>OY720464.1:27735652-28170652 GCA_963082715.1 Harpalus rubripes
GGAAACTATATTAAGTTCTTTTCCATATAACTATTGTTCGATTTACTAATTCTTTTTAAAACGATACCACTATTAATTTGAAATGACTAGTATTTTGACAGTGACAGTTCTTTGACAGTCATACATTTGCGATCTGAACTGTGTAACTAACAAGTATTGTTTAAACCGTAGACTCCGGTATTTAAATTGTAGATTATTTTATAAATTTATCCATAAAATATATAGAAAAGGTATTAATACATACCTGTAGAAAATTTAATAATCTTCAATTTTCATAACGTAAATTTTATTTCTTGTAAATATTGTCCCTGCCCCATTTTGGGTTCGCCTGTGAGGGCAGTGTATTCTTAATAAATAAATAAATAAATAAATAACGTATATTGCGAAAAAATAATATTTAAAGGTATTTTTTGAAGAAAAACTATTTTGAGCTTCAAGTAAAGTGCCATTTCCGATCATCTGATTTACTTCAAAATCTAATCACTTCTTTCCATATTAAAATAAGGTAGAAATAGATGGTTTCAAAATTTTCTGAATGATAGTATTTGAGTTAGAGTGGAGGATCAACACATACACACCGACATCATCGTGAAATGTTAAAATCGGATTCTAGGGACCTTAACACGTGGTAATTTACCAAAATCTCGATATGCGATTTTTAGCACGGTCCCTATACCTCCCTTATCAAGGATAGCGGGAGGTAAAATTGGTTTCTAGAAAAATTGTAATATGATGTCGTTTCGCAGAGTTAGTTTCTTTAATATGTATGTTGATACCAACAAACTGTATCTGGGTAGAAAACAATAAATTCTACAAGGAGCATACCTACTCAAAGAAATCATTACATGCTCTACGCCAACGCAATTTAATATTTAAAATTTCCTGGAAGTAGGTCGAGAAGAAAAATTTCATAAAATATAAATTTGCCAAATATTTAACAAACTGTTTCCACAGAACTTTTTATCTAGTGTAATTTTTGTAAAGGGAATGGCAATTAGATTTTGTTTTAATTTGACAAACAGTCCAGTTAATAATCCTTCATTCATAATATTCATTTACGACCCAAAGATTTACATAGCTTTAGAAAGAATTAATTATTTGGCGCCCAAGTGTATCCTTTGCAAACGTGTTACCAATATACACCCACCAGCCAACTTGACACCAACACAGTTTTTGATATTTCGCGCCCACGGATGTAAATTTGTTAAAAATGAAACAATAACATAATGAGCGTCAGGTTTACCAACAAGATAATATAAAATTTATGGATTAAAGATGTGAAATACGAGCCCAGATTCATAACACGTCGACCGGTTTACATTTTCAATTTATAAAACCTACGCAAATGGTGAGAAATAGAAATTTCTAGAAATGTCCTCCTAGTTTAAAATAACGTGCGGTCCTAAAGTTTTGAGAAAATTCTAGATACTGATAACTTTTTAAAAACTCTTTTACTTTTTAAACTAATTATTACAACAATTAACAATAAGTATAACAATTAATATTTAACGTTTAAATTATTGATAATGGACCATTATCTTCAATCGCCCTTAATTTTCTTCTGACTTGCTCCATTACCCTCTGGACAACATCTGGATCGGTGTCTCGAATTTTTTGGAAAATGCGACGTCGTAATTGTACATTTGCAGCTTCCCATCCCTTGTCGTATACTTTTCTGGTCATATTGACTAAAATTCTTCTATTGGTCGAGTTTGAGGTTCATTGGGAGGATTGTCCAATTTCGGAACAAAGTCTACATTGTTTTCGTTATACCAGTCTCTGGATGGTGGCTAAATTTATATCAGAAATCGATTGTTTGTTCCAGACACAATTTTCTTTTCTTTGTATCATTTGGCATATTTATAAATTCAATAGTAGGTTTACTCCTACCAGCATTTTTGCAAAAAGGCACAATACGATACTGTAAATTACTCATTTTATATTAAATTTTTTATTATCTAACACGAAATTTGACACTTGTTTGACTACTTTGACAATATTCATCATAACACTTGTAACCAAACACAAAGAATTGACACTTTAAAGGGACCAATTGGAGCCGATGAAGATGTATGTGCTGTGACGTCATATTCTGTTTCAGATCAAGTGACTTTTTTGAAATATTATCCAAATTTCAAAAATTAATTGTAAAATATCTAATGGGTATTAGGTGATATTTTCAAATTTGAGGCTATTTAAATAATGATACCTTTTTAAATTTAATACTTAGAAGGCATATATAAATTCTTGCAACAGCCCTATTAGTATTATAAAAAGTAGTGGACTGAGGCTGTCTCCTTGTTCCACTCCTTGTTCTATTTTAAATATCTCTAGTCTAAACCATCCATCTGTATTATTGATTTTACTTGTTTTTATACACTTTAATTAATATTATCAAACTTATCAGTTATTAATTACATTGAGGAATACTTAGCTTCACAAGTCTTTAGTCTTATAGTATTTGAAAAATCGTCTTAACGACATTGGACAAAGTAATTCTATGTTTTGTTTCAAAGTAAAATAACCAGTATACAACAAAAATTTGAGAGCTGTTATTTACATTTTAATTAGTAATTCATTCCCTTTTTCTTCATACAAAAAAAAAATTCAATTTCAATTTGTAAAGAAATCAAGTACAATTCACATTGACTTTGATGTCATTTGTTTCTTTACTGTTTTCATGTCCCTCTTGTGCCTTGCGAAACTAATTAGCGTGCCTTGTCATTATCTCTGCCTCGGTGCCTATCGTAAAAGAACTGAACCGGGTCCATATTCTCAATACGCGACGAGATTGTCTGTAGTTTATAGCGAAGCTTCTCTGGAAAATATTAAAAGTTAGGCACAGGCAGGCCTTTGTTTATCTCAGAAGTTTTTTCGCCAGTGGATTAAATGTACGTGAAGTTTGTATTTATGTGAGCTGGGGCAATTAAACAGCTGAGAAATGGAAGAGGATTTTTGGAGAATTGGATAATTACTTGCACAGCTTAGCAGGCTGACATCGTTTTTATTCCGGGTCACTTAGCAAAATGATTCTTATTCGTTTTTTGCTTTATCCTAAAATATGCGATACTGTAAAATAATGCAATTATTATTATAATATTGGAACCTGGTGAATGAATTCGTTGAATGACTGGTTGAAGTTTGGACGTTTCGCGTTCAATTCTGATTAACGTCAATCTTGAAAATGATTTATAATTTTTAAATAGCACGCTTTCACTTCAAATTCTTCAATGGTATCGATGTCAAGAAAATCAGCAAAAAAAATCTGGTGTGGCCAACACAATACCTCCCGCCATTTGCAACCCGAGTCACAAAAAAGATTAAGATAATCCTTATTTTTAGTCTAATCTAATCCAAGTAACTACCTTTTTTAAACCCCTCAAGAGGATTAAATCCCAATTACAGAGTGGGTTCACATTCACACACATTCATGCCTTAGTGGGATTCGACCCCAGAGCACCGAGGGCACTCATGACATAAGGCGTTGCTCTAACCATTGAGCTACCGGAGCTACCGAATCGTTAATTTTTATTAATCTAAATACATACCTACATATTTACTTATCCTGGAAACTGTATAAAAATCCTTTTCTATTGTTCTATTTATTTTCTTTTTAAAACTTCATAAATCATCAAATTGCTGTCTTCTCAATTTCATTTATTTATACGAATAGTGTTTGCTAATTTAATATCACTGCAAAATAATTAACAACAATCAGTTTTGATTTATAGTATCAATATTTTGTGAACTCACTCTTTGCATTTTAAAAGCTACAACGATTTTTTTTTTTTTTCATATTACCAGTTCAGTTTTGATATTCTTCTACTATTTCCATATTCCAGTGTTGCTGCAGTGATTTTTTACTTTTATAAATATTTTGATTAACTTTCGCTTCTAATGGCTATTTGCACAGCTTGTACTTAAATTTTAACTGTTTGTTACATTGACAATAGCATATCGAAATGAAATGTCAAATGAGTTTTTAGATATTACTGTCTAAATTTCAATATGCACTTTTTTGTTAACCTGTAAGTTTTAGCTGTGCAAGTGGCTATAAATATTCCAAAAAAGTTCGTTTGGATTCATATTGGGCGGCTCTGTAAGCTAGCTTCAATGCTAATGTTAACGATGTACATATTTTGATTAATGGCGAAAGGAAAAAGTCAAATGAGACTACTTCAAAAAAACCTCCATCAATCTATGTAATATTCTACGCATTTTAAAGTAATTTCGGAATACTTTCGGACTATTTTCTGATTATTTACAACAAATATATGGACAAAGTTTTAAAAATATGATTTTAAAAGACATCATTAATAAAAATCAAATACAAAAGCATAATTATTGAAGAATCACATTACACGTAATTTGAGGAATATGAAAGTGAAATACTGGAAGACTGAAACAAATGAACGCAATTAGCAGAAGAAGCTAAAGTTCGCATTGGACTATAATGTTATAAAAGAAGAATGAGAATTAAATCATCTGCAAATTTTTAAAATTTAGTTGAAAAATTTTTACCTCTCGCTACCCTTGGTATGGGAGGTATAGGGATCGTGCTAAAAATCGCATATCGGGTCTTTGCTAAATGACCACGTTTTAAGGTCCCTAGAATCAAATTTTTACAATGATGTCTGTGTCTATGTGTGTAGGTATGTATGTGTGGATCCTCCACTCTAACTCAAATACTATCATTCAGAAAGTTTTGAAACCTTGTATTTGTATCTTTTTTGTGACTCGGGCTGTAAATGGCGGGAGGTATTGTGTTAGCCACACATGTATATGAATTATTGTAATTGATAATCGCGAACATCATTAGTTCTTTTGAACTAAGGACTGCAGAATTTTTTTTACACTTGTAACTAACTTGAGACTTTGTAGAGTTTTTCTTTTGTTTCTTCTGAAATAATTTTTGTTGCTTAATTTTTGCATCAGAATATACCAAAAATGCATTATTTTCTTTAAGATTCAGAGACATTTTTGGAGATGGTGAACCCTTACGCTTCCACTGTTTCGACTATTGTTAAGTATAAGTACAAGAACAGTGATTTACGTAACAAGACCTAAAGTAATATATTTCTTTCTATTTCTTTCGTTAAAATATGTAAAGTATCTCAACATAAAAAAAAATATATGGAGTCACTGCATTTCCGCTTGAAGTATTCCATTTGTTCTTATTTTTCTGCAGCTAAACTGTAAACTAGTAAACCCTTCGCAGCCAACTTTGCAGAAAGCCTTGCTAATCACTGTGAGTTCCACGCTTCATTTGTTACTCACGCAGTGTCGTCACGTGCAGAAGCACTCCCTCTCACCCCTTGCAACAGTAATGGTGCATTCCACGTGCAATGCACGTGACCCTTCAAACAGCAGTTACACATTGAGTTGCGTGTCACATACGAACCGACAAACACTCATTATGGGAAATGAGGCAAATTAATGAAAATATTTACGTCGATACTAAATGAGCGGGGTCGGTTAATGACAGGGATGAGATAAATTAATATTTGGGAAATATGGAATATTAATTCGAAATATGAGGCAAATATTTGTTAAGTATTTTCATCGCATAATATTTTACGGGGTGGTTCTAAAAGTTTCAGTCTTTCAGCAAATTGGCAATATGAGGGGATGATCTATTTCTGAAATATATTTAGAATAATATATACAGGGTGTTATGTAAGTAATGTGCCATACTTCATGGTATGATAAAGATAACTGAAAGAAGTTATAATCTGAAATATTTATTTTGTTCTGTCTCTACCGAGTTGTAAAAGTTAATGATAAATAAAATTAGACTTAATCTCGTCAACAAATAGGTGTACTCGATTAGGTTTAGAAATCATCAACCTTTCTTTAAAAATATGAGATTGTTTCCGCTGCTTTATACTTTACTATTTTACTCATAAATTTATAAGCCAATCCAAATTCAGGATTCTACCTAGTTACTAAGTTTCATTTTGACAAACCACATGCCCCAAAAATTTTTTCGCATACTTTAAGCCAATAAAATGTCGTCACAAGTAAATGAATTTTGATAAACGAGATTTTTTTGACGTTTTAAAAACATATTGTTTACGTACCTGTCAAAGTGTGTATATTTTCAGTGTTATCAGTTTTTATTAAAAAATGTGTCAATTCCGATAGGAATCTATTTAAAACGTTGAAAAAGCAAACTTAAATATAACACCTCAAAACACAATAAAAATTAAAAGATTTTTGTCAAGAAAAAAAAACAGGCAACCAGCTCTCGTAACAATCTGAAAAATTTTCCGGCAAAAATTTACCACTTTTGATATTATATATGACTATTTCACTCATAAATATATAAATTAATCCAAATTCAGGATTCTACCTACACTATTATTCATGAAAGATGACTATTCAAGGCCATTTGTTCGAAGAAAGAATACACATTAATTTATAGCAGTAGCTTAGCAACATTTTGTATTAGAAAGAAAAGAGATTTGACCTATGTCTAGTTAATTTATGTGGTGTGACAGATATACGTAAATAGTGGCATTAATTTCTAACCCACTATAAATAATAATGACATATGTCGTAGAATTACAGATACCTAATTATCTACTACACTGCCCTCTGTGCTAATATTTACCCATTGGCGTTGACGTTTAAATCAAATTATTATTCCTTGGTTTATAAGTTAAGTCTATGTTTTTTATATTTTGCAAAAGCATAAGTGAAGAACATAAATCTTTCAGAAAAGCATTATTTAGAAAGAAACATAATTTTCAAATGAATTATTCTTATTTTTTTAATTAAAATGTGTCAAAAATGTTACAAAAAAAATTTCGCACCCTTTAAGCCAATAAGATGTCGTATTTTTACAAGTGAGTTTTGACGTTTTAGAAACATATTGTTTACATACCTGTCAAAGTCTGTATATTTTCAGTGTTATCAGTTTTTATTAAAAACGAGTCTATTTAGACAGGAATCTATTTAAAACCTTGAAAAAGCAAACTGAAACATAATACACAATAAACACAATAAATATTACAAGATTTTTGTCAAGAAAACAAATTATATAAATGATTACCTGATTTTTATTTTCGAAATAGTCATCCAAATACCATTCGTGGTTAAATTTTATGCTGCAAAAATTTTCCGATTGCTTTATTTGAGCCTGTTGCCAATTTATATCGTGACATTGATCATGTTCGTGAAAGAGAGACTGATTTTTTTTTTTTTTTTTTGATAATGTTATTTTTATTCTTTCGGGTTTGTGCTAACCCATATATGTATGTATGTACATTGATCAAAAATCACTCGTTTGACAACACGTGATTTTTTTGTCAATGTCACTCTATAAATTGTGGTCTAAAACTGTCATTTATGACAGGCAGAAGAAATTTCATGTCCTGTGACTATAAAGTAAGGACCTCTCCCCGAATATCCCTCGAACATTGATAAATACTTCCCCACGTTGCTTTTTACCTCTCGCTAAGAGAGGTATTGTATTCATGCTAAAAATCGCATATCCAGATTTTAGTGAATAAGCACGTTTTAAGGTCCCTAGAATCCGATTATAACATTTTTACGATGATGTCCGTGTGTGTGTGTGTGTGTGTGTGTGTGTGTGTGTGTGTGTGTGTGTGTGTGTCTGTGTGTGGATGTGTGTGTGGATGTGTGTGTGGATGTTGGATTCACGATATCTCAAATACTATAAGACTTAAGACATTTTTAACTACGGATTCCTCAATCTAACAATAATGGGAAGAGTTGATTAAGTTTTGGTAACAATTGGACAACCGGAAGTAGTAGTTACAAGAAAAAAATCATCTAAACATTATTTATCGAAAATTTATGTAAATACTTATATTAAAGAATATTAAATTCTTTATTCGATAAATATAAATTCATTATTATATCTTCTATAGATTAAGAGATAAAGAAATGCATATAAAATAATTTGATATAAAAATTCTCAAATCAAACTACTTCAAGACAAGAAATTCAAATGTTTGTAATTGACCCATAAATGTCACTGTCAAAAATATTTGTATGCCGCTGTCAAAAATATTTGTACATTATTATGAAGATTATGAAAATAAAAAAAGTCAACGTAAAAAAGAATATAAGAGGAATTTGCGAAAAAATTACGAATATAAAGAAAAAGAAAGTAGAAAAAGAAAATTTCAGGATATTGAATATAAAAAAAATGTATGTATTGTAAATAATTTAAATATCCCATAGATTTTGCAAATATATGTGAGAATTATTTTTTAGTGAGACATGAATATATGTATTTTTATTTAAAAATATGTTTCGTTTTATGCGTACAACCAAAATATCTGGCGAGAGGTTATGTGCTGGCCACATCAGATTTTTGGTTTTTAATGCGTCGAACGTCGAACACAATAATAAACAAAACAATGTTATACAAAATGTATAAACTTTTGAGAAACACTATTTCCCTGCTATCTGCTTCTCTAGTAAGTGACACGTAGGAAAATAAAAGATGGTGTGGCGTCTGTAAACGTTGGTACATCAAGAATATTCGGCGCTAAATCTCCTGTGACGTCCCCTAGGAATTATTCCCCAATTGTGTTTTCGAGAATCCAATACTGCGATGCTCGAGCTGGAGACCTGTAGCTTAACATCCAGAGTGCATCTATCGTTATTGAGTTGTCTGGCACACACGACGTCACGACGTCGAAACAAATATTGGGTTACACCATGTTTGGCGACGTAACGAGACGTTGTTTTTGTCGGACTTTTTAGAAAGAGACGACGAATTGTATTGTGGATGGAATACAAGTTTACTTTAATTAAAATATTATAGTGGAATGTTATTTGCCAGAAGTTAATTAAAGGAACATTTTAATTCATTTGTGGCAAAGATAAAGGAATGGACATTTTTTTGAAAAGTAGCATTATAATATAAAATAAATTGCAGACATTATTTCATCACACGTGATTCTTAGTCTGTGGCAAATCCATGTTTGGGGTGTGACTGTCATTTGACGAATCCATTTTTTGCCAAAATGTGGATTTATTTCTTGACATTACATTTTACGATATATCGTAGATATTATTTTATATTGTGTATAATGTTTATACGGCATAAGAGTATAATCTACAAAAACACAAATACTACAATACAACACAAACACAATAAATATTAGTTAAGTATATTCTTTTGCTTTGTTGACTTTTTTTTATTTTCATAATGATGTACAAATATTTTTGCCAGTGGCATAAACATTTGAATTTCTTGCCTTGAAGTACATCATATTATTTCTTTATCTCTAAACCTATAGAAGATATAATAATGAATTTATATTTATCGAATGAAGAATTTAACGTTCTTTAATATAAATATTTACATAAATTTTCGATAAATAATATTTAGATGATTTTTTTCATGTAACTACTACTTCCGGTTATCCAATTGGTACAAAACGTAATCAACTCTTTCCATTATTGTTAAATTGAGGAATCCGTAGTTAAAAATGTCATAGTATTTGAGAAATCGTAGATCCAACATCCACACACACACACACACACACACACACACACACGCACGCACGCACGCACACACGCACGCACACACACACACACACACACACACACACACACACACACACACACACACACACACACACACACACACATCGTAAAATGTTATAATCGGATTCTAGGGACCTTAAAATAAAACGTGCTTATTTACTAAAATCTGGATATGCGATTTTTAGCATGAATTCAATACCTCTCTTAACGAGAGGTAAAAAGTTAAAAAATGTAGTAAAATTAAAAAAACTCCAAGCAAATAGAAAGAAATAACCGAATTTTTTAAACGTTTGTTTGAAAGCAGAACACTACCATTCAAATTGCCGCCAACGCAGTGACAGTCACACCCCAACCCGAAACATGGATTGGCCACAGAAAAAGTATCACCACGTGATGGATTTATTCGCTGTGTCAATTCCGAATAAATTCAAAAGCGCATGAGCGCCCACGAACATGTTTCGTTGTGCGGTGTCTCAGCGAACGCTTTCAGAGGACTAAAGCAAAAAATAAGTAAGGAATATTAAAAAAGGTTGGAAATAGAAGAGCGAAGATTAGGTTTATGATGAAAAATATTTTAAAAATTTGTAATCCTTATTACTCTCCATATTTTTTATATAATGCTAGAAAGTATATGTTGTATTTTTATTTAAATATTTCTACATTTCTACAAACAGCGGGAACAGTAGCTTATGTTGATGTTATGTTTTGCATACAAAATCCACAAAACTTGCTATTTGTAGTTGTGCGCATGCGTCGGACAAATAATTCCTAGTCTAATTCAAGGATGTATCGAATACGTTCCTTACTAATTCCGAATATAATTCATACATTCTGCCTCTGCGAACGTCGAATATTAAACACAAAACGAATTCTGTGATCACTGCGAATGGTCACTTTATTATTGCGCACGCGCCTGATGTTTGAACTTATTCAGAATTGACAGCGAACATAGCTTAAAGCTAGTATTCTACTTATAACTTGACCGCCGAACCGTGACAGACCAGCTTGGATGCGCAGTAGCCTTCCCTTCAAATTATGGTGGGGACTTTAATCCATTTCCAGCAGCCGCGTAACTACCGGTCTCTTTCTAGGACGTTCTCTCTCTCTCTCTCTCTCTCTGCTGTAAGTACAAATTACAGAAGAGACACATTAACCCTAACTTATCTTTTTATCACGTGTAAACCCTGGATCCATAATTATATTTGTAAACTAAGGCTGATGCAAAGCTGGAAATTGGACAAGCATCATTAATTCAGGTTCTCGCAATCTTTGATGAACGGTTCGTGCAGAAATTTCATTACTACTAAAATCATCACTCGACAACAAAAAAAAAACAAATTTGACAGTGTTTAATAAATAAGATATATAATTGTTTATCAAATAATTAAAAAATAAAACGTGTTTTATAAATGACAAATAACTTGATTATCATTCATGAATGTAAAAATTAAAACAAAAAAAAAACACGACTCAAAAGTGAATAATTCCTGAATTATCGAATGTAAAATTCAATTTAACATTTATGGCCGCTGAAAAATGTTAATCATAACAATTTTCATTATTGATGCACGTCCATAATCGCAATAAAAATGTTTATTTGTCAGTAGAGTTTGAATTTTTGTTTCGTGCGGACAATCAATAAAAACATAATTATGAACTTGTTAACGAATTCAGCACTGAGGCCGGAATGTAAAAATGTTATTAATTTTCAATAAAGCTGAACAAATCGAATTCCAGTTCAGTTTGTGAATTCTTCATGTTTTATTTATTGGGATAATATCGGTTTATTTTCAGCATATTTACGATACACAAATCTATTTGTTTAACAAGCGTTGGGTTCCAAGTAAATTATATATGTACAAATATTAAAATTATATGTTTAGCACACTATTTGCCTATAATAAATGAAATAAGTGCATTAAATTTAACCAGTAATATAACTCGGCGAGAGCAACAATATTACTTAATAACTTTTTTCGAAATCACATATTTTTTTAGCATTTTAACCACCCCGTAAATTGACGAGTCGTTCCACATATTTTTGTGATAATTAAATGCAGTAGCAATACCTATGAAAAATTTTGTTTTAGCAATTGACAGTCCTGTCAATTGTTGCAATTAAATTTTGACATTAGTAATAAACTTGTTTATAAGAGAAAATTCTGTCAAAATGCGAGTACACAGACATTGTAATTACTTACCTATGGTTTATTTATTTATTTTTTTTACTCGTATCTTTACTACATTTTACTTGACATCACGGTTGACATAAAAACAGTGTCATGGAGTTGCCAACGCATTTACACGGACCTTTTCCAAATCATCACCAAATAATTCTGTTCTTAATATTCGCACATTTGTTAATCTTGTACATCTTTATCACATCACAATACGGAGTGTCACATATGACAATTTTAAAAAAAGCAACAGTTATATCCATAACATGTGCAAAAAGTTCTATGTTTTCAGCACATAACAGACTTCAATTTTGGGAATGGCTCATAATGTTCATAAATAAGACTGAATTTACTTGGGAAGGTGTATTTATTATGCACAGTACACATCTCGACAGACGAAAATGCTGTAAAAATTTTCATTAAAACATATTTGGGCGGGAACAATAAATGGACGACTAATTATTGGTACTCATGTACCTCTTTTAAATGGACAAAAGTTTGTACTTACATTTTTTGAATAACGTATTTAAACTATTATGAGTTATCGACGATAAATAATCATCTCATAACCTAATAACTATGCTTTTGCTCTTCCTCTCGTTACCTCGCCCCTCCTTGTCTTCCACTATTCACAGGTGATTAAAAGCCTGGTTTAATACACAACTTTATAATTGTGTTATCCAAAATTATATTTTTTTATTTTAAAAATTGTACTATTACGAATTAATAAATAATAAAAGTTATTTCCGTTGATTCGTTTATTATTTCAAAAAAAAATCATGAAGACTATAATGGAGCAAAGGGTTCGTCGGATCATAGCTCAAGATTCAACTTTTGAAGACTTCATGGAGAACTATTCCTTTGGCCCTAAGGCGCGGTTCGGCTTGTCGAAAGAAGAACACCGAGATCTATTCACGGTGTCTTCAGATTATTCCCTCGGTCGCTGCATATCAGAAGACTTAAAAATGTCCCGCGGTATAGCTTCAGTCTTTAAGGCAAACTTTGGGCGACTACAAGAACTAGCCAACCAACGTCCAACTATTGGGAAAACGCTGCGACTGAGGTATAGCAATGCAGACCATCAGCGGTACATCTATTACATGGTTACAAAACCACGCTCGTGTCAGAAGCCGTCGTATCGCAGCCTGTGGTCCCTACTCGCTGTGCGATTTGCGGGATTATCTGCTAGTGAATGACATTTTGAAGCTAGCTGATAACTCACTACAATTCAAAATATTATAATTCTTTCGTATTCCTTTTCTTTACATCCATGTGAAGAGATGATTAGATTTTGGTTATAATTGGTCAACCGGAAGTACCCACATTTTAAAATTTTAATTAGAATTAATTTTTCATATTTAATGATATTATAAATATTAGAATATTTTATTCTCAATACGATTTGATTACACTTTATACTTCATATTCAATGAATATAGAGTTAAAAAATCTGGTGTGGCCAACACAATACCTCCCGCCATTTACAGCCCGAGTCAAAAAAAAGATTAAGTTAATCCTTATTTTTTGATAACCCTCAACATGATTAAATGCCAATTACAGAGTGGGTTCACATTCACACCCATCTATGCCTCAGTGGGATTCGAACCCAGAGCCCCGGGGGCACTCATGACATGAGACGTTGCTCTAACCATTGAGCCATCGGACCTATAATAAATTGAAGATTAAATTTTAAATACCGGGATAGAATAGAATTCACTAATCCAAAAATGAGGATTAGGTCAAACATTTTAGTGAATCGTTAATTATTATTAATCTAAATACATACCTACATATTTAGTTATGCTGGAAACTGTATTGAATATCTTTTCTATTGTTCTATTTACTTTTTTCTTTTTAAAACGTTACTAATATTATTTTGAAATGATTAGTTCTTTGATAGTGACATTTATCTCTCAGTTACATATATTTGAATAACTGCATTTTGTTTGTTTAAAGCGTAGGCCTGGGATTTAAATTATAGATAATTTTATAAATTTATTCATAAAATATATTGAAAAAGCATTAATGCAAATCTATAGAAAATTTAATAATCTTTAATTTTTATTACGGCTTATTACCCATTGCTGGGTGTGCTGGGTGTGCCAATCTGCATTGTACACAGATATCGGTAATGATGATATATTTGCACCGTGCGGGCGCTTACCAGGCGTAACCTCATAAAGCAGCTAGCTATGCTATAACCATGGAAACCGTTACTATATTAAAAAAATGCTGATTGACAGATGACAGTGTCAAGTGCAATTGACATGTTTGTGTTATAATTTTACTGGAAACAGACAGAAGGTAATGTACTTGAAATATGGAATCTTGTGCAAAAAACTTTCTGTATGGAATTTGTACAAAATATATGGAATTGACAGAAGGTAATGTGCTGGCCACATCAGATTTTTTAATACAGTATTGGGTCATGAGCCACAGCTGGGTAGATCGGTAGATCGTCTTTCTTCCGAGGAAGACAGTAAATTGTTCTCCAAGGTTTTTCAAGTGAGCAACAAGGTTCAGCATTTGGAATACCATGATACATTTTTCACATAGCTCTAGCCCCCGGTCCAATACGTGAAAATGCCTCTGCTTAGCTTTCGAATAAATTTTTTAAATTATGAATGTCTTTAGAATTGTCCAGTAGCATTCTATTCTAAAATATTAATTGAAATTGTCATTGTCTCTAGTCCTCAAACAATCCAGAGCTATAAATAATTTCTGTAACTTCATTATGCGTTGAATAAAATTCTTAATGAAATTGCTATTCGAGAAAGAATAAATTCTGCGACTCCAATCTTTTTTAATCTTTCAATTTTATTAATTTCGAACCACATTGTGCAATCTAAAGTTAACAAAACTTTAAGATGAGTGAACTTCCAAAAGCAATCTAGTGGCATCGTGCAATAATGAATAAGAATTTTATAAAAGTTCTTTAGTTACAGAGAAACTTTGGTAGTAGTTAAATATTTAACTCTATCTAAAAATTTCCGACGAGCCTTGAAGCTGGAATACTTGTCGAGTACCACAAACTTTAATGGCGATCTGCGATCTATATTACATATATAGTAATTCGTAAATATTTCAAATATAGTTTTCATGTCCTAGTTTTTCTCATAATTCATAAACTTTTCTACTTGTAAAATGTTTTTCTGGTACAATGACAGTTTGCACTTCAATGTTTTTTTTTTCCTTTTTTTTTCTAACGTAAGTTTTACGAATGTGAAATATTTTATTCTAAAAAGTACTTATACTAAAATATGTAAATATATGATAATATAAACAAGAATTTTCTTTTCTTCGTGTATAATAAATGCTGAATACAACTTTATTAAAAAATCATTTTGATATACGTAAAACGGAAATACAAACCGCGTTAAAGCGGAAGGAGCTAAATAATTTCATATTCCGGTGTGATTTAATAATTATTTTGTACCGTCTTTACCACAGTGAATTTATAAATTCCACTTAATACTCTCGTAATCGCATTACAAAATTTCATATTTTTTTAAAATAATTCTAGTGTTTTATTATATGTTGTGTTGGTATCACTGCCTTGTTTTTCAGATCAGACTTAGCTGCTCTCCTTTTTAAATATATACTTTATCAAATGAGGATTTGGAAAAGTAAAATATAAATATAATATACTACTTTCCATTTCAGAATTTAGTCAGTTGAGTTTGAAACTCAATAACGTGCTTAAAAAAATCTGATGTGGCCAGCACATTACCTTCCGTCAGTTCTATGCATTTTGTACAAATTCGACACAGAAAGTTTTTTTTTGCAAGTGATTCTATATTTCCAGTACATTACCTTCAGTCAGTTCTATGTATTTTGTACAAATTCATACAGAAAGTTTCTTGTAAGATTCTATATATTTCCAATAAAATTATAAACATATGTAAATTGCACTTTGACACTGACATTTGTCAATCAGAATTTATAATTTTTACCTCTCGCTAAGAGAGGTATTGAATTCATGATAAAAATCGCATATCCAAATTTTAGTGAATAAGCACGTTTTAAGGTCCCTAGAATCCGATTATAACATTTTTACGATGATGTCCGTATGTATGTGTGTGTGTGTGCGTGTGTGTGCGTGTGTGTGCGTGTGTGTGCGTGCGTGTGTGTGTGTGTATGTGTGTGTGTGTGTGTGTGTGTATGTGTGTGTGTGTGTGTGTGTGTGTGTGTGTGTGTGTGTGGATGTGGATGTGTGGATGTTGGATCCACGATTTCTCAAATACTATAAGACTTAAGAAATTTTTAACTACGGACTCCTCAATCTAACAATAATGGGAAGAGTTAAGTTTTGGTAACAATTGGACAACCGGAAGTAGTAGTTATAACAAAAAATCATCTAAATATTATTTATTGAAAATTTATGTAAATACTTATATTAAAGAACGTTAAATTCTTTATTCGATAAATATATAAATTCATTATTATATCTTCTATAGATTCAGAGATAAAGAAATGCATATAAAATAATTTGATTTAAAAATTCTCAGATCAAACTACTTCAAGGCAAGAAATTCAAATGTTTGTAATTGATACGTAAATGTCCCTGTCAAAAATATTTGTATATCATTATGAAGATTATGAAAATAAAAAAAGTCAACAACGCAAAAGAATATACGTAAAAAAGAATATAAAAAGAATTTGCGAAAAAATGACGAATATAAAGAAGAAGAAAAGAAAAGTAGAAAAAAAAAATTCAGGATATAGAATATAAAGAAAATGTATGTATTGTACATAATTTGTATTAAAATATCCCATAGATTTTGCAAATATATGTGAGACATGAATATATGTAATATATAAAGTATTTGTATTTAAAAATATTTTTCGTTTTATGCGTACAACCAGGTAAAATATCTGGCGAGAGGTTATTTGCTGGCCACATCTGATTTTTTAACTCTATATACAGGATGTAAATCGAAAAGTGAAACATAGGAGTTTAACATGGGAAATCAATTTTTCGTTGCGTAAACGTTACCTAATTATTTTATGCAAAAATACTTCAAATAAAAATTATAGAGATTTAAATGCAGCATCCAAATCATGTGAAATGATTATTTTATCTCTTCATATAAACGTAAAAATTAATTACAAAGTTACAGTTTTTATGAGCATTTTGTCTAAGCAGCCATGACTATATGACAAAATAAAACAAATACGTTGTTTTTTTGTTATAAATCCATGGCTGCTTTTTACGTTTATATGAAGAGATAAAATCATCGTTTCACATGATTTAGATGCTGCTTTTAAATCTCTATAACTTTTATTCGAAGTATTTTTACATAAAATAATTAGGTATGTTTCACTTTTCGATTTACACCCTGTACATTGAATATGAAGTATAAAATATAATCAAATCGTATAGAGAATAAAATATTCTTAAATATTTATAATAATATTAAATGTGAAAAAGTGATTTTTAACAGCATTTTTTCAAAAAAAAAAACTGTTAAAATCTTCAAATTAGGGTCAAATTAAGTCTTCGAAAAAGAGAGTGTTAGTTAGCAGACCAAGTCCTATAGATCAATATTTTAAAAATACCATCTAAATGGTCTTGGAGAACCTTTCCCCTGTCTTCATATTTCTCCGTAATGTCAATAATTCAATATTATATCTATTTTGTTTCATTTATTTTTTTCAAATAACTTACAAGTGTCCCATATACGGTGCTCTTTCTCCACAACTGTGAAATCCCATTAGATAACGTCTGGTAAGCGTTCCCAACTGTATAAATATATCATTAACGAAATTTGAGAATAAGAAACAGACTCAAATATGAAGGTTCACTAAATGAAATGTATCTTCATGAAAAATAGTGTCTCCTATAATATTAACTTCAAAGACACTATTATCTAATCAATTGAATAAGAAAACTTAGTTGGCAAACAGCAAATCTGAATCTATCCCTCACAAAAATCAAAAACCAAATCCTTACAAATCGCCTGACTTGCATATTTCTTACATTGATTACCCTTCGTACAAATGCGCGTCAAAGATAAGGTCGTGGAGAAAACGAAGCTTTAACTTTTCCTTATTTTGTTCACAGGAGTGTTCAGAATACAGATGACACGGAATCATCGAGGATCCGTAACGACATACGAAACATGAGAGAAAGAGACACAAACACGTACGGATCACACCAAGACGACAGACAAAGATGACAAGAACCAGTGACGTAGAAAAGAAGGAAATGTGTATGAATTTCATATTGAATTGATGATACATTTTGATGGAGGAAAATAAACAACACCCTGCGGCACAGAAATTTAATGAGCCTGTTTCACATTTTTCAAAAAGTATTTTAAATGATAGTTTATGCAATATTTTTCTTATTAATAATTATTTTTTTAATAATTTGTTGTTATTTTCGTAAATAATTAAATATAAAGATTGGCGCCAAATATAGGCATGAAAAACAAACCACTCCTGTGTCGTAGAAGCACATACATTACGTCATTCACAGCCAATAGAAAAATCTGATGTGGCCAGCACATAACCTCTCGCCAGATATTTTACCTGGTTGTACGCATAAAACGAAAAATATATTTAAATACAAATACATATGTTCATGTCTCACTACAAAATAATTCTCACATATATTTGCAAAATCTATGGGATATTTTAATATAAATTATGTACAATACATACATTTCCTTTATATTCAATATCCTGAAATTTTCTTTTTCTCCTTTCCTTTCCTATTTCTTTATATTCGTCATTTTTTCGCAAATTCCTTTTGTATTCTTTTTTACGTATATTCTTTTGCGTTGTTGCCTTTTTTTATTTTCATAATCTTCATAATGATGTACACATATATTTTAGACAATGGCATACAAATATTTTTGACAGTGACATTTATGTGTCAATTACAAACATTTGAATTTCTTGTCTTGAAGTAGTTTAACTACGGATTCCTCAATCTAACAATAATGGGAAGAGTTGATTAAGTTTTGGTAACAATTGAACAACCGGAAGTAGTAGTTACAAGAAAAAAATCATCTAAATATTATTTATCGAAAATTTATGTAAATACTTATATTAAAGAACGTTAAATTCTTTATTCGATAAATATAAATTCATTATTATATCTTCTATAGATTTAGAGATAAAGAAATGCATATAAAATAATTTGATGTAAAAATTCTCAGATTAAATTACTTCAAGGCAATAAATTCAAATGTTTGTAATTGACACATAAATGTCACTGTCAAAAATATTTGTATGCCACTGTCAAAAATATTTGTACATTATTATGAAGATTATGAAAATTAAAAAAAAGTCAACAACGCAAAAGAATATACGTAAAAAAGAATATAAAAGGAATTTGCGAAAAAATGACGAATATAAAGAAAAAGGAAAGGAAAGTAAAAAAGAAAATTTCAGGATATTGAATATAAAGAAAATGTGTGTATTGTACATAATTTATAATAAAATATCCCATAGATTTTGCAAATATATGTGGGAATTATTTTGTAGTGAGACATGAATATATGTATTTGTATTTAAAAATGTTTTTCGTTTTATGCGTACAAACAGGTAAAATATCTGGCGAGAGGTTATGTGCTGGCCACATCAATTTTTTATATTTACCGATAGTGTACCGATAGTCTTATTGTTCTTTTAAATTTTGTGCGTCGATCGTGCAAAAAATGGTATAAGCATCACGAACGTTAAGGAATTACCGATCCCAGACAAAATTGGGACATTCGCTTCGCTCAGTCCCCAAACATTGTCTTCGATCGGTAAACTGTCCTTACCGTTCTTAATACTTAACATACCATATTATTCGAATATTTAATACCCTTAGTTCAAAAATAATCCATTAAGTCTTTACTGCATTAAATAACTATTCTGTATTGAATTAGAGAAGCGAAATGTTAACCACAAACATAAAGTGAAATATGAATTTTGCTGGTTTCTACCATTTCTACATATCGTTTATTTTACACTGGTCATAAGTCCAGTAATGTATTATGCTTGTACAGCTCGGACCTATTAAATTAATGTTGTTTACCGGTGCACTATGTAACTATTCATTGCTTTTGATTCAGTAATATGTAAATACATAATTTATTAATTTTCAAATTCGCCGTTTTAAAGGAGTTGTCTGAAATTTTTACAATAAAGTCACAATTATACTTTTCATTCTTGATTTCCTTTAAAAATATTCGCAATTCTGATTCTATAATGTCTTAGTTTCATACACACATTCTGTGATTGTGAATTCTCAGCGCAAAATCTAAGAGTCAGGGCCGCGCTGTGCGGGTGGGCAAGTTGTACCCCGCACAAAGGCACCTGACTTAGAGGGGTGCCGTTTCAAGACAGTAAAGTAAATAATAGTAAATTTTTATAAAATGCTGTTCGTGAAGCCAAATTACTATAAAACTTACAAATTAACCCGATAGAAGTGAACAATATATTTATTAATTTGTTTGCATTAGAGCTCTAAGTAAAATAATTATCGTATCAATCGGTTCGTTATTATTCTAGCATTGTTATATTGAAATAATAACTATGAAAATGTTGATTACAACAATGAGTATATTAATTATAACTCAAGAATATTGATTACAAGAATGAATCCAATATTTAAATCCCTATTATCATTTTGCAAAGAATCAAATGCATACCTATACAATTCTGAAATCTGTTGTAAAATTGTTGATTACAACAAACGATTTTGATTACAACCTATTGATTACAAGAATGAATCTAGGAAAATTTCATCAATATAATAAATCTAGCATTTTCGAAGAACAAAAAGTATAATTTAAACTTTAATTTGTAAATTTTACATCATGAGGGGAAGGGGCGCTAAAATGTAACATAGCACAAAGGCGCCTAATACCCACGGAACGGCCCTGCTAAGAGTATTCACGCTTAGAGCTAAACAAGTAACAAACAGATCAAATAACTGCCTTTATGAAGTATGTACGAAGCCGAAGGACAGCATGGAATGTCCACTGACCACGTATCAAAATCAGAAAATGATATATTAATTAAAATAGCCCCCGGATAAAAGAGACCGGGCAAGACTACTAAACCGGTGGACAGAAAGTTGAATATTCACATTAAATGATATTCCGTAACTGCGAGACGAAGATCACGTTTACGCCTACATACAAGACGAAAAAGAAGAGGTCACTGTTATTCTAACATAACCAATATAAACTACAATTTGGAAAGTGACGCTAAGCTTGCAACAGATGTTTTTATATTTGAAAGTTTGTACAAATAATAAAATATTCTAAATTTAATACCCAAACATTGTAGTTCCAATTTTATTCGATATAGGAAAGGATCGCGTGAATTTAACTATCATTGTTTTTTCTTTTTAATTCTTTCTTAATAATCTTTAATTTTTATAATAACTTAAATCTCGAAATAATAATATTAAAGGTATTTTTCGGAGAAAAACTAATTTGAGAAAAGTGCCACTCCCGGTTATCTGATTTACACCAAAATCTAAAGGCTTCTTTCCATATTAGAATAAGGTAGACATACAAGGTTTCCAAATTTTCTGAATGATAGTGTTTAGTATTTGAGTTAGAGCAGAGGAACCACACATACACATATACACACAGACATCATCGTGAAAATGTTAAAATTGGATTCTAGAGACCTCAAAAATCTTGATATGCGATTTTTAGCACAATTCCAATACTTCCCTTACCAAAGTTAGCGGGAGGAAAAAGTGTGCGTCTCGGAACGCCCGACTGAAATGATAACTTCGTCCCGTTTATTTTAAGTTAACCCAATTGTATTATTTAAGTTTTGAGTATTAGAATAAATTTCATGATTTGGTAAAAGGTTTAAATTAAGTAAATAATTGTTTTGTAAATAGTTATATTTGCTAATTTATTTACGAACAACATATAAAATATTAAAAACAAGAGAAGTGTGCGTGACAATTCGTCGACAGCTACACAGAACGAGAGTTGCGCGCATATTTGCTTGCCATCACTCAGCGGCAGCTTGGGAGCTGAAGTGGGGAAAAGTCTTAATCACAAAGTCTGAATTCCTTAGCAGTTCACCCTTCCATAAGAAGTTATTACATCAGAAACATATTGTACGCATCTTTTAACTAAACTATTTTAACCGAAATAATCAATAAACGAATGAAAAAGAAAAACAATGCTAGTCAATTGCTCGCAATTTACCTTTAATCAGTTTCATACTATTGGCAATTGTCATGAAACCATGATGTATAATGGGTTCACATAAGAAAATGGTATTGGTTTAGATAGGGGAATAGAATCTGCCACCTGATTGGTCAGAATGCATATCTGGTTCACAAAATATGGTATGGCCAACACAGTACCTCCCGCCATTTACAGCCCGCGGCACAAAAAAAAATAAGTTTTTTGGATTAGCAAATTTTACTCTAATTTTGACAGTTTATTTCTTAAAATATAGTCTAATCTAATCCAACTACCTTTTTTTAAACCCCTCAACAGGATTAAATCCCAATTACAAAGTGGGTTCACATTCACACACATCCATGCCTTAGTGGGATTCGAACCCAGAGCCCCGAGGGCACTCATGACATGAGGCGTTGCTCTAACCATAAGCCACCGGAACTATAATAAAATGAAGATTAAATTATAAATACCGGGATAGAATAGAATTGACTAATCCAAAAATGAGGATTAGCTTAAATATTTTTGTGAATCGTTAATTTTTATTAATCTAAATACATACCTACATATTTACTTATGGTGGAAACTGTATTGAATTCCTTGTCTATTGTTCTATTTACGTTTTCCATTTTAAAACGTTACTAATATTATTTTGAAATGATTACTTCTTTGATAGTTTGATAGACATTTATCTGTCGTTGCATACATTTGAATAACTGCATTTTGTTTGTTTAAAGCGTAGGCTCTGGGATTTAAATTATAGATAATTTTATAAATTTATCCATAAAATATATAGAAAAAGCATTAATGTAAATCTATAGAAAATTTAATAATCTTTAATTTTTATAATAACATTAATCTCGAAAAAATAACATTTAAAGGTATTTTTCGAAGAAAAACTATTTTGAGTTTCTAGTAAAGTGCCATTTCCGGTTATCCGATTTTCACCAAAATCTACGAGATTTCAAAATTTTCTGAATGATAGTATTTAAGTTAGAGTGGAAGATACACACATACACACAGACATCATCGTGAAAATGTTAAAATTGGATTCAAGGGACCTTAAAACGTGGTCATTTACCAAAATCTCGATATGCGATTTTAGCACGATCCCTATACCTCCCTGACCAATTATCACCTGTAAGCTGTCAAATAATATCGACAGAAATAAGTAATAGGTATATAACCATGTTTTTAATTTAGACTGTAATTTTTCTTTTCAGGTATTGTACGCTTAAAGAAAAAGAAATTAATTGGAAATTTCAGGATAACCACAATGATTGATGACATAAACTGTCGATCAGAGACTTTATCGCTACGTCGTCTCCACGTTTTTCAATTTATTTCCCCCATTCGAAAACCAAGTGTTGGCAATCCCCGTTGTCAAAACGTTTCCCGACGCCGCTGTGGAGATCAAACAGATCACGAATCTCCAGTGCAGCATGTCTGAGCGGCGGAAAAACCGCACACGATTTCCCTGGGGCCCGAGTATTAGCGTCCCTAACACAATATCACGCGTAAAGCGCGCGGTTTCGCGGCCAGCCTCGGTCAAGCGCGCTCATCACGCACCCACAAAACGAGCATTCCGATGCCTTTAATTGATCCCAAGATCCGAACGGAAATGCCAAAGGGATAGGAAGATAGGATTGGAACGAAATATAGAATACAAATGTCAAAGAATGGAAATTGGAAACAGAAATAAGGGTACAACAAGTCAGCATTCATTAAATTGGAAGATCTTTTCCTGACTATTTCACTCATAAATATATAAAACAATCCAACTTGAGGATTCTACCTAGTTACCAAATTTCATTTCAACAAAACAGCGTCACAAAAGTTTTTTCGCACCCTTTAAGCCAATAAGATGTCGTATTTTTACAAGTGAGTTTTAATAAGCGAAATTTTTTTGACGTTTTAGAAACATATTGTTTACATACCTGTCAAAGTCTGTATATTTTCAGTGTTATCAGTTTTTATTAAAAACGAGTCGATTTGGACATGAATCTATTTAAAACGTTGAAAAAGCAAAATGAAACATAATACCTCTAAACACAATAAATATTTACAAGATTTTTGGCAAGAAAAAAATTATATAAATAATTACCTGATTTTTATTTTGGAAATAGTCACCCGAATACCATTCGTGGTTAAATTTTAACCTGGAAAAATTTTTCGATTGCTTTACTCGAGCCTGTTGCCAATTTATTTCGTGACATTGATCAAAAATCACTCGCTTGACAACTCGTGATTTTTTTGTCAATGTGGTCAATGTCACTCAATAAATTGCTAGGCAACCGGCTCTCGTAACAATCTGAAAATTTTTCAGGCAAAAATTTACCACTTATGATATTATACAGTGTGTTCAAAAAAATTCCTAACTCGGAGTAGGGTATGAACAAAGAAACATAGGTCAATTTAAAAATATTTACTTAAATGTTAATTTGACACGACATATTGTCAAAAATATTATCTAAAGAAAACAAAGCTTTTCTTCTTGAATCTTAGTTTAGAAATGGAAACACATTAGAAAACGGCGAATGGCAATATTGTTTCCTTCTTTATTGTCTTTTCTCCTTAAAATTATGGTTCAACATTAATTTTGACAACTTGACTTTTGAATTGAATAATGATCAGACATACGTTTCTCTGTTCATAGCCTACTCCGAGTTAGGATTTTTTTTGAACACATTGTATATGAGAAAACGTAAAATAGATTTGGGTACTCATGCGACCCAAATATTTAACCATTTTTATAGTTTTATAGACCAAGGTACATGACATAAAGTGGGTTCTACTTGATATCCCCAGTTGTATATTATACAGGCTGTCTCACAACTCGCGCCCTGGACGAAACTGACACTTGCCGACGACAATAGGTTGCCAACAAATAGAAGAAAATAATTTGCGGCTGCTTGCATAACGAAATTAAAAGACTTTTTAATCCACCAATCCCCGAAGGATATCTTGAGGTGTGATGATATTATTACAAAATAAAACTGGTTGCTAGGTTTTAAAATTACTACTAGTGAGTTACAAAATTTGTTTGACTTACTGTAATTTTGACACTTTAGAGTTGACTTTTCACTGTCAACAAATTTAGGTTAGCGAAGGTGTCTTCCCAGATCATCATTTATATCGTACAATATTATTGTCATTTGAATACATGGTAAAAATTTGCCTTTTTTATTCACCTTGTCAAATTTAATTTGACACTGACATTTTTCGAAAACTACAGTCGCCCACACTTTTCAAAGAAGACTTGATTTGTATAAAACCCTAGTAACGTAAAATTACGGCAAACACACGTTAAAGGTGTAGGTCTCTGATTGGTCAATTTTAAGACGTCTTTTCTCGAATATCTTTTAAGCTAGATTTTTTTTTTTCGAAATTACACATCCGAGTGCAGTCTCGTGTTTTCTCATTCGCTCTGGGGCGCGAGTTGTGAGACAGCCTGTATATTTACTCCACACTTTACTTTTTTCTATTAAATTCATTGTTGGATTCATTCTTGTAATCAACATTCTTGAGCTATAATCAAAATATTCTTTGTTGTAATCAACATCTTCAGAATAGACCTTTTCAATTTAAAAATATAGAAGATATGCGCAGCGCATAGTAAGAACAATTGAGATCTATGTTTGTCTCTAAAAAAAATTTTGACGTAAAATGTGAGAAATTTTTTTGGCAACTTTAAAAAATTTCTCGGAAAAAATTACAAAAGCTTTTATTGGAGCTAAAATGTTTTTGACGTTTCATTTGACAGACCAACTAGCAGTTGTTCACGCGTAGTCTAGAATATCCACCCTTCAAGAATTTTATTTTGGTGGTTATATACATTTACTTACAAAACCATGAAAAATATTAAATTCCACAAAAATTAGAACATAAAGCATGGCATTAAATTGAAAAATAGTAGGATTAAATTCCTATAAAATGAATGTGCATAACATTAAAATATTTTTGAAAATGTCACAGCGTAAAAAACTAATAATCATTTTATGCATGCAACTACCCGAACAGAGATAACATTATAGGTTACCGTTAGATTAAAGTATTTTTTGAAAATTTACAAGAAGTAATCATTTTCACAAATACAGCATTTAGAATAGACTGCGAAAGTTATGACGTCAAAATCGAGTGGGAATTACAAAAATTGAAAGTAGGCTTCCGGTTTCTTTATTGTATTTTGAAAGAGTTGTGAACGAACCGTACTAGCGCCAAATTTAAAAAAGTATTAAGGATAGTCTATCTTTACGTCGTCAGTATACAGCAAACTTGCATATGGTGTGAAATATGGCCACTAGGCAGCCACAAATCATATGGCATGGATGGCGTTATTCATTTGTCAATTTAATTTAGAGAATACTATTAAATTATTATATATTTTTATTAAAAAAATAATAATAATAAAACATTTTTTTATTTTGAGACTTAAAATTTGAGGCCCCCTCGATTTAAGAAGCCCGAAGGGCGCGCTCCCTGCGCCTGTGCAGAAATCCGCCACTGATTTCGGGAATGGTAATAAATAAATATATGGGAAGAGAAGAAAATTCCTGGATTGCAGTCAATAAAAATTTATTTAAATCGGCCTCTACCGGTTTCGGCAACACATTTGCCTTCTTCAGGAGGTGATTTATTCTATTGTATATAAATGTAACATATTAAAAATACAAAAATAACAGGTACAGCACACATTTGGACGTCACAGTTAAAAAAATAAATAAATAAATATGATAAAATACTCATAGTCGTCAACAATATAAAATTTGCAAAAAAGTTTGCACCCTTTGAAAATTTATAATTAAGTTTTTTTAAAAAACATTTATATACAATAGAATAAATCACCTCCTGAAGAAGGCAAATGTGTTGCCGAAACCGGTAGAGGCCGATTTAAATAAATTTTTATTGACTGCAATCCAGGAATTTTCTTCTCTTCCCAAACATTTTTCACAGTCAAGAAGTTTCAGACTCAACAAAAATAAATATATCATCACAGCTTATTAGCCATTTTTGGATGTGTCAATCTGCTTCTATTCGTAGGCATTATCTATGGCAGGCACGTTCAGATATTCGGCAAAAATTGAATATAACAGACCGCGTCTGAAAGAATATTATTAGACGAACATTTATATTCTTATCGGAGTCATTGTCTATTATGATCAAAAGAAAATTTGCTTATTAAATAAATTTTTATCATAATTTAAGTTTTAATTATTGTAATCTCAATACTTGTCATTGTTGTAATCATTTAGTAAATAGGAATGTAAATGTTGGATTACTTTTTATTATGAACTATGTTTTGATTATTGTAATTATTCACTAATGGTGCTATTCTGTAACTTTGCTCTGTAAGACTGTATCTCTATAGACTCTTTAAGCTATAGAGCTCTGTAAGACGACAGCTTACAGAGTAGTAAAATTACCTATTCTGTAACTCCCTCTATAACAAGTCTCGCTATAGAGTTATTCTTATAGAATGTCTAGCTTTATTCCTGTCTAGCTGTCAAATATGCTACAGTATATTTGACAGTAATTTTGTAGACATTCTAAAAAATATTAAATAGAAATGATTGTTATATAAATAATACACTATAAAATGGTAGGTATGTTTGTTCAAAGATACATATTCCATAATATATTTATGTTGTTCAATAAGCAATAGATTCCATCACGATTTTTTCATTATTATTAATTTCTATAAATACATCAGATTTACACATATGTAATATATAGGTTTATGATTAAATGAAATATATAATTATTCAATCAAAATACGTTAGGTATGTTTTGATTTTTGCAGGTAATCAATTTTTATCATTGTTGTAATCAATGCTTGTCATTGTTAAAAAAAAAATATATCCTGTTTTAATTTTTGTAATCTATTCTCCTCGCTAGTGTGATCTATTAATATTAATTATGCAGTCATCATTTAATGACTGTTTGAATTATTCTATGAAACTGTGAACAGTTCTCTACCATTAATTTGTACTCGTACTCGTACAAGTAGGTAGGGTTTTCTTTAAATTATCTTGACTGATAGAAACTGCCCTTGTCTTTAGCTTTGAATCAATAATTATGACAAATTCTTAAGTATAGCTATTTAAAATTATTCAACTTTATATTAACGAAAAAAATGTCACTTTAATTAAAGTTTTACAATGAGTTTGTTTAAAAACATTTCTTAATTAGTAATGTAATTCATTATCTGGTACACTGATCTGAATGGATTTTGATAAGTCTGGAAAAATCTTCTCTATTTTCATGCTAAAATATTTTTTTAAACATAAATTTCTATAAGAATTGTTAGGATGTATAATTACCTTCTATGTTTTTCATTTAATAATAGATATAATAAAAATTGTTAACTTTTGCTTATAATTTCCATATTTGTTTAAATTTTTTATATAAAATATATATTTGACGTTTAAAATATATTTTTGACGTTTCAATATGCTCTGTAATACTTTACAGTCAAGATTTTGGCGTTGTAAGATTTATAGTAATTTCTATAACTCTGTACCCCTTACAGAACTGTAACTTGGTTACAGAATAGCAATTTGCTTACATCCTGTAACGTTGGTTGCTTACAGAGTCTATAGAGCTTATAGAACGCTACAGAATAGCACCATAAATGAGTTTTATCTTTGATACCCATTTCCACATAGTCCCAGATTATACACGATATGTATCTTGTCGTATTCCAGAATGTGTAAAAATTACGATCTACCTATCGCTGACACTAATGTCGGAAAAAAAAGAGTTGCCACACCTACACACTGTAACTAATAACAATTTACAAATTTAACACTTGTAATTCATTTCCAAATTGCTAACACTTTCGCAATACCTGCAATCCATTATTGTGTCTCGTTCTAAATTTGCGGTTACAATAACGAGAACTCCGGGACCAAGAAGAATGCCATCGATCCATCCCTATCATAATTAATTCAAAACCTTAAAACCCTGGACGCTCCATTCCGTTGTAGAATCTCGGTTCTTAACACATTAGAATTTAGTTTAGTATACGGTTGTCCCGCAACTAAGAATAGAAACAATAAGATTAAGACTAGTATTCATAGCAGCAGTACATGTAAGTCCGTCTTACAGCCACGACTGACGTCAGGGACGCTTGTTTGCGCAAATGTAACGTTAGTTGAAGACGTAAAACCAGGAGTAAGATATAGAATTTAATTCAACAATGGTTGTTTTGTCTCTGTTTGTTGTAATCAATAAATTGTTTACTAGTTCTTTTGTAGTCAGTTTACTAGTTTACAGTACAACAATCAACTGCAGATAAATAAAAAATTAATGGCCAGGGCCGCGCCATGCGGGTGGGCAGGTTGTGCCCCGCACAAAGGCGCCGTTTCACGATAGTAAAGTAAATAATAATAATAGTAAATTTTTATAAAATGTAAAATAATTATCGTATCAATCGGTTCGTTATTATTCTAGCATTGTTATATTGAAATAATAACTATGAAAATGTTGATTACAACAATGAATATATTGATTGTAACTCAAGAATATTGATTACAAGAATGAATCCCACAATGAATCCAATATTTAAATACCTATTCTAATTTTGCAAAAAATCAAATGCATATACAATTCTGAAAATCAGTTGTAAAATTGTTGATTACAACAAACGATTTAGATTATAACCTATTGTTTACAAGAATGAATGTAGGAAAATTTCATCAATATATTAAATCTAGCATTTTTGAAGAACAAAAAGTATAGTTTTAACGGTACTTTGCAAATTTTACATCATGGGGGGAAGGGGCGCAAAAATATAACAGCACAAAGGCGCCTAATACCCATGGAGCGGCCCTGTTAACCGCTTACTTCTTTTAAGTGTAAATACAGTGACTCCGTACGATTTTTGAGTGCATAGATAATATAACTAATAAATCTGGTGTGCCAACACAATACCTCCCGCCATTTACAGCCCGAGTCACAAAAAAGATTAAGTTAATCCTTATTTTTGGATTAGCGAATTTTACTCTAATTTTGACAGTTTATTTCTTAAAATATAGTCTAATCTAATACAAGTAACAACCTTTTCTTTAAAACGCCTCAACAGGATTAAATCCCAATTACAGAGTGGGTTCACAATCACACACATCCATTCCTTAGTGGGATTCGAACCCAGAGCCCCGAGGGCACTCATGACATGAGGCGTTGCTCTAACCATTCAGCCACCGGAGCTGTAATAACATGAAGATTAAATTTGAAATACCGGGATAGAATAGAATTCACTAATCCAAAAATGAGGATTAGCTTAAATATTTTTGAGAATCGTTAAAATTTTTATTAATCTAAATACATACTTACATGTTTACTTATGTTGGAAACTGTATTAAATTCCTTTTCTGTTGTTCTATTTCCTTTTTTCTTTTTAAAACGTTACTAATATTATTTTGAAATGATTAGTTCTTTGAGAGTTACATTTATCTGTCAGTTACATACATTTGAATAACTGCGTTTTGTTTGTTTAAAGCGTATGCTCTATGATTTAATTTATAGATTATTTTATAAATTTATCTATAAAATATATAGAAAAAATATTATTGCAAAACTATAGAAAATTTAATAATCTTTAATTTTTATAATAACATTAATCTTTTTTTAATTTTTCGAAGAAAAACTATTTTGAGCTTCTAGTAAAGTGCCATTTCCGGTTATCCGATTTTCACCAAAATCTAATGGGCTCTTTCCATTACAGAAAAAAGTTCGAAATACAAGGTTTCAAAATTTTCTGAATAATAGTATTTGAGTTAGGAGGATCCACACACACATGCACACAAACACGCCTTAAAACGTGGTCATTTACCAAAATCTCGATATGCGTTTTTTAGCACGATCCCTGTACCTCCCTTACCAATGGTAGCGGGAGGTAAAAAGTAAAGAATGTAAACTCATGTGAGTATTTGACAAAATTATTTTCGTTTTCAGTTCAAAGATACTTTTCAGGAACAAAGGAGTACTTCCTTGAAATTCACAGATAATTTTTAAAAACGCGTCAAAACTAACAGGCTCTCAGTCTTGCACTCATTTATGGTCTCGTTTTCTACGTGCATTAGAATAGTTAGGGTCGATGGTCGAAACTGATTCCATGCATTTACGTCACACAGTGCACTGAGTACGAACTAACACCGCGTAAACCGAAAACGCTAATATCAATATTTGGCAAAAAAATAAAGAAATCAGTAAAAGTTGTTGACATAAACGTACAATATAGTCTTTGTTTCATGTTTATTTTTTGTAATATTTTTTGTTTTTTAATTAAATTTTATTTAAAAAATTTATTTTCTATATTTACATAGGGGCCCGGATTGACTCGGGACCACAGGCCCATGGCTGCTTTGTTACGACACTGTGAACCTTATACTTCTCTTACCTTCGGTGGCGACTGGAGACATAAAAATTAAATATAAATATATTATTTACATTATTGATTAATGTAATAAAAAATACTAAAACGTATGAAGCATTAAAGCACTTATAACGATATATTACGATTAGGGTAATTTACTATTTAAATGTATTTTATCTAATCTATATGTTATAATACTTTACAAAGACTACAATTTATGTAACGACGCAAATAATGGCGCAACATAAAGTGAATGTTAAAGAGCACAGAATTATTTAATTATGAATGATGGAATTGTCAATAAAATTCAATTAAGATTATTGGAGAAGATTATTTGAAGTTGGTTGAGCGAAAAGATTGAGACAATAGATATTAATGGGAATGACCTCACAGAACACTTTGTAGAAGAAAATGGTGTGATTTCAAATATGGCTTCCAATTTAATAAAGAAACGACATCTTTACGATAATTAAATTAATAATATTATTATAAAACGAGGCGTGCATTGATAAGTTTTAAGCCTCAACATGTATATGTCGTTAATCATCAAAATTATTCTGGTACAACAACTGTTTATGCTTTGAAATATACCTCTTAAAATTTCAGCCATTTTGGACGTCATTTGCGTCAGTTGAATTGTGTTTTTATTATTATTATTATTATTATTATTATTATTATTATTATTATTATTATTCGTGTCCAAACCATATACATAATATAAATAATTATTACACAAATATACAGGCTGTCTCACAACTCGCGCCCCAGAGCGAATGAGGAAACACGAGAGTTTTACGTTAGTAGGGTTTTTACAAATCAAATCTTCTTTAAAATGTGTGGGCGACTGTAGTTTTCGTAAAATGTCAGTGTCAAATTAAATTTGACAAGGTGAATAAGAAAAGGCAAATTCTTACCATGTATTCAGCCGCTGATTACTTAGAAATGATTATAATTTTCGGAGAATATGTACGTAACGCCAGAGAGGCAGCACGAGTCTATTCGGAACGTTTTCCGGATAGAAATCTTGTGTATCATAAAGTGATATTGAGAGCCATCGCAAGGACGCATGAGACCGGTCAAGTTATGCCAGATCAACTGACAATAATATTTTCGTTTAACACATTTTACACAGCTGCTACAACACGTTGCACTGTACGATATAAATGATGATCTCGGATGGCACCTTCGCTAACCTAAATTTGTTGACAGTGAAAAGTCAACTCTAAAAGTGTCAAAATTACAATAAGTCAAACAAATTTTGTAACTCACTAGTAGTATTTTTAAAACCTAGAAACCAGTTTTATTTTGTAATAATATCATCACACCTCAAGATATCCTTTCGGGATTGGTGGATTAAAAAGTCTTGTAACTTCGTTATGCAAGCAGCCGCAAATTATTTTCTTCTATTTGTTGGCAACCTATTGTCGTCGGCAAGTGTCAGTTTTGTCTGGGGCGCGAGTTGTGAGACACCCTGTATAAAGCATTACAACAAATATTTCTCACTCCTTAGATACTGAAGTGACCGATTTTCGGTAGCGAAATACCGCATCCGGACCACATGGAGTGAGTTAGCTGAGCTTGTTATAAATTATGGAAATAGGCCTTACGCATCGCCCGGCATTAACTAGGGCGCAGAGGATGCATCTTCTCCGAATATTCTCTTCTTTATGCTAGAGGAAAAACCGTCCGCAAAAACTGGCAGAGAAGTGGCTTACTTAAATAGTATTCATCCAAACAACTGCACAGTTTATAGCAGCTGGTGTTGCCTTAGCCAGATCTTCTCTCGTGCATTCCTCTTCTAAGTTGACGCACGTGAGCAGGTGGGCCATTGTTTGTCCTTGACCACAATGACATAAAGTGGGTTCTGCTTGGTACCCCCAGTTGATCATGTTTTCTGCACATTTTCCTACTTGACTTCGTAGGCGATTTAACGATTTCCAAATGGGCCATTTCTGATCATTACCTGGTGGTAGTTTCTTATCTGGAAGGATACCCATTGCTTTATTTTCTGGCTTTAATGTCTCATCCCACATTAGGCGTCTTGTTGCAGTCTTGGTCTCTGTCATTGGATGCACTGAAGAGAGGAAACTGTGTCTAGATTTTAGATGTGACCGAGGTGATTCTTGACCGTTGACCACTTTATGTGGATCTATATCGCTAAGCAGGTATAGGGGTCTATTCTGTAACTCAGTGATTAATTTTTAACCACTGGTTCAATGTTTTGACCAATCAATTATGTTGACATATAACAAAAAGAGGGATTTTTAGTTGTCAAATCAATATATATTGGATAAAAAATTTAACCAATGGTTAAAAATTTTATCCAATAAATACTGATTTGACAACTAAAATTCCTTTTTTACTTCCTTGTACGAAGTAAAGGAAGTATTGTAATCGCGAAAAATTTCGGTTTTGAGATTTCAACGGAAATATCCATTTTGACCATCCCTGAATCCATTCTGACTAATTTCGTCGTGACGTCTGTACGTACGTGCGTATGTATCTCGCATAACTCAAAAACGGTAAGCCGTAGAAAGTTGAAATTTTGAATTTAGGACTTCTATAACATCTAGTTGTGCACCTCCCTTTTTGGTCATTACATAATTTCCAGAAATGGTACTTTATTAGAAGCCTATAATAGATTGTAATGAAGAACTATATTAAAATATAATCCAAAACTTTTCAAATTTGGTAAATAAGACTTTTATATCAATTGGAATAACATAGCAGATTTTGGTTAAAACGGGCTAACCGGAAGTGATATATTACCTGAAGTTGTTAACAGTTTTTCTTGACTAAAATGGTTTCATTTTGATTTTAGAAATAAATGCTTCTAATAAGAGTTTTAGAGAATTAAATTCTGCGTCTAGCACATCAAGTATTATTAAATTAGCCCTTTGTATAAGCGAGATATGTAAATTTAAAACTTATATACTTTTTGGTTTTTGTAATGAAGCTTGCTATGGATTAGGACAAAAAATAACAAAAAATTAAAAAATAGATGCTAATGTCAAATTACGTCAAATACGTGGAATTTTATACTTGGGTCTATACTTCATCTTCATATTGATCTTGCGTACAAGGAAGTCGTGTGGTGTCCACATCAGATTTTTTTGTTATATGTTAACATTCTTGATTGGTTAAAAAATTTAACCAGTGGTTAAAAATTAACCACTGAGTTATAGAATAGGCCCCTAGGGCCCATAATTGGTTAACTATTGAGTTTTTATAAAAACGGATAAAATCAAAAATCGTGCCGTGGTTAAATTCTTGCATTTAAAAGGCAATACGCCTCCGCAAATTAAAGCCGAGTTGGACGCTGTTTTCGGGAATTCTGCTCCATCATTTGCCACCATGAAAATATGAGCAGCTGAATTTAAACGATGCCGTACTATCTTGGATAATGATGAACGATAAGAACGGCCAACAACTGCGACCACCACCAACAACATCGAAAAAGTGCAAGAAGTGATATTGGATGACCGTTAAATCTAAGTTGGAGAAACAACAGAGGCTGTGGGTATACCTAAGGAACGCATTTATCATAACATAAATAATTGAGCATGAGAAAGGTGTTTGGGCGTTCGGTTGGATTTTTTGCATCAATTTTTAACTTTTGATGATACTTGGGGCGACCACTATTCTTCTGAGACGAAGGAACAATCAAAACATTGAATGAGGTGTTGCACGGTTTTTTTTTCTTTGCTTTAATCAAAAGAATAAGAAAAAATATTTAGCCCCTATTTTTTATTTTTTTCGTATTATTCTTTATTCATGAGAAAATTGTCTTTTAAATTATAATGTTTGAATTTCCGCTTCCCCTTTCGCCTGATGACGTCAGGATAAAACTAACCAATGAGGATTTGGCTTACATTTGCCACCGACGGAATTTAAACGAGTGACAGTCATGACATCTGTCAACTACTACTGATTTTTGTATTTCGAAATAATCAAACATGGTTGTAAAAAAGTGTTTTGTGCAGTGTGTCCAAATAAAACTGATAATAGGGAAACATAAATCATAGTGCCTCAAAACGAAGAAAGAAGAATGAAATGGTTCTCGCAAGTAAAGATAAAAACATAAAATCAAAACTTCTTGTAAAGATCATTTTGATGTAAATATAAATATTTTTATAATTAAATAAGAACTATTGAATACATTTATTTTTTTAGCTGGAAAACGATGCATTCAGGCTACGGTTTCTTATACCTGCTAATCTTTGCACTATTGGACCATAAGAGAGATTGATAAATCCAGGATAAAATATTATTAAACGGTATTGCTGGAGACCACTACTGACGATAATGTCAATCTCCAACTGAAGATGATCTATTCCAAACAATGTGTCGGTGGAATATGTTTTATATATGTTTTAATAATATTGTATTCTGTATGTTCCTGACACGAAATAAATCCAAAAGTCAAAATAGAAAATAAACTGTGTGTGTGTGTGTGTGTCATAAAGTGTCAGGTGTCAACTAAAATGGAAAAAAGAGAGAACGGGGGAAAATTACTCAGAAATAGACAAAGAAAACATGTTGGAGATAAATAAATGTAAAAATAATATATGGGATTAAATTTATAATTAATTTAATTTAATTAATGTTGACATGTGTCAAATGTATTTTACACAATAAAATTTACTTCCTCGAACATCGGTGGAGTAATTTATTCTGTAGATTTACTTAGCTAGTATATTTATTCTTGTTTTGACGAAAATCTCTGGAATAAACTATTTTACTTTAGTAGTAAATTTTACTTTGCTAGTGCTTTACTTATCCATCTTTTATAATACTGGGCATGAAACTATGAAATATAACGCTATAATATAATAATAAATAACTAAGAACTACGCTAAAGAACCAAAAATCACGCTGCACTATAAGTCAGACCTTATGTCACATAGTTGTCATTAAAGCTATCATTGACGTTTATGTATTTATGTATTTGTTTTTTTTATCATCATCTTTCCAGTTTTGTAATTGGCTAATATATGTCTGATGCCACGGACAGTGTAATTTGGCGCCAATTCAAAAAGTATATTTTTAAACTGCTACTGTGCTTAATATATACAGAAATTTGAACAGAAAATCATATTTAATCACATTGTAGAACGTACTTATTCGAATTTCAGAAGAAAAAAGATATGTTAATTTTTTTTGCAACACCTCATTACGAAGGGTGGACATACTCAAACACGCCTACTACTTTTTGAATGGATTAAAAATGTTGGAGTATCGATGGAAAATGAGTAACTATTAACTTAAGTTTATGCTGAAAATAAATTTGTCTAAAATAGTTATTTGTATCACTAGGCCAGAAACTGAACATTTGCGAGTTTATTTTGACAGGCAGAGCTGAAAGCGAGGCCTGCAAATATGAGATCTCGCAAAACAGTTTCTGGGCGTATGATACACAAGATTTTTTGTACCGACTTCTCCATAAATTCTGCATATATTTCTCTACACTTTATTCTATGTTACATAACCTAAAAAATAAACATATATTTTTCTCGGTTTTGCATTGCAAGTTTAATTATAATTACTTACATTTAAGCTTAAAATGCGTAATTATTTTATATCTATTGAAAATATAACATACAAACATTAGCTATATATATTTTATATACCTTCGCATATTTTTAATAACAGATGGCGGAAACTCAATTGTATCACATGAAGTTAGTTGTAGTTACAAAACAAACTAGTCCTAAAGTTGGAACTTATAATTAATCTGTACGAGATGTCAGTAATGACAGCATATTATTATTTTTATGACAAAATTTAATTATTTAAGTTACAACAATTAAAGATTTAACCCTAAAATTTGTAAACATTTTGCTAATTCTTGCGTTGAAAATAATCTTAAATTGACATATCACCAGAACAGTAATGCCAACTCCTTTTGCCGGCCTTGGTCAGTAACAGGGCATTTCTGGACGATTTTGAGTTCTGTAATACTAGTCAAAATGGACGGAGGTACGAAAAATACTTGTTAGGCTAAAAACTTATTAGTAAAAAATAAAATTAAATGGCAGGAGGTTTTGTGTTGGTCACATCAGATTTTTTCCACGTTTTTGAATAATTATCTCATGTGGAACAACAAAACTATATACAAGTTTGCTCGGTCCATTTCCATTTATAATATAGTGATAATAAACATTCACAATACTAACACTCACTAATTATGAATAAATAATTAAATTTAAACATAATGTTTGTGATGATAACATCAAAATTATAATGAAAATTATATGTGTAATATGGTATGAAAAATACATGTCATTCTAATGGTGTAAACATGTGGCATGATATATTTATCTAGTAATTATATCGAACATTTTGGAGTTATTACAATATTAAGTAAAATTACATAAATTTTATCGTCCATCTGCTAATAATAATAGCAGCACGGTATAGAACAGCGGTTTTTAAACGTCCGAGGACCCCTTCTTGAACATTTTTTTTTGTGTGAAAGTATTACGTGAATAAATTAGGCTCATTTGATGTAGTTTTTAATTCTGAATATTATTGTGAATTTACACTTTTGTTCTGTAATTAATAAGGCAGAATTGATAGGTATATGAAATTTTTACTATTGAATTTCCAATGGTCCATTAAAAAGTAGACACAGTGATTACATTTTTTTTTGTGCAAAACTTTCCAATTAATTTTACACAAAAATCTAAAAATGTATTAATCAATATTACAAATTAGGTATATATATGAAAAATTATAATATTTAATATTGTAATGTGCAGTGCCCGCCGTCGCCGCCACTGTCCCCGTCGCTGTCGCCGCCGCTGTCGCAGGGACGAGCGAGTGTTTATTTTTAGCGATGACGCAACAGACTTGTCGGAACCTGCTTAATTATGCGGTTGATGTAACCTATTGTGTTAGAGTTTTTATCTGGAATAGTGTTCTAGTAAGTTCTCGAATACAAATGCCGGGGTATATAAGCACCGTTATCGAAGGCATTTGACAGTCTGATATAAATAAGCCTCGCGTGTTAAATAGTTGGTGATATAAACAGATAGTCGACAAGTGGTAAACATAAATAAATATAGTTGTATAATAGTATATTAAAGAACGTGTTTTATAAGACATGTTTTTTTCGCACGCGTCAAAATTTAGAAAACGAGCGTTAGCGAGTTTTTTAATTGACAAGTGCGAAAGAAAGTCTTATAAAATGAGTTCTTTATACTATTTTTTATATTTTGCGCCTTCTACAATAACATTTACTTATTCAATTTGTGATTATATTTGTAACCATTTGTACATTTTCATGTAAATAATCTTCCCTAAATAAAAAAAAATAATAATAATTTCGACATTATATTATTAAAATGAATTGTCAATTAACTAAAAATAAAGTAGGTAAAAATGAGTTAAAGAAACGTCATCTAGTACCAACCGCCTAAAACAAAAAATTGCGTATTGAAATGAATGTCATTACGATACGCAATTGCGTATCGTAATGACTTCATTATGAACGCAAAATATAAAAATAAATAAGTGAGCTATATATTGTTTAAATAAATAAGCTTAGTGTTTAAGTGTCTTATAATATTCTTAGTTTTAATTAGTGTTTAATATTTGTTTAATCGTACTGTTTGTTATATTTATCATCTTTTAATTATATTTAATTTCTATTTATCGTTATAATAAACTTGTATTTTAATTATTAATAATTGTCTAATATTTACACTTCACTCAAATAAATAAAAACGTTACAATATTATTATTAACATAACTTAGATTCAGATTTCTTTTAAAACAGATGTTCACTAACACTAATGCCCGTATTCATAAAAGTCAATATTACGCTTCGTAACAAAACGAATCGTAATAAATTAACAATCGTTATACTAATTTACATTGCAAGACCGTTACTCAAAACTTTACGGGCGCACACGGTATCTAACGAGCGAGAGAAGCAAGCTTATCCGTGCGCGTTTTATAATATACTGAATCGTAAATATTTGAAAAAAATATTTTGGAACGTCCAGGATCGAAATAGTCTTTGAAAAGATGCGGCGAAATAATGAATAAATAAATCTGCATATAAACATAAATGTTTGTATAGTTTTAACAGCCCGTAATTTTTTTTACGGGTTACCCCATAAGTACTTTCTTTACCACTAGAGACAGAGCTCTGTAAAAAGGCGTTTACGATTCAGTATATCCTGAAATAAATAACAGAGTATATTCGCAAAATTTAAAAACAATATTTAACGCTTCGTTTTGTAACAATAGATTTCAGTATTTCTTAGTGATATATTATTGTAAATACTCAAGTATAAATTTGATGCAAGTATTTTGTCCTTAAAAAATTAAATTGCTCATTTTCCGCGCCAGTGAGTAAACTTATAAATTTTAAAAATACCCAGTTCCCCTAGCAATGTGTAAAAACGAAACTGCAGCTGTTAAAAATCCGGTAAACACCCTCGTTAGTGGACAAAAAGCGTTATAATTTTTTGGGGCGAACATTTTGTCAATCACTGAGTCGGGGGTTTATCAATCACTCTGCTGTGTCTCCAACGGCGGACACGTCACTTTAGTGCGTCAGTCGATAGACCAACTCCGGCACTCCGGGGTGAGTTAGTCCGGATCCCGAAACGCACCCTTGAGACCGCAAGTGATTCACTCCCCGGAAAAACGCGCTTAATTCCAGACTAAAATTAACGATGCCAGAGACAAAAGGACGAAAATTTTATTTATTTTTAAGTTTAAGATATCATTGATTATCATTTATACAAAAAATTATTTATAATATACTTGTACCCATTTGCCCCTAGAAGGCAAAATTTTAAGCGATCCTTAAACAAAAAAAATCTGATGTGGACACCACACGACTTCCTTGTACGCAAGACTAAGATAAAGTATAGACTCAATTATAAAATTACACGTATTTGACGTAATTTCACATTAACATCTATTTTTTATTTTTTTGTTATTTTTTGTCCTAATCCATAGCAAGCTTCATTACAAAAACCAAAAAGTAGGGATCGACCGATACCGATATCGGTATCGGTATATCGGCCATATCGGTCTTCTTGGCCGATATCGGTATCGGCCTAAAAATATATAAATTGCTTGATACTTCAGTTGCTAAGGATTTTTAAAGGAAATTAAAACAGAAATACTAAATAAAAAACAAATCAAATTTATTCTTATTCAAAATTTAGCAAAAAAAGTCATTAAAAATGTAGAAGTAAAGTTACACACTTAGTTAAACAAATTAATATTTAAAGTTAAGTTTTGGCAAGTTGTAATGTAACAAAATTATTGCGCTTTCATAAACATTTCCAGCTGAAGAAAATAAAAAAAGTGATACTTTGTGTGGCGATCATGGGAGTTTGCACGACGAACGAAGCGAGTCGAACAATTGCATGCGCCTCGCACAAAGACACTTATTCCGAATGACACATTGAATTTTTTTTTCAAACGCACTACTATTCTTTTTATTCACTAATTCTATGTAGTTTCTATGGATATTTATTTACTTTATTACTACGCCGCCGGCGTAGAAATTAGCTATTTCTACTCCGGCGGCGTAGAAATTAGCTATTTCTACTCCAACGGCGTATTAAGTCACAAAAATGCCATTTCTACAACGTTTAAAAAAAATGTCTTTTTTGCATTTGCTCTGCATTTTTTTGTGATTTATTTATGGTTAATGCGTGTAACGGTAACAGTATATATCATTATAAATCACTTTTACCTCATTTATGCAGCAAAAAATTTACGACAAAATTTTATGGCCGATATATCGGTATCGGCCGATATCCGATATGAGGATATCGGTATCGGCCGATATCGGTATCGGCCACAAAAATCATATCGGTCGATCCCTACCAAAAAGTATATAAGTTTTAAATTTACATATCTCGCTTATACAAAGGGCTAATTTAATAATACTTCATGTGCTAGACGCAGAATATAATTCTCTAAAACTCTTATTTGAAGCATTTATTTCTAAAATCAAAATGAAACCATTTCATTCAAGAAAAACAGTTAACAACTTCAGGTAATATATCACTTCCGGTTAGCCTGTTTTAACCAAAATCTGCTATGTTATTCCAATTGATATAAAGGTCTTATATACCTAATTTGAAAAGTTTTGGATTATATTTAATATGAAAATTATGTAATGACCAAAAAGTGAGGTGCACAACTAGATGTTATAGAAGTCCTAAATACAAAATTTCAACTTTCTACGACTTACGGTTTTTGAGTTATGCGAGATACGTACGTACGTACGTACAGACGTCACGACGAAATTAGTCAGAATGGATTCAGGGATGGCCAAAATGGATATTTCCGTTGAAATCTGGAAACCGAAATTTTTCGCGAATGCAATACTTCCTTTACTTTGTACAAGGAAGTAAAAAAAATTAATTCGAAATTTTGACAGCAACGTAGTTATTTATGCTACATGAGATGTAGGTACCATTTACTAACCGAGGACGATTTTGCGCCCGAGCGATAGCGAGGGCTAGCAAATAAGTTCGAGAGTGGTCAAATGTACCTACATCTCGTGTTGCATATAAGATTTTTTGCACTCCCGATGATTTATTTTTTACATGTTCATTTTCATTGCCAGACATGTCAATGCTGTCAAGAAATACAGTTGAATATTGACACATTAAAAAAAAATCTGATGTGGCCAACACAATACCTTCCGCCATTTATAGCCCGAGTAACAATAAAGATTAAGCTAATCCTTATTTTTGAATTAGCGAATTTTTCTCTAATTTTCTTAAAATATAGTCTAATCTAATCAAAGTAACTACCTTTTTTGATAATAAAATGGAGATTAAATTTTAAATACCGTGATAAAATAGAATTCACTAATCCAAAAAGGAGGATTAGGTTAAAGTTTTTTGCGAATCGTTAATTTTTATTAATCTAAATACATACCTACATATTTAGTTATGCTGGGGAAACTGTATTGATTTCCTTTCCTATTGTTCTATTTACTTTTTTCGTTTAAAACGTTACTATTATTAATTTGAAATGATTAGTTCGTTGACAGTGACATTTATCTGTCAGTTACATACATTTGAATAACTGCGTAACCAAGAAATTTTGTTTGTTTAAAACGGAGGCTCCGGGATTTAAATTATAGATAATTTTATAAATTTATCTATAATATATGTAGAAAAAGTAATAACACAAATCTGTAGAAAATTTAATATTCTTTAATTTTTATAACATTAATCTACAAAAAATAACATTTAAAGGTATTTTTCGAAGAAAAACTATTTTGAGCTTCAAGTAAAGTGCCATTTCCGGCTATCCCATTTACACCAAAATCTAATGGGCTCTTTCTAAAAAGGTCGAAATACAAGGTTTCAAATTTTCTGAAGGATAGAATTTGGGTTAGAGTAGAGGAACCACACGCACATACACACATACGTACACACACATGCACACATACATACACACAGACATCATTGTGAAAATGTTAAAATTGGATTCTAGGGTGCTTTCCTTAAAACGTAGTCATTTACTAAAATCTCGATATGCGATTTTTAGCACGATCCCTATACCTCCCTTACTAAGGGTAGCGGGAGGTAAAATGATTCTAACTATTCCATGGAAAATTTAAGAAAAAAACGCTGTCATCTGTCACATTTGTTACGTCAACGAAAACTTTTTTTTACAGTGACATTATTTATTTCTTAGTTACATTTGAGATCTGAAGTGTGTAACCAAGGAGTTGTGTTTTAGTATACTCGTATACTAAAACAAAAGTTACAGAAAGCAACCTATTCTAGTACAAGTACAAGTTATAAATTCGGACACAAGCGTAAAGTAACGTCCGCTTGACACCAAAATCTTTTAGAGTCTTTCCGTATTAGTAAAGAGTAGAAATACAAGATGACAAGATTTCACAGACTACGTTTATCTCGGCGTTTGAAGCCGCTTGAATTTAGTAAATCCCTTTTCAATTGTCGAAATAAACAATCGAAATTTATATTTCAAGCTGCTTGAAGATGTCAAGTCAAGCCTGTAAAATAACAGGCTTGGACTTATGAAGCAGTTTGACTTCCATCGAAATAAACCAGGGAAGCACCAAATAATGTAACTAAGCATGCGCACATCTGCAATATGTTGGAATGTTACTTAATTCATATCATTTGTTGGTTATTTGTATTTTACCTCATTTTATAAAAGTCGCGACATAAAACTTAGTAAAGTTGACCAAAAGCGAAATATTTTTTTAATGTTTTTGACAGAGAAGACAAATAACTACATGACAATTTTTAGATTTTGAGGTTATATATCCACCATAAAATTAGATTATAATCCTCCCCCTGTCTGTCTACATAATCTAGTATTTAACTATCTTTAAAGAAAATTGAAAATCCCCCAATCCCATTTTCAATCCTCTGAGATAAACCAATAGGATTTTTCAAGTGATAATATACTTGAAGCCGCTTGAATTGTCGAGATAAATGTAGTCATAGACACATACAGTTCTACAGACATCATCGTGAAAATGTTAAATTCGAATTCTAGAGACCTTAAAATATTTTATTTTCCAAAATCTCGATAAGCAATTCTTAGCACGATTCCTATATCCCTTTTACCATTTTATCGGCAGATAAAAGAATAATGTTCTGTGATATGAGAAAAAAATCAAACAAAATTAAAATATTTATTGCATCGCCATTTTTACCTGAAAGAACTGAAAATTAAAATGCAGCTTTTAAAATTTACATTGCAGTATCATTTCAGGAATTATTAATTCTGTTTATTAAAAAGCTTTGGTAAAAATTATGCACCCTTCATATTTTGAATAAAATTACGTCCCAAACCTCATTTGAAATGTGCATTTTTGATTTTTTAATTCATTTATCAAATTACATAATGCATTTAATTGACCACTGTTTTTACAACTACTCGTATGCCCTAATTATTATTAGCCACATTTTGAAAATCGTTTATGGAGGTAATTAGATACATAACAAAATTTTCATTAATACTTTACGATCCCTCAATATTGTGGTATAATTGATTATTAATTATAATTATTATCATATTAACTCTTCTAACCAAAAAACCGAAATTGTATTAATAATGAATGTTAATTATGGTTATGATTAAATATATTGGGTGATAGACTTTGGGCCGTATAATCTAATTCCACACAGATTATTCAAATTACTCATAAATATAAAATAAGAATTATTTTACCTTTTTTAAAATTATTCTCTCATAGTTCTCGAAATCTCTATGTTCAACATGTATTTCTGAACATAATGTACATGTATATGTTTTTGGCTAAAGTCTACAATACCCACTCCTCAAGAATTTTAGTTTGATGGTAATATGTTGTAACGTGAGAGGGTAGGTAATTACGACACTTGGTCCGCGACCCCGGCCAGCGCATGCGAACTGACGTCTATGAATAGAAGCGTTCTAGTAGGTAGGAGGAATCTAAGTAGGCGATCGATAACGTAGGGCAGCGCGCGATAGGCAGGCGACGCGAGGCTGGCAGTTAGGTAAACAGGGGGAGATAAGCGTAATTATCCGCGCATTATTATATCGTTTGAGACGTCACTAGAATATTTTAGAAGGTGTTAGAGCCACTATATAAGTGACGTATTTGTGTGCCGAGTTACAGAGTCAGTCAGTCAGAAGGACAGTTACATAGATATGTAGCAGTCTCGCCTATAATCTAGTGTACTGCTACATGGCCCTCCCGACCAGGAAAACTAATAGAGTTACGATAACGATAATTTGTTTTTGGAGTTCATTTGTTAAAGTTTTCGAAATAATAAAATTGACGTTTAAATATTTTGTGTTTTTATATTTTTAAATTTAAGAGTTTCTTGTTCTATTTTTACAAAGCGTGGCGGCAGAGTGGACCGCCACGCTGGAAGTAGTAGCAACTATAATTTTTAAATTTTTGCGTTAGCTACTATAGATAGTAAGAAGGAGTCAGTGAGTAACACAGTAGCATTGTGGTGAGCGGAGTACTCGAGACTGGTATACTGGGAGAGCTGTGGAAGTGAATACTCAATAGTTTTGAGAAATATTGGGAAGCTAGGTATCCGGGGACAGTAACGGCGAGTGGAAGTGGATACTCGGCAGTGGTGTTGAAGAGTTGTGGCATACAGACAGTCGGTGATACTCAAGTTGTGGAAGTTAGAATAGTTAGTCCGTCAGAAGGACAGTTAATTAGTTACATAAATAGACAGACAGTCAGCTACTGACTGAAAGGAGTGAATGGGGGAGTTTAGTCATGTTGAAATATAATGATTTTTCCACAATACTGCAATACTATATATGCAATATTATTATTAATGCACTAAAAGTAATAAAATATAGCGTACTTTTTTGTACAAACGATATTAAATTTATCGTTAGTTAAATCACCCGCAATACGATGACGTATGCAACATCTTTGGTTCGCTGTAGTTGTCCGCTACGAGCGCTAGTTTAGAACGAAAACATGAACGTATGTCTTCTATATTTGATATTGAAACGTCAAATTCAATGTCAAAACGCAAAAAGCAAATTATTTGATTTTAAATATATAAATGTAAAACCTAGAATATACGATAAACATAGAAATTAAATTGTCAAATGTAAACATAAACAGGTGGCCGTGTTTTGATTCTGTCTCTTTCTATGAACCACGATTTGGGCACGTATGTCGAGACCTAATTCGCACATAGTTGATGTTATGTACGCAGCATTGGCAGGAAGAAAATATTGGAAAAGAGTCATTTTTTTTCCGATATTTTTTAAAATTTTGCAAAATATAAAAGTAAAAACGGTTTAGATTTAAAAATATTGTAACATAAAAAAATCAAAAATTCGAAAACTCCCACAATCTGTCCGGGCAGTTGATATACAAACGCTGTTGAGTCAGTTGAGTATATAGACGCTGTGGAAGCCAGTAGGTCGGACAGTTCAATGTAATACAAATAAATAGTGACATAAATAGTCGAAATAAATAATCAATAATATCGTGGAAATAAATAATCGTGGTAATTATTTAAATAAATAAATAGTGTTAGTGTTTAACTAGTTAATTATATTTATAGTCTTAAATTAATATGTAATATTTGTTTAATATTAGTATACGTTTTAATAAACATCTATTTTAATTTATTATTTATTTAATTAATAATAATTTTTTGATTTTTACACTTCATCCAAATCAACAAAACGTTACAATATAGTTGCAAAACTATTAAAACAATAAATTCTACAAAAATTAGAGCGCGAAAAGCAATATTTATAGTGATTATGGCATTTTTTTCTGAAAAAAATAGGGTTAAATTCCTATTAAATGAATGTAACCATCCGAGTTTCGTCAAATCGAGTTCTGTGCGTAAGGTTATCATTACATTAAAGTATTTTTTGAAAATTTGCAAGCGAAGACGTCCTAATTTGCACAAGTACAGCCTTTAGAATAAGTAAAATCTGACTTCATTTTTACAAAAAACATTAAATATCTGCTTCCGCGCACTAATTTTGTGTTCTTTGTTATATTTTAGCTAAAAGAAAACATTTCAACAAAACTTGGAATTTCAAGGTGGTGGGTATTCTATAATCCAGCCCTATTTTTTCTAAATTTATTCTCTATTTCATTAGCTTTTCCATAAGTTATGATAAATTAACAACGTTATTAATTTTGTAGGCTTATACAGTCTACGATAAAAAAAATTGATTACTTGTTTCAGAAATTATTTAATCCAACAGTTAATATATCAAACTGTTTTTAAATATAAAATATTGAATGATAAATGAACACAATATTTCAAAATTGATTGAAACGTAATATTAATATGACAATATTAATTACCTTTGTTAAAATCATCCAATTTCATTAACAATATCTATAAATTGTTAATTTTCTTTGAAATGAAATAAATAAAAACTTCAAGAAATAGTGAACCATTCAACATGTTATTATTTTTACCTCCCGCTATCCTTGGTAAAGGAGGTATAGGGATCGTGCTAAAAATCGTATATCGAGATTTTGGTAAATGAGCACGTTTTAAGGTCCCTAGAATCCAATTTTAACATTTTCACGATAATGTCTGTGTGTATGTTTGTGTGGATCCTCCATTCTAACTCAAATACTATCATTCAGAAAATTTTGAAATCTTGTATTTCGAACTTTTTCTGTATTGCAAAGAGCCCATTAGATTTTGGTGAAAATCGGATAACCGGAAATGGCACTTTACTAGAAGCTCAAAATAGTTTTTCTTCAAAAAATACCTTTAAATGTTATTTTTTCGAGATTAATGTTATTATACAAATTATTATTATTATTAAATTTTCTATAGATTTGCATTAATACTTTTTCTTTATATTTTATGGATAAATTTATAAAATTATCTATAATTTAAATCCCAGAGCCTACGCTTTAAACAAACAAAATGTCGCTATCAACGAACTAATCATTTCAAAATAATATTAGTAACGTTTCAAAAAGAAAAAAGTAAATAGAACAATAAAAAAGGAATTCAATATAGTTTCCAGCATAAGTAAATATGTAGGTATGTATTTAGATTAATAAAAAATTAACGATTCACAAAAATGTATAAGCTAATCCTCATTTTTGGATTAGTGAATTCTATTCTATCCCGATATTTAAAATTTATTCTTCATTTTATTATAGCTCCGGTGGCTCAATGGTTAGAGCAACGCCACATGTCATGAGTGCCCTCGGGGCTCTGGGTTCGAATCCCACTAAGGCATGGATGTGTGTGAATGTGAACCCACTCTGTAATTGGGATTTAATCCTGTTGAGGGGTTTAAAAAAAGGTAGTTACTTGGATTAGATTAGACTATATTTTAAATTTTAAGAAATAAACTGTCAAAATTAGAGTAAAATTCGCTAATCCTAAAATAAGGATTAACTTAATCTTTTTGTGACTCGAGCTGCAAATGGCGGGAGGTATTGTGTTGGCCACACTAGATTTTTTTTATAACAAATTTTTGTTCTACGAACATTAACTCTTCGTGTTTTACAAAAACACTACCTACTAAAAAATTTCATCTGTGTAAAACAACAACGACAAGTATGCAGTTGTAGTACAGAACGACAATTTGACATTAATTTGTTGGACACAACAGTATTACACAGCGCGGAGTCCAGCTGCAATAAATATTCAGGTGTGTAATTTTGTGCTCATATATACTCGACTCTTTCTTTTTCAAACGACTTTGATACACGAAGCACTGACGCAGTATTATGGTCCTAAGATTCATTATTATTACATAAGGAAATTAGTAGGTAACGAAGAGTTTTACTATTATTAATTTGAGACATAATACTGATTTAAGAAAATTGTTCTACATGGGAAAATATGTATAAATGTATAAAATTAAACGGGTGATATATATTTTTTAGCAACACACAATTTTGCGGGAAGCCGACTATCCGGCCTCCGGCCATTTTTCTAATCAGCGATTACTCGACGAATACGAATAGTCGGTAAATAGAAAAGAAATAACGCGAATTTTTTTTTTGAGACTATTTTTTGCAAAATAAATTAAAAATCAAATTATAAGTTTATTGACTCCTCCAGTGTGTTTAATCATAATGCTGACAATTCCAGTTGCAGCAAACTTATATTAATTAAGTCCTATTTATATTTTTTTACGTTATACTAAGAAAGAAGAAAAGTTAAATTCGTTGGCGATTATATCAATTAAAAACATTGTCCTATCAAATACTGAAGAAGTAATTGTTGTTCAGGAAATCCACTGAAAAATACCCCCAACATCAAAAAAATTGCAACAAAAGCCTTTATACAAAATCCTGTACAGAAAAATACACTGATGCAACAGCCCCTCGCCAATTTTGAAAAAAGCGACATATTTTGGTTTTTGACATTCTTCTTGAAAATGGTGATCCGTATCGAAATTTTATATAAGACAAGATTCTTATATTTTTCACCTAGGATGAACCGTTAAAGAGTTAAATTTTTCGAATTGCAAAATAACGAAAAGTTTTTATACCGAGACTTATAGCTACACTAAGAAATATTTTTTCTTTCCCTATACATATACAGAGTTAGTCACGGAAGAGTTATTTTGTTTGTAACCCAAAATACTAATGACAACAGACCACATTTAATTGTTTAATGTCAAAATGCCAGAACCATCACTAGACAGGCAAAGCAATCGTGAATTAAATATTCTATTTAAAAAAAAAAAAAGCTAGGCGTTGTTGTAAATTGTTTTTCGGTTTGCACCCAAATGAACTTTGAAAGTAACTCTCCCGTGACTAATCCTGTATATGGTATTAGACAAAAATAAAGCGACTCCGTAGAACCCAAAAGAAAAAAAAATCTCTGCATTTTAAATATCCAAAATATTTTCAAAAAATATTCATTCAGATTAATATTTTGTGATTGTTCGCGAGTTTACGGACACAACTCGCCTCTTTTCTATTTTTTGTACCTATATAATCTAAATAAAGTTGTAATATATGAGGGGAGCAGTTTACAATTTTCGCCTGGGGTCGGCACTAGATTGTGATGAAGAAATGTTAGGCAAATACACATTTGAGACACACTACATTGGAAACAAAGGAGTTTCAGTGAAGAACGGCTTTTAGTGATGCTTGAAATTAGTAGGCCGGGCCGATCAATTGGCTTCTAAAATTGCCGAAGAAACAGTAGCCTGTTAGTCCGCTAAAATCGTAGTCGGTACATTACTATAAACAATAGGGCCGTTGCAATAATATTTTTATGCCTTCTAAGTACTAAATTTAAAAAGATATCATTATTTAAATAGCCTCAAATTTGAAAATATCACCACATATCCATTATATATTTTACAATTAATTTTTAAAATTTGGATATTTTGAAAAAATCACGTGATCTGAAACAGAATGTGACGTCACAACACATACATCTTCATCGGCTCCAATTGGTCCTTTATAGTGTCAATTCTTTGTGTTTTGTTACAAGTATTATGATAAATATATTGTCAAAGTTGTCAAAGTGTCAAATTATTGAGTTTGGTTCGTGTTAGATAATACAAAATTCAATATAAAGTAATTTACAGGATCGTATTGTGCCTTCTTGCAAAAATGCGCTAGGAACAAACCTACTATTGAATTTATAAAAATGCGAAAAGATGCGAAGAAAAGAAAATTGTGGCTGGAAGCAGTAGGTTGAAGAGCTGATGGTTGGGTTTTTACATTTTATTTTACCTCTTTAACACACCTTAATTCGGCAACAGTAAAACAGTCGTTTTCTGATATAAATTCAGCCATCGTTCAGCTTTCGATTTTCGGTAAACTGTCCAACTTAGCTTGAGTGTATTCTGTATTAGCCATTATTACTCATTTATAATGGAAAATGACAGCGTCAAATGTCAACTTAGAAGTTTGTTATTAACATGTGACAAACTATCGCCTACGTTTATTTATCTAAATAAAAATAAATGTAGGTGATGGAAAAACTGTTTTTCTATTGGCTGTGAATGACGTAATGTATGTGCTTCTACGACACAGGAGCGGGGGGGAGTTGTTTTTCATGACTATTTTTGGCGCCAATATTCGTATTTAATTATTTACGAAAATAACAACAAATTATTTAAAAAATAATTATTAATAAACTTTCATTTAAAATATTTTTTTGAAAAATGTGAAACAGGCTCATTATTGTTGTGCGTTAAAATGCCTATTTGACACTTACATCCCTCTAAATTGATATGCGTCTATTGCTTTTTAATATTTATAACACATTTAAAAACCATATTCATATTTCAATGATGTCAATATGATTATGATTACATTTTCTCCCCAACTTGTAATGTCCAAAAAACTTCTTTTCACATTAAAACCCAGTTTATCTTTGGAAGTATCTAATATTCTCGTAAAAACCATTCTTACATCCCTCGCAATATTGTAAGAAGCTAGAATAAGTGTCCTTTAATGGAAGGCCGTCGCGCCTATGAAGTTAATATTACAGATCGATTTTCTTGACAGCTGGCGTTGCGAAGACATTGCCAATACAGCGTTTCTTTCTGTGTTTCTTACTATTCTTTGTGGAAATAATGAATGATATTTAAATTTATTCTATTTCTATGTTAAACAGCCAAGACGTAAATAAAACATTGTACCTGATGAAAGCAATAAAATGTAAAATACTTGGACTTGTTTATTTATTTTCAAAACTTTACGGGATCAGATGAGATCCTAGCAAATATGTAATACGCATATGTAAATTTTAATTTTAATTAAAAACTAGAATAATTCTTGGTTTATTATGTTATTTTAACAAATATTACAACATATTTTGCATGTCAAATATTCACGCTATAATTTTGAAAATAGGGCAAATGTAATATGAATTTCAAATATAAATATTGAGAAATAAAGGACAAAATATAATTTCGTTATAGTAAATTAATAGTACATTAAGATACAAGTTGCATAAGACATGATTTTAGCGCACGCGTCATTCTTAGAAACGAGCGTCTTGCCGCGAGTTTTCTAAGGGGACAAGTGCGCTGAAATGTCTTATGAAGCGTGTATTTTATACTACTTTCTCTATTTTGGTCATTTTTTCAAAAAAATTACGTTATTTCATGGCCAGGAATTTCAATTTCGGTTGTTGAATATGTACTTTATAAAATTCATTTGGATGTCATAAAGAAGTACCAAAATAGAAAATAGTATTTTATGTACCAAGGGCGTTACAATGACTATGTTTACACGTATATCAAAAAAGTACTTTGACTTGACTTTGACTTTCAAAAGGCGACTTTTGCCGTTGTGTAAACACTCTCGCCTATTACTTTTCTTCCTAAAGTCAAGTCCAAAATAAAATAGACTTGACTCATATAAGTGACTTTTAAAAAGTCGTGTGAACCAACGAACGAAACATACTTTACTTTACTAACAGTGACATCTAGTTTTCATCCACAAATTCCTAGATATTTAATTACACAATTTTGTGTTTCATATCTGAATTTAAAATATTCTCGAATTTTAAAATATTTTATGTGATTATTTTTGAATCTACTTCGCATCCAATATTGCTGCATAGCTATATTATTTAAAAATAGCGCGCTTAAATTTAGTAACTGTAGTTTATTATCCATTTTTTCTATAAATAATTTATTCTTTTTATGATTATATGATAATAGTTAAATAGGTAACTTACATCACACGTATTATAACCAAACTTTACTTTACTGGCAAAGTCAAAGTTGAGTGAAGGACAAGTAACAAATGTAAAGTGAAATATATTTGACATTATGTGTAAACGCACCATTAAAATGACTTTTCATAAGTCGCCTTTTGAAAGTCAAGTCAAAGTAAATTTTTCTCATACGTGTAAACGTAGTCTATGATGTTAATGCCAGGAGGGTGACGGGGATAGATGTCGTCCGATGGGCATTATCATTATTTTTATAGTAACGCTCGTGGTACATACAAGATTTTATGTCTCACTAGAATATGTAAATAAGTTTTCATTTACAATAATTTTGATGGCGTGGTTCTAACACCCGTTTTAACTAAAACCATGCCAACGACATGACACATACTTCAGGGATATTACCAAAATCAGTGTTGCCAATATACTGATTAAGTCGAAAATGTATTGACAACCATATTCAATAAATTTGACTTCATTATTTTAAATTGTTTATACTAAAAAGAAAGCAAGACAAAAATCGTATTAAACACTTTTAAATCATGTCGTCAAATTTATTAAATATGGCTGTGAGTATATTATCCGCTTAGTCAGTACATTGGCAACATTGATTTTGTTAATAACCGTGAAGTACGTGCCAAGTTGTTAGTATGGTTTTAGTTAAAACCGGTGTTAGAAGTTAGAACAACGCTCGTGCTACCAGCCAATAATACTAAAATTCAAAAAATTATAATTCTTTCGTATTCCTTTTCTTTACATCCATGTGAAGAGATTATTAGATTTTGGTTATAAATGGTCAACCGGAAGTACTCTCATTTTAAGATTTAACAATTTTTCTTGAAAAAACACTGTTAAATATCATTTTCCATATTTAATGTTGTTATAAATATTAAAGAATATTTTATTCTCTTTACGTTTTGATTATATTTTATACTTCATATTCAATGGATATAGTTAAAAGAAATTAAAGAAATTAAATTTCATAAAGCAGCTAGATATGGTATAATCATGGAAACCGCTACTTTCGGGCCTATTCTGTAACTCAGTGGTTAATTTTTAACCACTGGTTAAATTTTCTAACCAATCAATTATGTTGACATATAACAAAAAAACAGATTTTTAGTTGTCAGATCAATACCTATCTATTGGATAAAAATGTTAACCAGTGGTTAAAAATTAACCACTGAGTTACAGAATAGGCCCGTATATTAAGAAAATGCTGATTGACAGATGGCAGTGTCAAGTGCAATTGACTAGGCTACCTTTATAACCAGGGTATGGCCATGGGCCAAGATCACCGCCATTATCGGTAATTCATTTCCCTATTTATTTGTAATACATGTGATATTATATTATAAAATAATATTTAATTATCACACTGAGAATTTATAAAGGTAATAAAAATTAATTAATTTAAGAGATACACAATTATTATTAAGACATACATTTAGAGGTTATGTAGAATATATGACATGGGTTGTTATTATCACATCTAATTTAATATCTGTAGTTCTTATTTACATAATAATTGTATATTCTAAACTTACCTTTTAAAAATTTAAATGATTGTGCTTAATATTGGTAATTTATAGTTGTTTTCAATATGTCAGTAATCGTGGTGGGTCTTAAAACTACACAAGTAATTAAAATAAAATATATTACTTACACTTTAAATACATATTAAAATGATAATTAAATGTGTTTTTCATTAAAATAAAACAAATAGCCACGAAAATACATAATAATTTGCGCAAGAACAACACATATAACAGACGGTCCGGTAATGGCGGACGAAACGTGAGCCACGCCATGGCCATACCCTGGTTATAAAGGTACCCTACAATTGACTTGCTGTATGTTATTTGTACAAAATATATAGAACTGACAGAAGGTAATGTACTTGAAATATGGAATCTTGTGCAAGAAACTTTCTGTATGGAATTTGTATAAAACATACGGAACTGACGAAAGGTAATGTGCTGGCCACATCAGATTTTTATATACATATTCTATCTAACATATTCGTAAATATTTATGTTTTTAATTTTATTTAGCACATAAATAATTTTTCCGGGATAATTGCTTAATGCTTTAATCAAATTTTCATCTCCACTAAAATAATTTCACCCATTTTCACACATCGTTGAGAAACTATCTCAACAGGGTCGCAACAAAAATATAAGATTAATATATGCACCTAGGTACAGAGTTAGTTCATTTGAATCATTGCATATTCATCGCTTTCTAAATATTAAAGAGCAACACAGTTCCAACACGGAAATAGAAGCACGTAGGTATATGTGTTTGTAGAAAATTGCAAAAATAAATTAATTCATGCAGGAGAAGTCGTTTACAACGAACATAATTATAAAGAATTCATGGAAGTAATGAGAAAATTTTAAAATAAGTTTGAAACTTATTATATAAGAAAATAGTGATGGGCAGATAGGTGCAATTTGATCTTATTTTTTGATAATACACCGATATAACCAATCAAAGAACAAGATCAGATTGCACCTATCTTCCCATCACTATTTTCTTATGTGAAATGAAGTATAGAATAAATCCTAAATTACTAAATGTTGTTGATAGCATTGTAATTACTAGATGTGTGAAAATAATTCAGAATAGGCAGTATCCGTGGGCAGTATGATTGCGGAAGTAGCGGATTTAGGGGTAGGGGGCTAGCCTAACAAGGAAACATAAGAGCCCCCCCCCCCCCAAAAAAACATTTCTGAATATTTACCTCCAAACTATTATTCAAACGTCAAACAGATGATTTGTCATGTTTATTGGACGTATCGATGTTATTGCTTTACGGTCATTCATTGGTTCGGCGTAATTCTACGTCATACATGGCGGTAATTTAAATATTAAAATTTCATTAATTTTTTTCTGGCCAATTAATGAAAATTTTGCCAGAAGAAAAAATATGGGTAGCAAGTTTTTATCGTCTCTTCAAAAATATTAAATAAAAAAATGGCACGCAAGTAGCCCATTAGTCGGCTTTATAGTTCCACAACTTTTACAATTTGACAGATTTTGCAGAATAGATATCAGATTATTTACATAACACCCTGTATATTTTCATGCTACATAATTTTGTAATTCTATTTCATATTAACCGATTAGTTAAAAATTCAGAATAACGATTTTATTAAAAAGTATTTTATGCCGGCATAATTCAATTTTTAAAGTCGAAATACGGTTTTTATGAAAATGTAGTAATTAACTTTAGAAAGAAAAAGAATATTAAGGAGAAATCTGCGATTAAAAATTCTGTGAATCCAAACTTTTTTGAATAAGAAATTAATTTAAGATCCGTTCAATAAAGTGGGTACGCCATAACAGCATCACTGTCAAAACTTTCAAAAGTGATTATTACTATTCTAGTAGACGTCATAATTAATCTTTATTAAATATTTCCAACGATTTGAATATAACGCGGGATAAACCAAAATACAATGCATTAATTATGAAAGTATTAACTGCATAAATCTCACATTAAGACCATAGGGCTGTTATTTATTGTCTGAATTATTCATTAATTTATTCTTGTAATTATTATCTATGGATACATATATCTATTTTATGAAACAATAGTACTTTTCATTATTATTAGATACTTCAATCAAGTACTTGAATTAATTATTATTTCATAAATGCAAAAATAAAATATGCAGAATTTTTATTTTCGCATATGTCTAGTGACTCTTGCATTTTTTTCGAAATAAACAAAGCACCGCTGAAATGGCCTCCTAATGGAGCAACTTTAGTCCAAGTTTGGCATCTCTTATAGTTCTTGAGATTCACATGGTGCATGAATGCGAAATTCTGGACAACCCTTATAGAGAATACAAAGTTTCTTTTTTTATTTTGTTGCAGTTACCTATTAATTTTAGTATAAGTTGTAAATACAAAACTTGTTCAGAATTAAACTACATGGTATAACACTAAAATATTCATAATTTCCTTTTATTTTAAGAAAAAATGCAAAATAAAAATTGCAATTTACAGCATATTTCGGAAAGCCATGGAAGAAAAATTTTACTAGATCTTTCAAACAAACAATAGTCAGTAGATAACAGCACTAGCTCTATGGTACTCTGAAATATGCTTTTAATTTGCATATTTTATTTTGCAATTTCTTCGTAAAATAAGAAAATAATAAAAAATTTAGTCCCATAGTGTGTAGATTTAAGTGTGAACAAGTTGTATTTACCTACAATTTTCCTCTAAAATTAATAGATAAATAACTACAGGAAAGTCTATACTCTCTTTCTCATCTATACTATAATATATACAGGGCACTGCATCCGAATATGCTATTGTTTATAATTTTTACCTCTCGCTAAGAGAGGTATTGTATTCATGCTAAAAATCGCATATCCAGATTTTAGTGAATAAGCACGTTTTAAGGTCCCTAGAATCCGATTATAACATTTTTACGATGATGTCCGTATGTGTGTGTGTGTGTGTGTGTGTGTGTGTGTGTGTGTGTGTGTGTGTGTGTGTGGATGTGTGTGTGTGGATGTGTGTGTGTGGATGTGTGTGTGGATGTTGGATTCACGATATCTCAAATACTATAAGACTTAAGACATTTTTAACTACGGATTCCTCAATCTAACAATAATGGGAAGAGTTGATTATGTTTTGGTAACAATTGGACAACCGGAAGTAGTAGTTACAAGAAAAAAATCATCTAAATATTATTTATCGAAAATTTATGTAAATACCTACTTATATTAAAGAATGTTAAATTCTTTATTCGATAAATATAAATTCATTATTATATCTTCTATAGATTTAGAGATAAAGAAATGCATAAAATAATTTGATGTAAAAATTCTCAAATCAAACTACTTCAAGGCAAGAAATTCAAATGTTTGTAATTGACACATAAATGTGACTGTCAAAAATATTTGTATGCCGCTGTCAAAAATATTTGTACATTATTATGAAGATTTCAGGATATTGAATATAAAGAAAATGTATGTATTGTACATAATTTATATTAAAATATCCCATAGATTTTGCAAATATATGTGAGAATTATTTTGCAGTGAGACATGAATATATGTATGTGTATGTAATAGCATATTACTAACCGAGGTGGAAAGTGTTTCATTGTCGAGGGCGAAGATAGTTAACCAAGGCGCGTAGCGCCGAGGTTAACTATAGCCCGAGACAATGAAACTTTGCACCGAGGTTTGTATACTATTTTATTCACAATCTGAAATAAAAAAATAATATTTTATATTTAAATAATAATAACCTAACATAAATAAACGAATGGTCTGAGATTGTTCATTTGTCATATGAACTGTCAGTTTGATTTCTAACCTTAAATATTGATTTCATTCATTACTTGTATTATTTACAAGTTTATTCCATATTTTTATCATATAAATTGTAAAGATGCTTTGTTTATATGTAAATACCCAACATTGATACGCATTGATCTCTCAAAGCGGGGGGCAGCTATTTTCCGCATCTAGGTTGGAAAGTATAGCGTGAGTATAGCTGAGGTTGGAAAGTGTCAACTTTCCAACCCCAGCTATCTTCACGTTATACTTTCCAACCTCTTGGAATATAAGGTTAACAATAACTAACTTCCCAACTTTTTAAAAGTCAGAAATCGGCATATTACTAACCGATTGTGAATAAAAATATTTTTCGTTTTATGCGTACAACCAGGTAAAATATCTGGCGAGAAGTTATGTGTTGGTCACATCAGATTTTTCAATTTCCAGGACCGTTAAAATAATCGAAAACAATAATATGTTTACAAAAATCATTGATGCCATGGAACAAAAATTTAAACAATAGTGCAAACATCTGTCATAGATTCTTGACGTTAAACTTATTTTCAAAACGAGGAAAATGAAAACACCTTTATTGTAGTTAATAACAACAATGTAATAGTTGATTATAACTATGAATGTGATCCTTAACTTATTTAAATTAAAAGACATAACATGTTCAAACAAACCTCCATTTACCATTAAAAATTTTGCAAAAATGTTATAATTATTTTCGACTATTTTTACGGTTTTGTAAATTGAAAAATTATAAACAATATCATATTCAGATGCAGTATTTTTTTTCTGTAGCAAAAACCTAAATACAATTTTGTTCTAAAATAATTAGGGGACCAAATAACTGCACATTAAGATTTTACCATTGAAATTCCTAAGCTGCGTCGTCCAAGCCACCATCCTGTATATATAATAATAGATGTCAAGAAGACACTCGGTATATTGATGTGTTAATATTACTGTACTCTTCTACAGCTATAATAGCGCTGTGTTGGACAGTTACTCTTCGGTTGTCATAGTTTGTATTTTATAAAAATTATATTTGGCATATCTTTATTGTTTAATTTAATATTTGTTTATAACAGCAAATATAATGAAATATGTTTAAAAATATCTGTTCTACGTTCATATAAATCCTTAAGAAATTTGTAAACTTTTCTGAACACATAATACGGTACAGATCTCAACATTTTCTTTCATAAATCGTGGAACGGTAAATCATATTTGACTTCATAACTTAGAAAACAATAATTCAAAGCCGGCATAAACGTCACATTGTTAGATTATCTGCAAATGTATTCCGTAATTTCAAAATAATATACATTGTAACCATAATTTCAAATCTCTGTGGATAAAACATTCAAATAAAACGCATAAATTTCAAAACTTAATAAACCAGGACTGACATTAACTGCCTGAGTTGAAAGAACATTATAAATTGAAGACAAACCTTGCTTCCCAGCGCTGTGAATACGTCCGGACCCCTGCGCGAAAATCGCGGTTAGGAGGAGCACCAGTTGTCCTAAAGAGGCCATCACACAAATCAAGGCTTAGACACACATTCTTTAATAACACACCACTGGATTTTAATAAGAAGTCTACAAGTCTTCACGAAAGTTTCAAGTTGATTACAACAATAACACCAATTGATTACGACAATCAAAAAAGTTTTGTTGATTACAACAATGAGTAAAACTTATTGTTTATTGATTACAATAACATAAACTGATTTTTTATTGAGTATGTTTTCTGTTTTTTGTAGAAGTTATAACGATATTTGTAAGTGATTCTCTTCGGAAAAGTTTAGCACGTGCGAGTATTTTCAGGAAAATCTGGACGTTGGGAAACGCACAAGCGACGAGGGAGAACTGAGCGTCGGTTTAACATTTACTCTCCTCGACGCTTCCGTTTCAATGTGCGCAGAATCAAATCGTTCTAGACCTTCATATAAACTTTTCAAGAAAGCATTTTCTTGTTTTTTCTTCAATTATTGTTTAACTTTTAAATTATTTTAAGAGTAGAAGATAAAAAGTCACAGAAGTAATTTTTGTACAACTTAAAGCAGATTTACATCGGACTGGTATTGTAATTTATTTGTAACAATGTGTCGAGGAAAATAATGGGCAATAATATGAACAATTTCTACAAATATTTATTGAATCTTCGTATCTATCTTCGTATCTATTTCTTTCTTGTCGTCTTCTTCACATTCTGGTTTAGTTATTTTGTTCCATAAATCTGTAGTGCATTTAAAGCCACAAGAGACGTAACGGTTCCACTTTTGACGAAAATTATGGAGTATCAAATCCATTCTAGGAGCACCAGACTTGCAAAAGTAAAGAAATCATTAAATATTACACTATTTTAAATTTGATGTAGGTACTGCACATTTCATATTAAATTTATTTATAATTCTGACTCTTATTGTAGTTCTTGTGTGTTTGAATTATTATATGCCTAGTATTTTATTCCTGCTTAAAATTAAGTTCTTACTGGCTTGCTATTGGCTAAATCCTCTCCCTACTCTTATATTTTATACTCCTTCCACTTTCTCTGACTAGTATAAATATAAATATATAATATGTCCTGACTTCTCACTGCGAGAAGTGAGACTGCGGTAAACTTACATCGCAGATCACCGCTGGGTTGAATTCAGCACTCTTTATTAGTGTAATGACTGTCTGTATAACTATAGAAATAGCTTGCATTCTTTTTACCTTCCGTCACCTGTAGGTAAGGAAGGTATTCTCTTTGGTCAAAAAATTCGGTTGTGAGTATTTGATGAATAAGCACGTTGTAAGGTCCCTAGAATGCGATTTTACTATTTTTACGATGATGTGTGTATGTGTATGTGTGTGTGTGTGTGTGTGTGTGTGTGTGTGTGTGTGTGTGTGTGTGTGTGTGTGTGTGTGTGTATGGGTGTAACGATTTTTCGTCCACGATAACTCTTATAACAAACTTCTAAATATTTCTATTTTTCGTATTTAAGCTTTCTGTATTCATATAAAGAGTTGATTAGATTTTGTGTAAAATTGGATAACCGGAAGTGACTGTTTACTTGAAGCCCATAACAGTTTGTAATGAAAAACTACATTAAAATATAATCCAAAACTTTTCAATTTTAGTATTTAAAACTTCTCTATCAAGGGGAAAAACATATTAAATTTTGGCTAAAATTAATAAACCAGAAGTGACACTTATTTGAAGATCTGAACATATTTTCGTGAAAAATATATTATGATATACTTCAAAACTTTTCAAATTTGGCAATTTCAGATTTTTATATTAATGAGAACGACATGTTAGATTTTTTCTAAAATTGATAAACCGGAAGTGATACTTTACTTGAAGTGTGTGTGTGTGTCTGTGTGTGACAAAATTGTCTAGCGATAACTCTAATAGGTACTACAATTCCAAAAATTATAATTCTGTCGTATTCCTCTTCGTTACATTCATGTGAAGAGCTGATTAGATTTTGGTTATAATTGGTCAACCGGAAGTACCCTCTCATTTGAATATTTTAACAGTTTTTATAATATAATGAATATTTTATTCTCTATACGATTTGAATGCATTTTATACTTCATATTAAATAATGCAATTGTGGGCAAGCATAATAATTTTATGCGCATCAAACAAAAAATGTCAACTTCTGCAGTTATATTTTTGTCCGTAAAGTTACATTCACGGACTTCAGAGACAGTTGCGCATGCGCAGTAGAGAAGTCAGCGATAAATAGAGGAAATAAAACCGATTCCATTTTATCTGACAACAGGATCTTTGACTTCCTTGTAGCTATCACACTGGAGTAAGTCAGCGATATGAACCGAAGTCATGGATAATGCGTGACTAGTCAAAAATACTACTTCTAGTATCATAAGGCCTTAACGCTACCTCCTAGTTATAGTTTTAAAAGAATTATCATGTACTAACATATTCAATATCTAAAGTTATATATGCTGGAGATTTCAACCGCTGATCCCCAGCTCTATTGTTGACACAGCAACCACTAAAGCCAAATGTAATTCAAGGTGTTGCTTCATTGATTTAAGCTTTGCGCGTCATAGCCTACCAGGCATCACTTCGCCTAAGCTACTTGCTGTATTATTGAAGCACATCATGTAACAAGCGTAGAGCATTCGCTATTCACGCATCAAATATGAAACACTCTCGGGATAAAACCAAATGCAGCTAAATTTTAATCTTTTAATTGAATTTAAACATTTATTGGTCACGTGTAGAAAAATAATTAAAAACTGATTGAATTTGTCTGCATTTTATATTAATACGGCCATATCAAATAAATAATTTAATATGATTTTATAAAAGTTCAATTTGATTATGCCGCGTATATTGATTTTTAATTAAATCATTAATCAGGTATTCAAAATTGAATCCTACAAAATTTGCCCAAATATTTTATCAATGTCATCATTGTCGCTTTTTTTCTTTGTCATATTTAATTATTCCATTGGAACTCGCGTAATCCGTTGGCGGCGCTGTAAGCGGACCTGCCATGGCGGTCAGTAGGACATGTCAAATTTGTTACATTATGAATTAGGGTTTTCTGACAAATAATATTGTTAACAGATCAACTCAACACGATTTTTTAGTTTGTTCAGTCGAATCCTTTATCAAGAAACTTAGTTGAGGGGCAACAATTCGTAAATTCGGGCTTAATTATTACTTGTGGCGTAACTTGACTTATGGCAATTTTGACTTGAAACTGCAGTCTACGGGGACAAATATTAGTAAAATCAATGAATCTACAATTTTTTTGTCAATACTATCAATAATTGTATTAAAACTACATAGTGTTCAAAAAAAAATCCTAACTCAGAGTAGGCTATAAACAAAGAAACGTATGTCAATTTAAAAATATTTAATTAAAGTCAATTTGACATGAGATATTGTCAAAAATGTTATCTAAAGAAATCAAAGATTTTCTTCTTGAATCTTATTTTAGAAATGAAAACAAATTAGAAAACGGCGAATGTCAATGGACCTTTCCAATTTAAGGGCTATCTCTTTCTATCGCTGCAAATAGTAAGAAAATGGCGCGAACAACTGCCAGTTGGGCTGTCAAACGAAACGTCAAAAATATTGCAGTCATTAACCTGTATTCTCAGTGAAAATTTGCATCGTTAGACATTTTACCTTCAATAAAAGCTTTTGTAACTTATTTCGATAAGATTTTTTATAGTTTTCTTACATTTTACGTCCAATTTTTTTAGTATCAAACGTCATAGATCTCAGTTGTTCTTACTATGCGCAGATCCCCATTGTGCATATCTTCTATCTCTTTAAATTGGAAAGATCCATTGACTGTATCCTTCTTTATTGTCTTTTCTCCTTAAAATTACATTTCAAGATCAATTTTGACATCTTGAATTTTGAATTGAATAATGATCAGACATACGTTTCTCTGTTCATAGCCTACTTCGAGTTAGGAATTTTATTGAACGCACTATACCTGTAAAAATTATAATCTCACTTTGTGAAATGCAAAGAGAAAACATATTTATTTATCAGATAAAAGTTTTGCGATATATTTGAATAACTTTTCCATACGTTCAGTCGATCAACTTTATCTTCTTTGCCAAAAATTATGGAGTATTTCTCTTTCTTTAATTCGCTTATTTTTCACACATTTTCAATGAAATTATAAAATATAAGCGTGAGAACATCTTTTTATGTTAAAAGAAACGATGATGTTTGACGTTTACATATTTGACATGTCCTACTGGCCGCCATTAATTTAGTACCCTAACATTCCGCTGATGTCACATGCTATTCTGCGGGTCCCAATGGGGTCCGATACTCATTTTTCAAATTATTTTTTTCTGAAAGACTGAATAACACTTTCCAAATTTGGATAGTCTTTGAAATATATATTTTTTAAATTTAATTAATTTTGTGTGACGTCATGTCTGCAATTTTACTTCGCCTACTGACTAAAGCTCTTTTCATCTGTCAATGTCATTAATTCTGTCAAAAATTGTTGTCAAAGTGAGTTAACTAGTGACAGCTGTCACTTTCAGAAAACTATAGTTGTATCTTGTCAAAGGAAAATTTATTGTTATAAAGATTTTTAATAAATAAGTTCCATTATAATGAAAAAGACACGTGTTTCATACATTTTTATGTAACATAGAACTATACTATTATTCACGAAAGATGACTATTCACGGTCATTTGTTCGAAAAAAGAATACACATCACTTTACAGCAGTACCTTGACAATATTTTGTATTAGAAAGAGAAATATTATTTGACCTATGTCTATTTAATTTATGTGGTGGGACAGATATACGTAAATAGTGGCATTACTTTCTAACACATTATAAATAATAAGGACGTATGTCGTAGAATTACAGATACCTAATTATCTACTACAATGCCCTCTGTGCTAATATTTACACAGTGGCGTTGCCGTTTAAATCAAATTATTATTACTTGGTTTATAGTTAAGACTACGTTTTTGAATTTTGCAAAAACATAAGTGAAGAACATAAATCTTTCAGAAAGCCATTATTTAGAACGAAACATAATTTTTAAATAAGATACTCTTATTTTTTCAGTTCAAATGTGTCCATAAATATTTCATGTTACATGCCTATGCTTACGAAATGCAGTGAAGTTATCTGCGAGTAATATTATATCAGACGGCTCACAAATGACCTTGAATAGTCATCTTTCGTGAATAATAGTTTGTACATAAATGTATGGATTTTATTTTCACAAGTTTTAAATAATTTAAAATTATATTCTTTTCGCTTGGTACACTGATACAAATATACAGTTGTGTTGTGATGTCATATCGTTACAGAGCTAATAGTTTTTATTAAAATTATGAATGAAAAGTTTTATATTTTAAAAATATTTTGCTACAAAATCATTTAAAATTAGTCATATTTTCATAATATGACAAAATATATGCAACTTTTTTTTAGTACCGGACCCCATATGTATACGGAAACAGTTAAAAAAATATAAATTGCATATTGTGGCAATGGCAAAATTCAACGCAATTATTTTGCGAATTTAATCTTTTTACCTCTCTGCAAGTGTAATCCGTTCCTTGAGCAATATTCCTCCATTCAACAAACAAACATTCCGTCGTCTTTGCGTCTTTCCAAACTCCCGCTTGAACAGTGATACCAACCACAGTACCAATAATAGCCAACTTGATACCGGTCCCCAATAACTTCTTCAAGAGCATCATGAGGGTCAAGGGTGGCTCTGCTTTTGGACAAGTGCATAATGGAGGTGGACATGTTGTTCGAATGTCGGCGGCAGTTGCTATGCGAATTTTTTTGGCTGATGGATGGGTGTCGCGAAGTCCCACTATGAGGAAGAAGAAATTTTGTAAAGTTGTAATGATTTAACAATATTACCTACTCTGAAAACTTTATAATGGACCTTTTAAATTTAAAGAGATAGAAGATATGCGCAAAGGGGATCTGCGCATTGTAAGAACAACTGAAATCTATGGCGTTTGTTTCTAAAAAATTTATGCTGGATTTATGCTGAATTTATACAGCGTAAGCCGTAACGTAACGTACCGTGCCGTAACGTAACGTAAAGAATAAATCAATGCATACTTATGTGATAATTTATACAGATGTAAGCCGTAACGTGACGTACCGTGCCGTAACGTGTCAAAAACCCAAAGATCGCGAACTTTTATCTTTCTACGTTACGGCACGTTACGGTACGTTGCGATATTATGAAAATTATTGCTTACCTGCGCTATTGTCTGTTTTTGTGTGGCTAATTATGTGAAAGTTGGAATTAATAAATTAAATGGATATAAATATAAAAAATACTACATTACAAATAGTCTGTCTTGTGTGACTTTGACTGACTTAAGTGACATGTGTCATGTGTCAAAGTTTAGATTAATATATTAAATGGAAATATATATGAAATATAGTGCATTGCGAATAAACTAACGAACCTGATAAATACAAATCTGATGTACACTACATTTGTATCGACAGAGCATTAGTATACTTTTTACGGAAATGTACCGTAAAAGTTCTGTATAAAATAGCCTAGAAAAATCACGCGTTACGATACGTTACAGTACGCCACGGCACGGTACGTTACGTTACGGCTTACGCTGTATAAATCCAGCATTACAGCGTAAGCCGTAACGTAACGTAAAGAATAAACCAACGCATACTTATGTGATAATTTATACAGATGTAAACCGTAACGTGACGTACCGTGCCGTAACATGTCAAAAACCCAAAGATCGCGAACTTTTATCTTTCTACGTTACGGTACGTTGCGATATTATGAAAATTATTGCTTACCTGCGCTATAGTCTGTTTTTGTGTGGCTAATTATGTCAAAGTTGGAATTAATAAATTAAATGGATATAAATATAAAAAATACTACATTACGAATAGTCTGTCTTGTGTGACTTTGACTGACATAAGTGACATGTGTCAAAGTTTGGATTAATATATTAAATGGAAATATATATGAAATATAGTGCATTGCGAATAAACTAACGAACCTGATCAATACAAATCTGATGTACACTAAATTTGTTTCGACAGAGCATTAGTATACTTTTTACAAAAATGTACCGTAAAAGTTCTGTATAAAATAGGCTAGAAAAATCATGCGTTACGATACGTTACAGTACGCCACGGCACGGTACGTTACGTTACGGCCTACGTTGTATAAATACAGCATGAGACGTAAAAGGTGTGAATATCTCAGATAACTTTAAAAAATCTTGTCGAAATAAGATACAAAAGCTTTTATTGACGTTAAAATGTCTAACGATGCAAATTTTCGTTGAGAACACAGGTATTTTAATGACTGCAATATTTTTGACGTTTCGTTTGACAGCCCAACTGGCAGTTGTTCGTGCCATTTTCTTACTATTTGCAGCGATAGAAAGAGATAGACGTTAAATTGAAAAGGTCCATTTTATACCGAAATGTCGGTTTTGCAAGAATAAAAAAATGCTGTATGACAGATTTCGAGTATTTGTTAACACCTAGTCTAGACCATAGTCGAGAAATTTTCCCACATTTACAGATCAAGTTTATAGAAATTTAAAAGTATGCTTGAGAATGCCACTATAAATGTGTTTAAGTGTAACCTCGAGTTGAACGGCTTTCAACAAATTATGAAACTTCCACAAATAGTGAGAAATTTCTACAAAATTCTTTCGGCTACTGTAAATATAGACTTAAAACTTAAAAAAAACTGTATACCAAATTACGGGTAATAATAGTTGGACTGGCATTAAAGCATCTTCTTCTGGTCCGGGCCGCTCCTTGGGTATAAAGCGCCTTTGTGCTATGTTATATTTTAGCGCCCCTTCCCATCATGATGTAAAATTTGCAAATTAATGGTTAAACTATACTTTTTGTAAATGCTAGATTTAATATATTGATGAAATTTTCTTAGACTCGTAATCAATAGGTTATAATCTAAATCGTTTGTTGTAATCAGCAATTTTACAATAGATTTCAGAATTGTATGTGCATTTGATTTTTCGCAAAATGATAGTAAGTATGTATTTAAATATCGGATTCATTCTTGTAATCAATATTCTTAAGTTATAATGAATATATTCATTGTTGTAATCAACATTCATAGTTATTATTTCAATATAACAATGCTAGAATAATAACGAACTGATTGGTACGATAATTAGTTTACTTATAACTGGAGCTCTAATGCAAACAAATTAAAAAATACAGGATGCAACACCAAAACCGACCACCGCCATTATTTTCTTTATTATAGTTACAAAAAATACTATAGAACAAAGTTATAGGAGATCAGAGGGACAGCATATTTTTTTTCTACAGTCTATATACAAAGCCATTTGCGCTCTCATTTGTCAACGCAAAATGTCACTTTGCCGCTCATGCGCGACAAAGAAGAAAAACGCACTGTATATTGTTCACTTCTATCACGTTAATTTGTAAGTTTTATAGTAATTTTGTCTTTACGTATAAGAGCATTTTATAAAAATTTACTATTATTTACTTTCTGTCTTAAAACGGCGCCCCTCAAAGTCAGGCGCCTTTGTGCGGGGCCCAATCTGCCCACTCGCACGGAGCGGCTCTGCAGTGAGTACAGTCAAACGTACCTACCATATGGGACAAATACTCAGAAGAATGTGCAGGCCTTGTGGATACAGTGTCTAATAGAATTAAAGCTATAAGCCGATGTAACCCAATATTAAATGGCGGAATACTTGAATATCATATTTAGTTTTTGTATGTTTAAAATAAATATTTTAAACTAGTTGAAAGAAATTTCTAGAAATTTCTCACAATTTGCGTATATGTTTTATAATTTGTTTATTATTAAGAATTTGGTCTCGTAATATGTATTTGCAGCAAATTTTGACTTTAGTAAAAATAAAGGTGCATTCATAATTGAAAATCAGGTTTATGGTTTTTGTTTAGGTTTAAGCAAAGGTGCATTCACAAATGAAAATTAGGTTTATGGTTTTTGTTTAAGTTTAAGTAACTTTTAATTAACTGTAATTTAGTTTTGATACAGATCGGCAATTAAGTTGTGACATGTTCTTCTCGCATTTGTTTAAAAAGCCGAATCCATCAAGTGAATACTAAATAAAGATGGGTGTATATATCTATATCGTGTCGGACTCGTTCTCATTGGTGAAGTTTGTGACGTCAAACTAAATCATAAACCTAAAGTTTGGACCTTGCAATGTTTGGCTTTATGATATGGATTTAGAAACACTAAATTCTGAAGTATGAATGGAGTCATTACATAATATGCGGCCAAAGTCTTTAAATCTAAAGTATAAACCATAAATCTAAACCTAATTTTCATTTGTGAATGTACCTTAAGTCATTCATAAATGTAAGTTTAAATTACCTGAAAATTAGTTTTGATATGTACAAACATATGTGTAAACGCTCCAAAAACAAGATTAAAATATCGGTAGAGCAGTACGCAACAAGATACCTGTGCGCCGTGAAACTGTCATTCGCTTGGCATGCTTGGCATTATTGGTTATATTTCAGCAATTAAGTTATGACAGTCTCCATGTTCTTCTCGCATTTGTTTAAAAAGCCGAATCCACCAAGTGGATACTAAATAAAGATGGGTGTATATATCTATATCATTTCAGACTCGTTCTCATTGGTGGAGTTTGTGACGTCAAACTAAATCATAAACCTAAAGTTCGGACCTTGCAATGTTTAGCTTTATGATTTGGATTTAGAGGCCCTAAATTCTGAAGTGTGAATGGAGTCATTACATAATATGCGGCTAAAGTCTTTAAATCTAAAGTAAACTATAAATCTAAACCTAATTTTCATTTGTGAATGCAACGCTTTGTAAAAACTAATCTGGCAATTATATAGGCGAAATTGCCAATCTATATTTTAAGGGTAAGAGTAATAAATAATACTTATTTCAGTAAATATTTACATTCGAGTGGCGGTCCACACACATACGGCACATCGTGATATTTCTTTTCGTACACAATCAATTTACATCTTCGTTCTTCTAGCGTATGTCCTTCCTTAGCTAGATTTATAGTTCTGCAGCTGCATTTATCAGATGGGGACATTTTTATAAAATATTAAAATGACACTGATGACTTAAACTTAGAACTTTGTCGTGAAAGTTTCAAAATGTTAAAGACTAAATCGTTCTATGACCAAAAATTGGTGAAAAATTCTCTTAGTTATAGTTACCATGCACTTGTCGCTTTCTATTATGAAAGTTTCATGAGATTTTGAAATGAAACTGATTAGTTAAACTTAGAATTTTGACATGAGATTTCAAAATAAATGAAATATTGTGATGTATCGTTCTATGATCAAAAATAACTGCAAATTACCCTTTATTACATGTACAATGAAATTATGTCTTTCTACGTTGAAAGATTAATATAATTGGAAAATTTGATTACGAGAATATATTGTGATCAATTAATCAAAACCTAGTAAATCGAGCATTAACAAAAATTAATGTATGTTACAAATTATACAAATAATTTATGTCCCTACATTGCTTTAATAATAAACGAGGCATCATTACTGTTTTTATTTTAATAACAAAGAATTATTTATGACAAATTATGACAAATTTAATGTATTAATTTAATTGTTATTGATAACCTCTATAAAAATGTGGAGCTATGAATAGCGAATCAATACATATAATTCTACAAAAGACAAACAATTATGTTAATTACGGATTAATATTTATAACTATATTATAGGGTAGGGTATATTTTTTTAAGTATTAAGGACAATAAATGCTTTTCTTAGTGGTAGAGTATAATTTTAGAGAATCTCCGATCCAACCGGTATCGGTATTAGGTTTTTTGAACCATCGACGCAATAAAATTAAAATTTAAATATATTTGAAAATTATTTTGACATTAATCATTACCGACATCTGTGTACAAAGCAGATTGGCACACCCAGCAATGGGTAATAAGCCGTGATGATATATTTTTATATTTTTATTTATTTTGACATTTTATAAAAATTTAGTTGACTTTTGTAAAGTAAGCTTTGATTGTTTTATTTTTTATGTCTCACTAAAGTATTATGAACTGTTCATTGCTAGGATACGGTATATATAAACATATCTATAACAACCGGGGCATTATATAAGGGCATAATGGTTCATTATGCCCTCATTATAATCCGATCATCGTTTATAGACTTTAAATTAGAAATAATATGAACGGTATATAATGAAAATTATTTTCTTTTTAATTAAAATTCATAACAATAATAATAAGGATTGATTACAACAATTAATACATTAATTGATTACAACAATTAATATAATAAGAACACACCTTTGCAAGCACAACACAGATATCATTATTATTTCATTATAATACTTAAAATTGATTCTGAAAAGGGCCTTAAAAAGCAATTTACTTTCACCACACATGTAAATAGTAAGTAAACTATTATTCACGAAGGATGACTATTCAAGGTCATTTGTGAGCCGTGTGATATAATATTACCTGCAGATAACTTCATTGCATTTTGTATGCATAGGCGTACAACATACAATATTTATGGACACATTTTAACTGAAAACAACAGTAATTCATTTGAAAATTATATTTCTTCCTAAATAATGCCTTTCTGAAAGATTTATGTTCTTCACTTATGTTTTTGCAAAATACTAAAACATAGACTTAACTTATAAACCAAGGAATAATAATTTGATTTAAACGTCAACGCCACTAGCGAAATATTAGCACAGAGGGCAGTGCAGTAGATAATTAGGTATCTGTAATTCTACGACATACGTCATTATTATTTATAGTGTGTTAGAAAGTAATGCCACTATTTACGTGTATCTGTCACTCTACATAAATTAAATAGACATAGGTCATATAATCTTTCTCTTTCTAATACAAAATGTTGCTAAGCTACTGGTATAAAGTGATGTGTTTTCTTTCTTCGACCAAATGACCTTGAATAGTCATCTTTCGTGAATAATAGTTTACATCGAATTGCAGACTGCTATGTTTCGCATTGATTTTGGACGGATGACGGATCACTAATTTTTTTGGGACGATATTTATCCACGTTTGAATTCATTCAGAAATAAGTGCATAAGAAATAAAGAACTGAGATCTGTCATGTGAAAACGAACCTCAAAATATAATACTTACATCTCGTGGCCGCGTGCATGGGTGTCTGGTCGCGAATCTGGGGAATCGGGTTCGATCCCGACCGACGCTTAAATTATTGTAATCTCAATACTTCTCATTATTGTAATCATTTAGTAAATAGTAATGTAAATGTTGGATTACTTTTTATTATGAACTATGCTTTGATTATTGTAATCAATACTGTCTTTGTTGTATTTAATTATAAATAGAAAATAGTTTAAATACTATTTTAATTATAATAATGGCACTTGGTGAGTGAAAACTTCAATATTATATTTAAAAAGTCTTAAAGTCACATTAATTAAAGCGAATAATTAACTTGATTGTGAAAACGAGCAAAACTTATTAATTTTACTTACCTGATTTTTATTTATTGTATAATGTACTATCGAAGTTTTACATAAATTAACATTTAACACGACTCCTATACCTATTCATGTAAGTAAATCGAACAAATATATATTTTGAAATAATATAATAACTAACTGGCTTTCTTTATTACCATTAGCTCTAAAGATTTTTGATCACAGTTTGTAATGGATACGTATTTTTATTCATGCAACATTTATTGTATATTGCCATATTACTTAATGGTAACGTACGTCGGTTCTCTCTACTTATGACACAGTGACGCTAACGGCCCATTGGCATATTCAGAAATGAGTAAACTGCTGTGAAGATATATCTATATATTTATAATCCTTCTTATGAATATTTATTCGTATTTTCATTCTGTTTGTATGATTTATTTTTACGACGTACACATGCAATCACAGTATTATAGTAATTAGTAGCCGGTGTTTTGTAGCACCTTTAAAAGTCTGTCAGATTTATAACAACAGTGGACGTGGACGAAATAAAATTAAATCGATTTCAATAAACACGCAACTGAAAAACAAGCCAGATTTGCACTTGTAACCTAATTTGTTTTTGTTGCTAACTACTTTATGCTGGAAATAAATACGTGTTTCGTAATTTCATAACTTGGAAAGAAAGAAAAAACTTGTACTGTATGTGACATATTATTATCGGTGTAAGAAAATATTATTTGCAGTTGCAGTCTTGCAGTTCTTATGGATATGACATGAAAAAGAAGTTTTAAATTAAACTTTTTTAAAATTTTAATATCAATTCCAATTTACACTGTATCGCGGAAGACTTGATAGAAAAGGAACTATAACTATCAGGCTCGTAGCTATATCGCTGCCTAAGAGCAGCACTTCGTTGGGGGCGCTGGGGCGATAAAATTACTATCCATGTTAGTACATATCTGGTAAAGCTGATGCTTTCAAGGGACTTTCCGCGCCGTCGTAGTTTACGGATGGTTCAAAATTAAAATCAGAAGAACTATTCATTGAAATAATCAGTGCGCACTAGCTGAGTTTTACGTTTTATACTTTTGGTCAGAGCTGGGCAGTACTTGCAAGAAAAGTACTTTATTAGGCTTGCAAGTACTTTGAGTACTTCAAGTATTGTACTTGAAGTACTTTCTATTTATAGTACTTTGTACTTGACAAAGTAAATCTATTCACATGTACTTGGTACTTACTTGGAAAAATACTTGAAGTATAATGAAAAATACTTGAAGTACTTTAAATGTACTTGAAGTAATTAAATGTACTTGAAGTATTTTAAATGTACTTGAAGTATTTTAAATGTACTTGAAGTATTTTAAATGTACTTGAATTACTTTACGGGGTCTCGTGGCCGCGTGCCTGAGTGTCAGGTCGAGAATCTGGGGAATCGGGTTCGATCCCGACCGACGCCAATTATTTCCAATTTTAAATGGCACAAAATTTACCCCTGTGGTGCACTCTCCACGCCAGCAATGAGTGCCCAAGAGGTGACGCCTGGTAAGCGCCCGCACGGTGCAAATATATCATCTGCTTGCAAAGCAGATTGGCACACCCAGCAATGGGTAATAAGCCGTGATGATATATTTATTTTATTTTTATTTTATTTGAATTACTTTAAATGTTCTTGAATTACTTTGTTTGTCTGTCAGTGTTTCTTTTGCAGAGGTGTGGTGTTATGTGAATTTCATTAATAAATATATTTTCAGCGATAATATGAATGTAAAGATATATTTGCAAATTTTTTGGCATAAATAAATTAATTCTAATTTGTGCATATTGCATATACATAAATGTTTGTATTACCTAACTACAGTGCTAGGACTTTGCGTGTCGCCTGGCGATCGCATAACGTAAAAATGACGTCATTCTAACATCACGGTACAGCTTCTCGCATCGCATGGCGATCATATGACGTCAATTTTACGTCATGAGATCGCTAGGTGATACGGCAGTCCCAGCGAGGAACTCTTGTTTTAAATAACCAAATAAATATCGCATATTGAAATTTTTGTCAACAATCACCTTTTAAGGTCCATATAATCAGAAAAATATCAATTATCTGAAAAAGTACTTGCACCCAAATGTACAAGTACTTTTTTAAGTACTTGGTACTTTCAAGTACTTTAGAAACTAAAAAAGTACTTGTACTTCAAGTACTTTTAAAAACATCAAGATACTTGGTACTTGTACTTCAAGTACTACTTTCCGGTACTTTGCCCAGCTCTGCTTTTGGTACAATGGATGTAAAAAAATTAAGCCTTCACAGCCCGTATTTTGTGTAGAAATATCCATTGCTACGTAACTTCTCTCAGTTTCGGGTTAGACGTAACTTGCGTGGCGCCCGTATCCCTTTTTATAACCTGCCCGTCTCCACTGTCTAAAAGCTGGCGGGCACCCAACCGAACACCCAAATGGAGTAACGTTACCCAATCAACCAAATTTATGTTTAATAATGTCACAAATGTGAAAGCTAAACTTGAACTGGATTTTTGTAACAGGTTTCATTTAAAATGCACTACACATGTAACAACTAATGTCGGGCATGACGTCATTAGCTGCACTAAGTGCAAACTAAATATATAAATGAAAAACGCTATTAGTGTGAGTGACCAATATATGTTTATACTCCGCATGTAAATATGTAAATACTCGTACTTTTTTTACGCGAAGCGTTCATTGTAAGTTCAAAACACAATGTAGAATATTTTTGATGGAAGAAAACGCGGAACTACTTTTCGGCGCATGTACTTGACACAGGCAACCCGCGTATGAATATTTTATGTTGTCTACGTTTAGTACGTGTGCCAAATAAAAGTTTTTGAAGTAGATTAACTAAATTTGTTGATATTACAAGTTAAATAATAAAATATTGCTGTAAGACGGCAGAGACCACTAAATATTCTACATGGTGGTGCAAAGTATGAAGTAAAACAGTACTTATATATCTACAGTGTGCCTTTTCTGTGCCTCGTTACTGCAGTTCTGATTATAAATGATAATATTTTTGCGACAACCCTACAGAGAATGGTCTCTATGAAGTATTAAGTAATTTTGTAATTAAAAGAAGATTGTATGTATATTTTGTATAAATTTGTATTGTCATTATTGCAAAACGCAGTTAAGCTTTTGTAATTAAAAATGATTTAGTGCTTGATTAAGTGGTTTAATAAAGATAAAAAATACACGAGATATAAAATTATATTGTCTTTATTATTTTATTCGTTATGAATTCGTAAAGTTCTGTTGTATACCTACCTATGACTACAACAATGTTATGAACAATACCAGAATTATTGTTAATATTAAATACCTACTTTTACATTAAACAGTACATTATATTCATAATATTGACATTCCAGCAAATATTTCTACTTTTCCGTTGTCATTATCTTGAAATTATCATATTTCATTGCCATATTCAAATACCGTCGAAAAAATTCTTCAAATTTTTAGTTTACTCGACTGCGCCGCGCGTAATCGATTTTATTACATTTTTAGATTGTGTATCGTCTGTATCGTCAAACGATGCTTGTCTTTAATATTTTAAGTTCATCTACTGCGCATAATCGTTATTATTGATTTTTCGATCGTTTGTCGTCACACTGATTCCACACCAGACCTATCGATACATTTTTTTACCTAGTATTATTTATATGAGTACTTGGGGACATATGAAAATTAAGCCCCTTAAAGAAGGCGTCTGTACTGAAAAAACTAACTCATTTCAGGAATTGTGTGGCCTTTGTACGGGGCACAATCTGCCCGCCTGCACGGAGCGGCCCTGTAAATATAAACGGAAATTTAACTAAAAGATTGTTTAATTTAAAAGATATGCTTACTAAACAATTGTAATTCTGCAAAACGCACCCTTCTGTTTTTCTTAGATTCCCTTTTCACCCTTAAATTGAGTCTTTACTTATTTATACTCTTTACACCACGTATTGTTATTGTTATTATATATCAACAAAATCAGCTGACTGATTAACGGAATGTCAGATCCAAAAATTAAAGAATATCAAAAAAAGTTTCAAATAATACCTCACTTATTTTAAATTCTAAGTCTTTTTCTTCAAATAAATGTTTTTGAGAAGTGCCTAATTTAGCCGGAAAATGAAAATTTTTGTAAATTTTAATGAAATATGAGACCCCCACTGCAATCTACAGGTAAACATCTATACTACATACCTGGAAATTTTTATAAAATATTAATAATTATTTTTACGTGTGATAACCTATTCAGACAGATTAAATATATTGTAGTTGAAAATATTTTCTGACAATATAATTTTTTATTGAGTAAAACCAGAAAATCGATTGATTTTGCATTGGATTAGCAAAAATCAATACCAGTTGAGGCATCTGTCGGCAATAACATGAACTATGATTTTATAAACAATTTATAAATAATTACTTTTAAGTAATATTTTTTTATGAATTTATTTACATTTAGCTTCAAAAGGAAAATAACAAATAATTACTTGTTAATTAATATAAACAATAATTATAATATCAAATGTCAAATGACAGTAACGATAAACAAATATAGTTACATTGGGCATTGGGGAAATATACAAACAACACTATTTTTTTCAGATTTTATTATTTGACACAGCTATATTTTAAAATAAACAATTTTGTATTAATTGTTTTAAAATATAAATTTGTTGCTTTTTATCGTTAGTACTAATTACAACCACCGTTGCACAAGATGTCTCCACCTATTCACAACAAACATCTGACCTTCATCAAATCCAGTACCGTAGTTAAAAATAATTGTTTTCAGAAAACATTCAATAGTTTTTTTGGCTATTTATATGTAAATCAACAAATATTACACAATAGTTTGTAAAAAATACAAAATATATGATTGAACTTTATTTTCAGAGAAGATATACTCGAGAATTGGTTAGCAAAAAAATCCCTGAATACGTCTTGTGTTATATTAACAAATTATTTTTGGTATGTGAAATATGAGAAGCGCCGGCGCCTAAATACCAAAATAAAAACATTGGAATTTCTTCAAATTTTGACAATGTATTATGATTTTTATATTTATTATTGTTATTATATGTATTCTAGGAGGTTAATAAATAAAATATTTCACATATTATCCAATTTTTATATTAATAAATACTATTTTGGTTAAATTCATTACAAAAGTGTACAAACAAGTACTTTTAATTGTTTATGAATATGAAGCATTAATTGTTAACAATAACTTATTGTAAATATTGTACTTATAATGTAGTTTGCAGAAATAAACATATAATACGAAATAAATTAAACAATATTATACCTATATCACAATGACATGATACCTACAGTTTTCGTCCCATTTTTTGCAATAAATTTTCATTAAAAGTTATTTTATATATCAAAAGACTCAGCATGAAATTCTGAGTACAAAAGTATCAAATTTATAAACTATATTTATAATATATCGTTAAAATCTTATACATTTCATTTGACATACTTATATTTTTTCTTCGTTAAAATTTTTAATACAAAATTTTCATCAAAAGTAAATCAATTATACATCAGCAGATTCAGTGTACAATGATACTAAATTCTAGCACAAAAATATTAAATTAACAATAAAATTGTCGACTAGGCTATGTTCAAGAAATTCTTCCCAATATTTTGTTCTTTCACGTCATCTCTTTGAGTTCTGACTTCTGTTATGCTTAGTAGAGTCTTCGAATACAATTTGGCAACATTTTGCAAAATTGTCATGAATCGCATAGTACTTTCGAAATACCTGCAGATCGTTTTGTACGGTCCTCAAATACCTACAACATGAAAAATGTCTTAATACTGCTGAATTATTTCATTTTTTTGATATCTATACTGGCCTGCATTCTTATTTGGCGGTAATCCAAAACTGAATTAAGTACCTAGAACATGCAAACAACCCCTGAAGTTTAGTCCTGCGATATTTCATCCCTTAAACAACAATATTCTTCGCAGGATAACTCCAAACATTTGTAATGTTTGCATTTAAATGGATCTTGTAATCAGCTGATTTGCAATTCTATAAACAATGTAGGTACATTTAGGAATAACAATGCCATATAATGATTATTATTTACAAATACACATACCCTATTATTATAATACATAAAATATTGTTTTTATAACGAGTTCACTTCCACAAACCGTTTTTTCAAGTTTAGTAGGTACTCCAAACAAACTGATTTATTTTATTATCCATAACATTTTGAAAACCGGTTTATAGCACCTGAAATATAACTTATTTGCATATTTGTTGTTTAAACAAATGTTTTCTTACCAAATACCACCTTGAAGTCAAATAAAAATTGCCTAAATTGGTTTTGTTTTCTGTTCTGATCATTGTAGGTACAATTGTTTAACAATTGCCGTCAGCTGTCATTTGAGATTTGAGGTTATAATAATTGTTATTAACAATTTACAAAAGATTAGTTGTTATTCATTTTTAAAACATAAAATAGAAAAACATATTTAAAAAATAATTCTATAAGTTAAAATACATTTGTTTAAATAATTTATTATAAACATATTAGTTCAGGATATTCCATACAGATGCCGGAACATGTATTGATTTTTGATCATCCAATGCAAAATCTATCGATTTATTGGTTTTGCTCAATAAAAAAATTGAATATCCAAAAAATACTTTAAACTACAATATATTTAATCTATTTGAATGTGTTATGAACCATAAAAATAATTATTAATATTTTATAAAAATTTCCAGGTATGTAGTATTGATTTTTGTCTGTAGATTGCAGTGAGGGTATCATATTTTATTAAAATTTGCAAAATTTTCATTTTCCGGCTAAACTAGAGACTTTTCAAAAATATTTATTTTAAGAAAAAGGCTCAGAATTTAAAAATATTGGGGCTTTATGATAAATTTTCTTTGAAATTCTGTAATTTTTTGTTAAAATGTTGGTGGTGTTCATGTTTAACAGTGTAGAATTAAATATTTTAAAAAATCAGAGGGTACACGCTAGATTAGATTAGTTGTTATTCATTTTCAAAGCATAAAATTGAAAAACATATTTAAAAAATAATTTTATAAGTGAAAATCATTTGTTTAAATAATTTATTATAAACATATTAGTTCAGGATATTCCATACAGATGCCAGAACATGTATTGATTTTTGATCATCCAATGCAAAATTTATCGATTTATTGGTTTTGCTCAATAAAAAAATTGAATATTCAAAAAATACTTTAAACTACAATATATTTAATCTATCTGAATGTGTTATGAAACATAAAAATAATTATTAATATTTTATAAAAAATTCCAGGTATGTAGTATTGATTTTTGTCTGTAGATTGCAGTGAGGGTCTCATATTTTATTAAAAATTGCAAAATTCTCATTTTCCGGCTAAACTAGGGACTTTTCAAAAATATTTATTTTAAGAAAAAGGCTCAGAATTTAAAAATATTGCGGCTTTATGGGAAACTTTCTTTGAAATTCAGTAATTTTTTATTAAAATGTTAGTGGTGTTCATGTTCAACAGTGTAGAATTAAATATTTAAAAAATCAGAGGGTACATGCTAGGACAACTAAAAAATACTCGAGCATAGCCATCAGAGCTGGGCGTACTCGAGTACATTTACTCGAAAGTACTGTTTAAAGTCCAAGTTTTGTACTCTGTACTCGTACTCGAGTACATTTTAAAATCTGTTACTTTTACTTGTACTTGCGATATTTCATCTAAATACTCGTACTCAATACTCTAAAAAGTACTCTGAGTACTTATAAATACTCTGAGTATTTCTGAATACTTAGAGTACTTCAATTTAATATATTAAATTATTATTTTATGTCTACGAGTACAACGAACATGCTTATGCACTAATTAATCGTTCATAAAAGATGAAATAATCTGTGTACCACAGATATTTGCAGGTTGCAAAACAGAATGCAGTTTATATATATATATATATATATATATATATATATATATATATATATATATATATATATATATATATATATTTCTACTATCGTTTAGAAAACTGTTTGGTTTCCATATTCATTTGAGTTGATTAATGTTATAAATTTCCACATAAGTGCAGAAATGTAAATTACCAACGATACTTTATTGACTGTTAAATGTTAAATTAAAAAAAAAATATTGGAAAAATACTTCTTAGAAACGGCAATAGAAACAATCTTGTATGCAATAAGTAGGTAGGTTTCTTAGATACTGCATAAACAAATAGCCATTCTATTATTACTTGATATATAGAAGAACTTGTGTTTTATAAATAAATACTTAAATATTTTAAGGTGGAAACAAATTCATAAACGATATTCCTTTAAATACTTATTAGTAAAAGAGTGGTGACATATTTTAAAAAAGCTAATCTACATAATTTTGGAATAAAACTTGTATTTAATTCTAAAATATTTAATTTTATATGAAATTTCCATGTTTTTACCATAAAATTAGATGCGATTTGTTACAATTTTATATTACGTGTAGAAGTAGGTACTTTACAAAGTACTTTAAAGTACTTAGAAAGTACTCTGTACTTTTCCCAAAAAGTGTTCAAAGTACTAGTACTTTATTTTAAAAGTACATTTGAGTATTGAATACTTTTACTCGTTACTCGAGTATTTTTATTTGGTACTTTGCCCAGCTCTGCTAGCCATCAAGGCGGCAGAGCCAACGAAGACACACGATGTCTTCCGAGTGGAAAATTAGACTCATTTTTAAGAATTTATGTACAAAATATATGGAACTGACGGAAGGTAATGTGCTGGCCACATCAGATTTTTTATTTAAGGATTTCTTCAATGTAGCGGGACGCGGGGCCCCTAAAAGGCTTGGGGCCCATAGGCAATTGCCTAGTCTGCCTGTTGGGTAATCCGACACTGTAAAGGAATATAAAGGCCCTAGTTCCATTATATTTTAAATCTCTACACTCGAATAAACCTAAATAAAAATCTTAAAGAGGAGCATTAGCATTATCATAATAAATAAGATATGATATATTTACAAAATGATCGAAAATTCCTGTGGTGACTATTAAACTTTTCTCGAAAAGTTGACCCTGCAATGTGCAAACGGTTTTGATCTATCGTTAATATTACCCAAGATACCTTAAAAAAACATCGAAAATGTGACACCTGTACATACATGGGCGCCCATAGGGGGGGGGGCAAGAGGGGGCGCTTGCTTTTCTCTAATTTTAAGAATTTTAAAAGCAAAGTTACCATTTTTAATTGTTTTGCCACGGCTACTTATGTCGCATCCTAATGTCCTTACATCGCCCTGTTGTCTTCTTCTTTCGTTCTGTTTCCTAACGTTCAAATCTTCATCATGAAGTTAGCGTAAGCTTCGCGCGCACATAATTTAAAAGATACATCCGCAGTACAAATAATAAATAAAAATATTACCAATACTATAGCTGAAGTTAATCGTTCTACCAGATTAGGAGCACAACAACTATCAAGTGCTACTGTTGAGAGCTATTTTATTGTTTCCCTTAAAATAATTTCTAAATATTCGGCACTTCTGGAACCCGTAACAAATATTTTGCAGGGTATTTCTGTTGATATGCTAGCTGTACAGAAACATATTAATCACTTATTGGATATATTTAATAAACATAGGAACTCTGATTTAGAAATAATTTTTACTGAACTATTTAATAGCGCTGAAGAAGTTGCACAAAATTTTGATCTTGAATTAAAAATGTCGAGAGTCGCTAGTGGTGGAAGACAAATTCACCGTGCAAACTATGAAGCTAATTCTGTGCGAGAGTATTTTAAAAAAGCAATTTTTATAAATTACTTAGATTTTTTAATTAGTTCTTTAAATTCTCGGTTTTCGAAACATGATAATGTTGCCTTTTTGCTCTATAATTTGCATCCGATTAATTTAAAACAAATAAAATATAATAATTTTACTAAACTAGCTCAAGAGATTCATTCATATTATAAAATTAACAATTTTTCTGAAGAAGCTTTAGCATGGCACGAATATTTGGTTTCAAATAAAGAAATGATTATTACTAAAGAAACTCCTGTAACTTTTACAACATTGTACATTTTACCCAGCAATCTCCAAAGCTTTAGAAATTTTAATTTGTCTTCCTCCAACTACATGCACTGTGGAAAGATCTTTTAGCACTCTAAAAAGAGTGAAAACATGGATTAGATCTACTATTAGCGAAGATCGGCCAGACGGTTTATATATGATGAGCCTCCATCGCGATTACATTAGCGAAAATAAACTAAAATATATAGACGAAGTTCTAAATGAATTTGCCAAAGTTGCAAGGAATTTTAAATTAGCATTTTCGGAAAAAGAATAAGTAGGTAATGTTGTTTGTTCACAATCAGTTGGTAATATAACGATTTCTGACTTTTAAAAAGTTGGGAAGTTAGTTATTGTTAACCTTCGCGCCTTGGTCAGCTATCTTCGCCCTCGACAGTAATGAAACACTTTCCACCTCGGTTAGTAATGTACTATTACTGTATTGTAATTTTTTTCCATAAATATTTATGTTGTTTTATATTTTTAAGAACATACTTATTTTTAGTATATTATATTTTTGTATTCTTGACTTTGCCCCCCCCCCCCTGAACAACATTTATGGGCGCCCATGTGTACATATACCTACACACCCATTGAGGTCCTATACTACTCATTGCCTACACCCCATAAAACTTAACAAAATAACGTAATAAGAAAATGTACAAAGCAAAATATTATAAAAAAAGTCGCGCAGAAAAAAACGGTCTCTTTCCGTCATTTTCGCTTATCCTTGGTGAAGAACGACCAAATTAAGTTTTACCGTAAATGAGTGAGTGACTCCGTGCTCCGAAGTGTCACAGTGGTGTCACAAGGCATCAGTCTTCGATCAAGCGCAGGTCCTGAAACACTCACCTTTATTGCACCATGTTTCCACTACGTGACGGATCCTAATCTCGCGACATGTTGTCCTGGTGACCGTCCTTCGGGTAAGGGTTAAGGAAGGAATAATTACAAGGATTAGGGATGGGATAGTTGATAGTTGACGGACTTTGATAATAGGGGAGTTTTTTGATCGAAAGGAGGAAAATGTTTGAGAAGGGGATATTATAAAATATACAAAATGTAATACGTAGTATTAAAGAACGAATGACATAATTGTCATTTTATTTTGTGAGAAGGAAGTTTGGGTAACGACGCGCAGCGGAGTAACAATAGTATGCGATTTTTAGCACGAACCCTATACCTCCCTTACCAAGAGTAGCGGGAGGTAAAAAAGAAGCTTTATTTCCACATTAGTAATGAAAAGCAATTTTTTTGATTTTTTTTAAATGAAATCTAATTTTTAATACGTAATATTGTTTTTACCTGCCGTCATACCGTTACCGTAGGTAAGGGAGGTAATGTAATCGTGCCAAAAATTCGATGGTTTTCAGTAAGTAAGCACGAATTAGGGTCCCCACAACACGTTTTTATCATTTTTACGATGATGTCTGTGTGTTTGATGATTTTTTCGTCCACGATAACTCTTATAACAAACTTCCAAATATTTCATTTTCTGTATTTAATCTTTCTGCATTCATATAAAGAGTTGATTAGATTTTGGGTAAAATTGGATAAATGGAAGTGACACTTTACTTGAAGCCCCTTAACAGTTTTTAATGAAAAAATATATTAAAATATTACCCAAAACTTTTCAATTTTAGTATTTAAGAATTTTATATCATGGGAAACAACATATTAGATTTTGGCTAAAATTAATCAACCAGAAGTGATACTTTACTTGAAGCTCTGAACAGATTTTTGTAAAAAATATATTATGATATATTCCAAAACTCAAATTTAGTATTTAAGACTTTTATATAATATAAAGCAACATATTAGATTTTGGCTTAAATTGATAAACCGGAAGTGATACTTTATTTGAAGCTCAACAGAATTTCGTGAAAAATAAATTGATACATTGATACAATCCAAACTTTTCAAATTTGGCATTTAAGACTTTTATATTAATGAGAACGATATATCAGATGTTTTCTAAAATTGATAAACCGGAAGTACTAGGTACTTTCAAGGGTACTTTACAGAAAGCTATAAACAGATTTTCTTGAAAAAATATATTAAAACATGATTCAAAACTTCTCAAATTTGGTATTTAAAACTCGTGTATAATTTGAAACAGCATTAGATTTTGATTATACCTATATGATAAACCGGAAGTGGTACTTAATTTGGAGCTCTTAACAGATTTTCGGGGAAAAACATAAAATATAATCCAAAATTTTTATTGGAACAACAAATTAGATTTTGTTTACAAACGATCAACTGGAAGTGATACTTTACTTAAAGCTCATTGCTATTTCAAACATGGAATTGACGGGAGGTCATGTATTGGCCACATCAGATCATTTGTTAAATTTAAAAATAATTTGAATAAGGTAGGTATACGATGATTATTCGTTACATTGATAGAAACTTGATGGGTATAAGTAATGCATTTAGAGGAATGAAGATTGGAATATCTTCAGGTTCAGTTCTAATTTATTTTAGTTTAGTAGCGACTTGGTATTTTTTTTGCAATGAAATATGCACTACTACATAACAATCAATTAAATTTTGGCAATTAAAACTAAAGGGATTGTAATAAAATGTAAAATAATATAACGTTATTTATTCGTGGGAAAAGTCCGATAAAGGAAATTCTAGTAAGTAGAATTCAATAATCTATTAAATTCTATTATTGAACCAGTTCAATGTAGGCTGAATATTTAGGTTTTTTTTAGACAACTTTGAAGCAACTTTTTTGAGAACTAACATTAACATTCTTATTTGCATAATTATTTTATATTTGTATGGTAATGAGTTAAATATGTAGATATGTAATGTAGTCTGTACCGATTATATTTCACGTCGTAAGCAAATGAGGATTAAAAAAAGAATATAGCTTAATATCCGCATTAGTAATGCAAAATTATTTTTTGATTTTTACCTCTCGCTAAGAGAGGTATTGAATTCATGCTAAAAATCGCATATCCAGATTTTAGTGAATAAGCACGTTTTAAGGTCCCTAGAATCCGATTATAACATTTTTACGATGATGTTCGTGTGTGTGTGTGGATGTTGGATCCACGATTTCTCAAATACTATAAGACTTAAGACATTTTCAACTACGGACTCCTCAATCTAGCAATAATGGGAAGAGTTGATTAAGTTTTGGTAACAATTGGACAACCGGAAATAGTAGTTACAAGAAAAAAATCATCTAAATATTATTTATCGAAAATTTCTGTAAATACTTATATTAAAGAACGTTAAATTCTTTATTCGATAAATATAAATTCATTATTATATCTTCTATAGATTTGGAGATAAAGAAATGCATATAAAAGAATTTCATGGAAAATTCTCAGATCAAACTACTTCAAGGCAAGAAATTCAAATGTTTGTAATTGACACATAAATGTCACTGTCAAAAATATTTATATGCCACTGTCAAAAATATTTGTACATCATTATGAATATTATGAAAATAAAAAAATCAACAACGCAAAAGAATATAAAAGGAATTTGCGAAAAAATGACGAATATAAAGAAAAAGAAAAGGAAAGTAGAAAAATTAAATTTCAGGATATTGAATATAAAGAAAATGTATGTATTGTACATAATTTATATTAAAATATCCCATAGATTTTGCAAATATATGTGAGAATTATTTTGTAGTGAGACATGAATATATGTATTTGTATTTAAAAATATTTTTTGTTTTATGCGTACAACCAGATAAAATATCTTGCTAGAGGTTATATGCTGGCCACATCAGATTTTTTTAGATGAAATATAACATTTAATGCGTAATATTGTTTTTTACCTTTCGTCACCTTTAGGTAAGGAAGGTATTGTCTTTGGTCAAAAAATTCGGTAGCGAGTTTTTGATGAATAAGCACGTTTAGAGTCCCTAGAATACGATTTTACTATTTTTACGATGTCTATGTGTGTGTGTGTGTGTGTGTGTGTGTATGCGTGCGTGTGTAACAAAATTTTCGTCTACGATAACTTTCATACTACAATTCTAAAAATTATAATTCTTTCGTATTTCTCTTCGTTACATCCATGTGTAGAGCTGATTAGATTTTGGCATTTTGGTTAGAATTGGACAACCGGAAGTACTGTCATTTGAAGATTTTAACAGTTCTCCTTGAAAAAACTATGTTAAATATCATTTTTTCACATTTAATGTTATTATAAATATTAAAGAATATTTTATTCTTTATACGATTTAACTGCATTTTATACTTAATATTAAATGTATATAGAGTTAAAAAATTATAAAGAAATTAAATTTCATAAAGTAGCCATAGCTATGAAAACAGCTACTATATTAAGAAAATTTTGATTGAAAGATGTCAGTGTCAAGTGAAATTGACATAGTGTGTTTGTCTTATAATCTTACTGGAAATATAGGATCTTTTGCTATAAATTTTCTGTATGGAATTTGCATAAAATACATGCAACTGCCGGAAGGTAATGTTTAAGAAATAGAATCTTTAGTAAGGAACTTTCTGTATGAAATCTGTACAAAATACATAGAACTGACGGAAGGTATTGTGTTGGCCACACCAGATTTTTTTTAATTGCAGGCATGGAAATATATACGAGTTTGAGTACAAAAATGAAACATACATTGTTATAAACATTTTTATTTACAAAACATTACAAAATCATCATTTCTTTAGCCTCTTTTCATTAATTTTACTCAAAATCTCAGGAACCTGTACTAGCAACTCATCTACATCTGGTTTAAATTCTCTGTCAACCCAATACGATTTCAGCTCATCTATGACGGCTCCCATAACTCGTCCTCCAGGTACCTTGCACTTTTCTCGAAGAATGTTTCCAGCAACTGGAAGCCGAGGAATTTGCCACTCTGAGAATTCAGATATCAGGGATTCTCTTCCTTGATATTTTATGAGTTCTAAAGTCCATTCTTTAACATCGGACTGTTTGGCTTTGCTGTTGATGACGAGTTTTTGGTAAGTTAAAAGTGGTTTTAAATCGGGGATTACCTCTCGGTGACGAATTATGAAAAGAGCTAGTTCTCTGTCGTATGCTGACATCTATAAGGAATGAAATATTGGAAACTAAAAATTATGATCTTCAGGCATTATGCAATGTCTGTCTATTTGTCTGTGAACGCCTGTATCTAAATTATACTCAATGGTCAAATATGAAATTTTATGTACATATTTGATCATTTTTTGGTAACGTCTAACCGAAAGTACAAATATGTCATCATCATTACCGATATCTGCGTACAAAGCGGATTGGCATATTTATATGCCGTGATGATATATTTATTTATTTCTAACTAAAAGTAATACTTTACGAATGTCATTTGTACTTATTTCATATTCTTGAAGAATTTAATACTTTAAAAGTAGTGATTGTCGAAACTGGTATTTATTGATTATTTGACATTATATGTATCTGTTATGGCTTTACCACTTCATTTTTACCTCCCGTCATACCGTAGGTAAGGGAGGTAATGTAATCGTGCCAAAAATTCGATGGTGAGTTTTCAGTACATAAGCACGAATTAGGGTCCCCACAACACGTTTTTACTATTTTTACGATGATGTCTGTGTGTGTGACGATTTTTTCGTCCACGATAACTCTTATAACAAACTTCCAAATATATCTATTTTCCGTATTTAAGCTTCCTGCATTCATATAAAAAGTTGATTAGATTTTGGCTAAAATTGGACAAATGGAAGTGATACTTTACTTGAAGCCCATAACAAAAAAACTAAATTGAAATATAATCCAAAACTTCTCAATTCTAATATTTAAGACTGTCATATCAAGGGAAATAACATATTAGTTTTTGGCTAAAATTAATAAACCGGAAGTGATAGTTTACTTGAAGCTCTGAACAGATTTTCGTGAAAAATCTATTATGATATATTCCAAATCTTTTCAAATTTGGTATTTAAGATTTTTATATTAATGAGAACGACATGTTAGATTTTGTCTAAAATTGATAAACCGGAAATAATATTTTACTTGAAGCTCTGAACAGATTTTCGTGAAAAATATTTTATGATATATACCAAAATTTTTCAAATTTGGTATTTAAAACTATAAAAACGACATATTACATTTTTTCTAAAATTGATAAACCGGAAATGATACTTTACTTGAAGCTGTGAACAGATTTTCTTGAAAAATATATTATGATATATTCCAAAAATTGTCAAATTTGGTATTTTAGACTTTTATATGAAGGGGAGCAACATATTAGATTTTGGCTAAAATTGAAAAACCGGAAGTAATACTTTATTTGAAGCTCCGAACATATTTTCGTGAAAAATAAATTGATACAATCCAAAACTTTTCAAATTTGGTATTTAAGACTTTTATATTAACGAAAACGACATATTAGATGTTTTCTAAAATTGATAAACCGGAAGTAATACTTTATAGGAAGCTATAAACAGATTTTCTTGAAAAAATATATTAAAACATGATCCAAAACTTCTCAAATTTGGTAATTAAAACACGTATAATTTGAAACAACATTAGATTTTGACTATACTTATATGATAAACCGGAAGTGGTACTTAATTTGAAGCTCTTAACAGATTTTCGAGGAAAAACATAATAAAATATAATCCAAAATTTGGTAATAGAGACTTTTCTATTTATTGGAACAACAAATTAGATTTTGTTTACAAACGATCAGCTGGAAGTGATACTTTACTCAAAGCTTCTTGCTATTTTAAACATGGAATTGACGGGAGGTCATGTGTTGGCCAGATCAGATTTTTTATACTTACTTTTAGTCTTTCGTTCATTTTCAAAACATCTTCCTCATTTAACAGCAATCCCGACAACAAGGTAACCGCTTTTAATTTCAAATGTCCACTTCTCTCCCACAACTTAGAAAACTCATCTATACACTCATTAACATGATTCAACCCGCAATATTTCGCCACCCCTACATGCACCATAGTCTTTACTAACTCTCCAGCAAATCTACCCTCTAAAATACGTTTCAATTCCGACCAAATTCGTTCCCCGGAAATTCTTTCAAGCCCTGAAACATTTCTACTAATAACTTGGAGTGTGTTTTCGTAGTGGTTGTCTGGTTGATCGGCTATTCGACCATAAAATCTAAAATAACGAAGGATTCGAAGGTAGTCTTCTTTGATTCTGGTTTCGGCGTCACCAACGAAGACTACTTTTCGTTGTTGGAGGTCTTCGTAGCCGAAGAAGTAGTCGTATACTGAACCATCTAAACCTAAACATATTTTTCAGTAAGCGCTTGTTTCTTTGTAAGGTTTTATACCTAAAAACATGGAATTTATAGTTAAATCTCTTCTGTTTGCGTCTACAAGCCAGTCTTTGGTGAATTCTACTTCTGCATGTCGTCCATCTGTTGCTACGTCCACTCTTAAAGTGGTAACTTCAAAGTTTTCTTTGTCATTAATGCGAGGAGTGATCGTACCATGTTTTTCTCCTTTCATGTTTATCAGACGGACTTCTTCCGCTGTAAACATTTCTTTCATTTGGTCTGGAGTTGCATTTGTGGCAAAATCGATGTCTTTTGGAACTTGTTTCAAGAGGAGATCTCTATAACATTATATAAGAGCTGTAGTGGGAATACGGAACACTTTTTGAAGGAATGTACCGTACTGCTCCACCAGCAATTCGTAGTTCATAATTGTATTTTTCGAATAAGGCAGATAATGTATCTAGTTCAGGTGTAAAAATTGATTTAAACTCTGGAGTGTCCAGTTTTAAAACAACTGGATCCTCCCGTATTTTAGCAGGTTGCATTTTTCTGGAATTTAACCGATTTATAACCTACAAATTCTCGGTTTTTAAACTAATGAAGTGCACACTGTACGTAGACAACTTACAGACGATATATGTTTTTCGACAGATACTAAATTTATTTTTGTGAAATGTCTACTGACTGTAAACATAACTTTTTTCTGAGAAAATTTAAAACATGACAGATAGATTTTAGGTTAGAAGTAATCTTTAATGTTTGTATCACGTGCAGAAATAAAAATATGATGACGTGGGTTGTACAACCGCTCAACTTTGAAAATAATGATTAACTCCCGCCTTTTTTGTTGCGCAGACTAATTTTTAACGGTTTTTTTTTAATATAGATCATCAACTTCTTAAATTTATTTGTGGAAATTTCCTATCGCATCATAAATTGACACATACTTAATTCATAAGTGATGTGCACAGCAAAAAGCAATGCATGTTACAAATACTTGTAATTAATGTCAGTTCCAAAGGTTTAAGTCCAAGGATCAACTTTATTACGTACTCCGAAAATAAATAAGTAATATAACATTACATAAAAGCGTTTAATTTTTTGAAAAAATATACAACAATATAAAAGTACATAAGTAGTATTTAAATATATTACATCTATAATAAAATTCTCTATTTAATTTCCTAAGTACGCTGTCAAAGATATGAAAACGTTGTTTCTTCTTGGGCCTGCAATAAAATAAATCATGTCTAAACATTATTTTATCTAAATCCATTAAACAAATCAACATTTGCATGATTGCATGACACCAAAGCCTAAATTAAATACCTACTTTTAAGTCAACTGTAGAAGCATCATTTCTCTGTCGAATTACGAGCCATTTGACTACAGGAGAAAGTTGATCTGGATCAACCTCCCTTAATTGCTTTTTCCACCCTGGTAGACTAGCTATAGCACCAACAAATACAACCGTACAAACTCCAATAGGAGCAATCCAATGATAGGAAAGTCTGAATAAAGGAAAAACATCAGATTCATCAGGATATGTAACAGTGGAATTCGCCAAAAATTCAGGACAAGAATCTACAGAGATAGGAAGCTTGTGGGGTCTGACCAACCCAGCTGCCGATGCATATTGGCTTCCAAAAGAAACCCAGCCTGACATTAAGGCACCAGCTGTGGCTCCGCACACCTGAAAACATGACGCATTGACGCAATTTGTTTAAAAGAATGTTTCCTTGAATTTCACTTCAAAACTATTTTCCTATTCATTAAACAAATATATTTAATCTTACTAAGCTTAACTATAAGTATGTTTAGTCTAAGTCGGAAAAGTATGCTCAATACAAGGTGAATTAGATTGTATATTTGGGATATCTAGGACACTAATATAAAATGGAAAAACAAATGCTATGGACACTAGAATGTATTTAGAAATACTCGATGGAACTGCCTTTAATAATGTTAAGAGATGGGACTGCTCAAAAAATTGTAAGACGAATAATTGTGGGATATAAAGTACTACGGAAGCGTAGAAGGACCAACAAGAAAAAAAATTGCAAATTTACACTTACTATCTGTAAATTTACACTTGGTAACTGTAAAATTACACATACTAACTGTAAATTTACACTTACTAACTGTAAATTTACACTTAATTATATGTACAGGGACGGACTCGCTCCGGACCGGCCCAGGAAATAAAATCATGTCCCGGCCTCTCCTTTTGTGATTATGTTATGTTTACGTATATTAGAGACATCCTGTATATATAGTAAAAAGCATGTATTTTTGTATATATCTTGATTTTTTTTATCAAGGAGAGGTCGTTACAGGATTTTATTTTCCTGACCGGTTCAAAGCCAGTCCGTCACTGCACATATAATGAAGTATAAATTTACAGTTAGTTATGTGTAAATTTACAGTTAGTTGTGTAAATTAACAGTTAGTTATGTGTAAATTTATAGTTAGTTATGTGTATATTTAGAGTTAGTGACTTGTAAATTTACAGTCAGTTACGTGTAAATTTACAGTTATGTGTAAATGTACAGTTAGTTATGTGTAAATTTACAGTTAGTTATGTGTAAATTAACAGTTAGCTATGTGTAAATTTACAGTTACGTGTAAATTTACAGTTATATGTAAATTAGCAGTTAGTTATGTGTATATTTACAGTTAGGTACGTATAAATTTACAGTTAGTTACGTGTAAATTTACAGTTAGTTAAGTGGAAATTTACAGTTAGAAAGTGTAAATTTGCAGTTAGTAAGTGTAAATTAACAGTTAGTTATATGTAAATTTACAGTTAATTATGTGCAAATATAGTTAGTAAATGTACATTTACAGTTAGTTATGTGTACATTTACAGTTAGTTATGTGTAAATTTACAGTTAATTATGTGTAAATTTACAGTTAGTTAAGTGTAAATTTACAGTTAGGAAGTGTAAATTTTCAATGTTTTTTTCTTCTGTCGATCCTTCTACGCTGCCGTAAAGTACTGATAGAATACTCTGTTGACAACGTATAATGGAGTTTTTGTGCCTGTTTTGATGCATGGTAGTGAATATTGAACTTGGATGAAAAAAATAAAATAAAAGGAGAGTGACTAATTTTGAAATTAAATATGTACGAAATATATATGGGTCTTTAAGATGAATCATGTTAAAGATAATTTTTGAATGTATTAAATGAAAAGCAGCTTAGATTTGTTCGTTTTGCTCATTTGCATTAATGCAATGGTTTGCTTAAGAACAATTGAAATGGCAGCACCAAGGGGGCAGCACAGATACTGACGCATGCGTGTTGTATTACCTGGTGTTGTTAGTCCACGAATTGGTTTTAAGTAAAAGTGAATTATGAATATTTTATTGTTCTGGAAGGTATTTGAACAGTTATAAAATGTACGAAACAGTTTGACAGGCGTATTTAAATATAAGATTGAATCAAAATTACAATAAACAACACTCATGCGTATTCGGTACAGTAATAAACGACAAACTGAACAGGTTTCTATTGAGCACATTCAGCAGTCAATTATTGTCAAATATAAAAAACAGCATTTTTGAAGTTGTCAGCAAAAGATAAAGAATGGGTAAAAACTTGTTACCAATATCTTTACTGTATAATTTTCCCAGAAATTATAATGCATTTAGCAGCAAAAACAAGTAATGGAATTGATTATGAAAATCACTCTAACGACAAAACAAAATCAGGAACAGTGCATTCAGCAGAAAATTGCTGAACATGTTCAATGACCACTACACTGCTGAATGCGTCCATTGTTTAGCATCGAATACTACTGCGGCATTTTACAGTAAAAATGGTACATAAACAAACAAACATATTAGAAAAAATGGTAAACAAGTGGTCAGTAAAGCATTAAAATGAAAGTTTAAATTAGTATTTAGAATGAGGACAAGGCGAAAGTTGGGATTTGTAACAAATTAAAATTCGTTATCCTTACTGCTCCTAATGAATTTGCCCAAGGAACCAGCATTCCCAGAGTAAAAACGCCAAAAGTAGTCCCGGCTGCAATCGCGCTCAAACTCGTCGCTACTGACAGAACACCTCCCATGTGTTCTACAATAAATAAAAATCCCAAAGCCATTATACCTAAAACCAAGGCAGTGCCTTTTGCAAACCACCTAGAAACATTTTCACTAGGTTTCAATCTCAAAACTCCTTTAATCACATCCTCCAACAACACCACTGTTGTTGAGTTCAGCACAACTGACAATGAACTCAACGCTGCTCCAAACACACCAGCTATGAAAAGACCAGGAATTCCTTGTAGGTGTCCAACAGACTGCATTACGAACATTGGCAAGAGTTGATCGTCAGAAGTGACCTTTCCTGACGTCCGTGGATCACAAGAGGCGTAAGTTGTGTAGACTAGAAGTCCGGTGTAGCAACAAACGGACACGAAAAGACTTACGCCCACTGTGAACAACGCCAAAGATCTGAGACAATGACCGGGTGAAGGGAAAGAATAGAAAAGTACCTCCTGGCTTGTTTTAAAGTCACCAGAGACATGTAGCGTTGAACCATAGTTTGGTTCACTGCGTTAAAAGCGGTCCAGTAGAAAACTCCTCCGATTAGTACGCTCCACACTGTGTGCCGCTCATATAGACTAGGATTTGTACTGGAGGAGCAAATTTATTATTTTGTAATACAGTGTGTTAAAAAAAATTCTAACTCGGAGTAGGCCATGAAGGACATGAGATACTCTCAAAAATGTTATCTAAAGAAATCAAAGCTTTTCTGCTTGAATCTTATTTTAGAAATGGAAACAAATTAGAAAACGGCGAATGTATCCTTCTTTATTGTCTTTCCTCCTTAAAATTACATTATTGGGGTAGAATAGTGTGACGTCAGAGTATAGCGCGAAATATGAAGTACTGTCCTATGCAAAAACGATACTTTCAAAGTAGACTCTATTGACAGAACACATAAGGGTCATAATTTAAAGGCTTGTAATTTGAGGCTGATATTATTGTTATTATGAAGAAGTTAACTTTGAGATATTAATAACATCAAATTGTAAACATTTTTCTATTATTTCGTAATACAATATATACATATTAATAAATAACAAAAGTTTTATTTCAAATTGAAATCAACTATACTCTATCCGTTTTAACTATAGACTAGATGGCGTTTCGAGCGCGGCCGTTTTTACATGTATTAAATAAAAAATTCAAATTTTGGCGCCATTCCTGGATTTAAAATTTTTTTCTAATTGACATTTTTTCAGTAATTTTGTCTTGTACGTACATGTATGTATCCGAATGACCCTTTTTCCCCATGTTCTTTTATAACTTTCCAAATATTACATCGCCCTATGCCCAGTTCTGATGCCACAATTTGGAATATGCATTCGTGGCACAATATGTGCAGTATAAATTATACGATTTTTTTGCCCGCTTCAGAGGGCCTTTCCTTTTGGATATTTTAAAACATTGGCAGAGCCAGGTTCAGGATTTTTATCCATAATATTAACGAAGAGAACAATAACAAAACTAACGAACTAAAAACTAAGAAAACGCGCACTATGAAAACTATGTAATATGAAATTAACGACAAAACATTATGAAAATTATATAAACTAAAAAAAACAAACAAACAGAACTGAACAGAAATTGATAATATGTAATAAATCGTGTACTATTAACTTTGTTGATATTTATATATTTTGTCAGACGGCAAAATAATTGATACAGTTGTCAAGCAAATTTAAATTTCGCGTCAATTATTTTACTGTGTAAACTCTGTTCACGTTTGAACCAATCAGAGAGCAAGAATCTTAAGCCCTATCTCACCCAACGCTCTATAGTTAAAACGGATAGAGTATAAGCACATTCTGAACTACAGAGCATTAAGTTTGCGCAGCTTCAAACATATCCGAGAGTTTACCGACATACCGACTGAGATTTTGTTTTTTGACGTTTTTGAACATTTTCCAGTTCTTTTCAAAACTTAGATTTTTTCTTTTTAAGTTTAATGTACGTAAATAACTCTGTCTATCCAGATTAATATATCAATAATATGTCGTATTCTTAGGGTACTGTAACAAAAATGGTTCGCTGTCTTTCAAACGAGCTCTTCCGGCCGCTTCACGCGATGTTTCACGAAGTATTTTAAAACATAAATAGAATAATTATTATTACTAATTAGGATAATATGTTTTGTTTAATTGAAAGGGTAATATTCAAACTTAACTGAATGATAGCTTAAACAGCTAACTTTTCTTAATTAAGTAAGATATTGGCGACGAAATGAACTGCTTAAAATTACAGATCTTATTTGCTGTGGCAATAAGGTACACTTTGAAAGATGTGTTTACCGGTAGGACAGTAGTTTAAATGAAGCGCGCCACATATGACGTAACTACTGAACTACCCTATTGAATAATAATCAGACATACGTTTCTCTGTTCATAGCCTACTCCGAGTTAGGAATTTTATTGAACACACTGTACTTAATCATACTTGACAAGTTTCACAATATTTCAATCTCTCAATCAACCTCTTGGTCTCTGATAACTGATCGAGAGATTTTTTAATATTAGAATAGTATCATTAAGTATCGTAAATGTTCTTTATTATACATTTATTATGATTATTTTGTGTTCATAATTCTGTTTACATGTTTTTGTTTTCTATCATAATTTATAATACATTTGTTTGTTTGTTAGGAAAATCCTACCACAAAGCAATTTTCTCTTTACATAATTTCGTGAAATAAATTCAAAAGAATTTAATCTGAAGCTTATCACTTATAAAACAAGACCATAAAAGTATTCAAAAATAATTGTAATGCAATATTGATTGTTATTTAACTAGTCGCATTATTTTTCTATATTTTGCGAATTATTTACATTATAACAACCTTGGCATTACTTTATATAAAAATAATAAATATTTTCTCAAGTTAGCTACAACATATTTTTTCCATTATTTCATTACGGAATGTTAATAACAAATCATAACAACTATATTATAGTTTTACGACAAAGATAACGTTTTTAGTGTACAATTAAAAATTTATAAAGCGCAACTAATTGCAATAAATTAAAAGCAATAACTTACTTGAAAAATATGAGACGACCACCGTTAGAACTTGTTTCGAATATTTTTGCCGGACCCCCCACGGCAAATGTTCCAATAATTACAATTACAATAACAGATATAAACATAACAATTATTTGGAGGGTATCGGTCCACACGACTGCTTTTAAACCACCCTAAACAACAAATATTTAAAATCAAATTCGCTAAGATTAAAAGTATGTATATACTTACAATGACTGTGTAAAAAATGCAAATTACTGTAACAATAGTTCCAATTATATGAATATTGACACCGGTCACTAAAAAATTGTTATTAGTGAGTGAAAGTCAATGAATATTTAAAACTCTTCAACTTACCTTGGTTAAAGGCTAACGAAGGTACATAAATAAGTATTGGTAGGAACATAATTTCATCTAATACAAACATAAGACAAGCACCCGTTCGAACTTTTCGATTGAACCTAAGTTCCAAATACTAAAAAACGAAAACATGAATGAAAAACCCAAAACCTAAATTTGAAACCCAATTACTTCGTAAGAAGAAATAACTTGCAGTTTACAAAAAACTGGAAGATACACCGTTGCAATAATAAAACCCATTATCCAAATTGCAGGTACAATTATCCAATACTGTGTTCCAAAATTATATATTTCAGCAGGAGTCCCAAGAATCGTAACTCCGGAAACATAACTAGAACGACAAGTTTAGAAGTTATTTTGAATGAAACACAACAAAAAACATGATAAATAACCTGGCAACGAGAGACATGGCCACTGGAAACACTTGCATATTGCTGCCCATCAAGTATTTCCTTGTAGTTAATTTTTTCTTTCCATGGCAACCGTGATATATACCCATCACAGCAGAAACAAGTAGCATGGCCCCAAAAACAACGTAATCCACTACGCTGAAGTAATACTGTTCTGGTATTTGTTCCATATTGGTGATATTGTTCATGGTGGGTCTGCACGATCAATTTTCGTAATTTCCCAGTAATCGAAGGTTGCGCGACTAACTCTCGGCCCAATTACATTCTGAATGTTCAATGCTGCTCCCGCTCGCAGTGTCATATTGGATACTGACTGCCAGTTTGCAGTAATACCAACGAAACAGATTTGTTGAACCGCACATGCACAATACCGCATTGTTACCAATTAAGATAACGAAGAAAGTGTTTTTATGAAAAGTGCATTTGTTAGGATAGGATAATTGCTGATATTACGTTATCTTTACTAATGCATTGTAATAGATTGTAGGCAGAATAAATACAGGAAGTAAATGATTTTGTTTAGTAATTCATTAATTTAAAAATACATTTCATTTATATCCCTTCTTTATTACTAAACATTTTTGGTCCTTCGAGCCGGATTCCACGGGAAATTTAATTTTTATTCCCTTTTAAATTAAAATTTCTAAACATGAGCAGAGAAGTTCAGAAGAAGTTAAACGTGAAATTAAAACAAGTACTAACTAGAGTTAGTTTTTTCCAGATATCTACATATATTTCCAGCAACAAAACGGTCAAAAAGATTTGTTTATTCTTTAGTTAAAAATATATATTGTTTTACATTTGGTTATTTGTTTTTATGGTCAGCAAATAAGTTTAGGTTAGGTTAGTTTAGGTCAAGTTCCACTTTTATTATAACTTCCCTTTTAAGAACCCAATATATAGCAATCAAGCCGTATTCTTTCGCTGAAATGCATAAGATCCATATTACATGGATCAGTAAATTGCATGTTCTTACCCCAAGACGAGTAATCCAGATCAGTGCCATCACTTCACTAAAAACTTGGATTAGAAAGATTAGATTACTTTAGATTCAAAAATGGCAGATGCCGCGGAAGAATCTATCATATTTTATGAGTCAATCAGGACAAGGAGTTACATATAAGATTCGAAAATTAAAAAAAGAATATGCAATGGTAAATATAGAAAAAAAAATTAAGAGTATATATCTTTTCATTATTCGACTTCTTGTAAACCTGTGTTCTTTCGAATAAACATATTTGCGTTCACACGACTTGATTTGATCCAAAGCAGCGAAAGAATTCGGCTTTTAGTTTAGCCAGAAACTTGCAAAACAAATTATTGTAATGGGAACAATTCATTTTTAACAGGAATATTACAAAATTTACGAAAACTCGGCTACGTAGGAATCTGCTGCTAATTAAATCAATAGCCAATGTTCAGGTTTTTTAAATTATGGTTACGTTAGTTAGGACCCTATAAATAGCGGTCTTTAGTTTGTAAAACAAATAATTGAATGGGATCACGTCTTGTAATATATTAATTATTTTTATCGGGAATATAAAAAAATATAACAAATACTCGGGTACCTAGGGCTCTGCTATTAATTTTGTCTGCCGATAGGAATGTCGTTACTATCGGAAATATAAAAAAGTAAATTATTATTTATAAACAGATAATTATTTTTTGTAGAATGAATTACTAGTACCTCTTCAAGGACAAATGTTACTAAATGACGATGTATATTAAATTATGCTTTCAGTAATTCGGTTCTTTTTAGCGTTAGTGAAGTTGAGGATGGGGTTAAATTACGTAGCCGTCCAGTGTGTAAGTGGATGGATGTGATTGGTAGTGTGTTAAGCGAAAGTTTCCGAGTGGAAAAAGAAGAGCATGTATGAATGCGATTATGAATGTGGCCAGGGCGAAGGATGATTGTTGCATAACGATTATTGTGGTTCGGATGCGGTATTTCGCTACCGAAAATCGGCCACTTTATTATGTAAGGACAAGGGGTGAGGAATATTTGCTGTATAAAGATGTACGGTTGGTAAGAATGCTGTTGAGAGAGTGGAGTGGGTCAACTGAGATATTATTTTTGGGTTTATGATTTTGATGTATATGTATGTATGTATGTAGCAATTCGTAAAATAAGGATTTGTAAAATGTAAAACAAAAATTATTGTTATTGTCTAATGGTTCTTAATTAGTAAAAATAAAACCAGTAATAAATCGGGTATTAAAAAATGAAACGGATTTAGCAAATAGATGATGTTTTAATTTATATACAATAATTACATAGCATTTAGCACAGCTGGAAATGTTACCATCATTTTTAAAAAACTAGTTATAATAAACATTTAGTAATTGAAAGATAAGGATATATAAAAATAACATGCATTTCTTTTCGCCGCTTTAATATAATTACACTATTAAGAAGCAATTAAATTTCAATTTATCACATGAAATTATATCGTAAATCTTTATTGAGTCTGATAAACTATAACTGATTTTTAATGCACCTCTAAAAAAGGATAAATAAAAAGCTATTCAACTCTCAATCCAATTTCACTAAAAACAAGACTGGTACCAAAATATCAAAGATCTATTTACACCGTCACATATTCAAATATCAGTAATCATTTTGTGGCTGTAACCGGAGAAATATTCACAAGATGGAATGTGAGCCACCAGCTTAGAACGGGCTGCAGTCCAGCTATGAAAAGCAAGAAATATAACCGTCGTTTTGAACCATGAGAAGACATAGGATGATGAGCGCCATAGTAGTGATCAGCTGTACCAGTGGCGCCGCCATCTGGCAACACTTGCGCGCGAAGATTGCGCATAAGGAAGAAAGCAAGAGCGAAATTACAGTATACTAAACAGACGTAATAACCAGTTTTGCCGAAAATTAAACTAATTAGAACGCTGGATATAATACCGATATATTTGTAGCCACTGTATGCCAGCAGATCTAATGTTCTGAAATAAAATCTTCCTTATTATAACCACAAAATAAAAAAAATTACTAATCTTCTCACCTTAGTTTTGTGTGAATATTTGTTACATATAAAGTGGCGGTGTAAATGGCAATTTCAACAATGCTCCACGCCAAAGATGAAGAAGCTTGAATACTTATTTGTTCTGGACTAAACCGTTTTTGCATTCCTAAAACCATACCAGCTACCAAAACATACGTTACGTACGCCATTGTTGGAATATATAAATCAGGCGCGTTAACTTCAAATCTCGGTTGGACTGGATTGTCTTGTTCATATTTGATTGACCAATCCTTAAATATTATTTCATTTTTATTGTTATTCTATGTATAATATTTAAAACTTACATGGTGTGCGAACGGAAAAAATAATAATTTTAGCTTAGACAACACATATTTTGTATCGACCGCGAAATAATATTTTAATTTACTGACTGGAACATATCGTTCAATTTCTGTTTTCATAAACTGTTTTCCAGTATCTGCCAACTAAAAATACACATGTACCCCATGAAAATTATTTAAAATGCCCGCGTTACCTGCTGGCCGTACTGCAAGGCCATGTCTTGTACTATCGGTTGCGCTATAACATTAAATTGATTTTGTTGTATTGGAACAGGGGCTGTACCCATCATATTAGGTTGATACGCAGGTGGTGGGCCCCCATACTGTTGTTGTTGCATTTGAGAATAATCTACAATTTTTTTTAGTAAGTTCAATAAATCGAAAAAAAATTCGTTGGACGATACTACCTCCATACACAGGGGGTTGTTGGTTAAACTCATTCCCATTTGTAAACTGCGGCTGTGGACTGAAATTATTATACGGAAGCGGCGCAGGAGAAGTTATTGGAGGCCCCATTGCATTAACGTCGCTTACTCGTTTTACTTTTCTGCCTATTGCTACATAAACAATGAATCAGACGGTGACAGTATGTTTTGTCTTTACAATCAACTTACGTTGCCTTTGACTAGAATTTGCGTTGAAATTCATTGTTATTAATAATTATTTATACATAAACAAATACAGGATTTACAATACAAAAATATTTATTTTGAACACGTCACTCAATGTTTTTCAATTACTTCCCTGTCATGTCAGAATTTCAACAAGATACCCAACAAGAAGATAAAATAATATATCCACTGTAGCTAACTTCCAACGGTTGCAATCTTAATCTGGCTTATGAAAGTTGAATAGGCGGCCGGCGGCCTGTTACACAGATACACTGCTGTAGTTCAATATAATGCCCACAGAGTACAATTTGGCGCTGTATAGTTTCTCATACCCTTGCCGATCGTACGCTTATACCACTACCTACTCACTACTCCTTAAATTATAATAAAATCGGTATACGAAATACATACACGACAGAAAACCGAACAGAAAACATTACATTAGATTTTGCACATGATCAGAAAGTTTGTTATGTTATAAGCGAAAAATCAATAACATATAGTTTGTTATGCACGAAAGTTCGTTATATCCAGGTTAATATGTGCGGAAAAAAATAACATTGAACTTATGGCTGTTTCCTTCATGCCTTTAAACGTGGTTCGTTATAAGCAAAAGTTCATTATAAGTAAACACCATTACCACTGTTATCATACTTAATATAAATTAAATTGAAAACATATTTGGAAGAAAATAATTAAACAAACAAAATCATCTCTTAAAAAATTAATTTGTAAAAGTTGAAATTTATGTTCGAAGTACAATTTAAACAGCGTTTCTTGAAATATTATTTCGATTTTCGAACACTAGTTGAAATTTATAAATCTTTAAAGAATGGTATAAATGAGTAGGTAACTATAGGTAACAAAGAGAATGTAGCAGGAAAATATTTAAATATATTCTACGGATAAAAAAAAAATCAGTTATCGCAAAGCGTCCCGCATTCAATATTCTATATTATAAATTACTCTAAATTCGGTATATCCTCTAGGTTGAAGATTTTCCTTCAACTAAATAACGTTTTCTACGGAAAAAGAAATTTTGGATGAAATCTCTGCAATCGAAATTAACGATAGAGGCGTTGATTTTCGAAACAAGATGGCCACCATACGATGGGTCTTCAATGCGTTTCGTTGAATGTGTACAAACCGAGTTTAAAATCTTATTTACATGTAGGCGATAAGTTAAAATATTTAATTATTAATTACTACACTACTCACTCAACTGTCACTTCTTCAATATGGCGCTTGTACGATTGCTTTTCGTAGAAATGATTTGCGCCAGTAGAGGGAAAATTTTATCTACGATTACGAATACAAACGTTAAAAACCATCGATAAACTGCCACAAAAATAAACAAATTGAAGGATGATTTTACAGACCGCTGTTAAAGAATCTTGAAGAAACTAAAATAAATATTTCTTTTTAGGGAAATTACTGGTTATTATTTCAAATTTTGTGGGACTATACTTATACATCCATTCACGATTGCGGGAGAATTTGGAGATAATGCGCGAAATTCTCTCGCTATCGTGAATGGCCTATGCATATAGTACAAATTCCTACTACTATCCTTGTTCTATTTAAGCCATTCGCTATTACAGAGGGAATAGTTTTGACCTCTTTGATTGGCTGAAATTGGAGACAAGTTTACCCAATGCAATTTCAGCTACTTAAAACTAGCGCTGATGTGAGCGCCATCTGCTGAATGGCTTAAATGGACCTATATATATTTTAGTTCAGAATGATGTTCATAGGGGCAGTGTAAACACGTTAACGCGATATTATACACGACTAGCACACCTTTCAGTATAGTGATCTGTGCCCATAAGCTTCCAATTCACTACAGAGGGTTTGGCGCCTTTTCTAGCCTTTACTAAACCGTATTGTGAGTTGTTAGTGGAAGTGTGTGCTGTTTATAACAGAATATCTCTGTTGTTTTAAGTGTTGTTAATTGTGGAAATTATAAAAAATGGTTACTGAAAGTGCTTTAATTGAAGAATTCAAATTTATGGGAATAGAAAAACTAGATAACGATGTTATAATAAAATGTAATGTTTGATGCTTTATTCATAAACACGTAGGATTAATGGTTAATATTCGGTAGGTATCGAAATAGCAGCAAAATACAAACTAGACGCCGAAAGAATTGTAGAAGAATGGGTTATTTACTCTGCAACGCATTCGAATGGAAAAATACAACCAAATACAATAGAACTAGATACCATGGTTCGAAAACAATTGGATAAGAAACAAGAGGAGATCGTTATAAAATCTGAACCGATAACTCCAAAGGCGTCTAAGATTAAGGTTTATAACACCAACAGAACTCCGTATCCTTTCAAATTTAAAGTGTAACCATTTTAAATACTATTCTTTTCAATAATCATATTAATTTCCTTAATAAATATAGTGATGTGAAACACATTCTGAACGTCTACAACACCGGAACACCAAAGAAGGTAAGTTTTTATTTTATTTCCCCACAAAAAAAATTGGCCCAGGTAAATAACTTTGCCGCCATAATGGTTATTAATGTGTAACGGAAAGTGTAAGAAAACACAAACGTCCCTCGGAATTGTCTCTTAGCGGATATGACTGAAACGTAACTTTAAACAAGTCGTAACTTACACGTTACACTTCGGTAAACTTGAAAGTTTCTCAGAAAAATGATCAAGGTCGTTGAAGTCTTCGGACGCCATTTGTTAAAAATTTTGTTGAAGACGGCACGCGTACGCGTCTTGTGCTTTTCTACTTTTAGTAGCCGGGTTTGAAATTATGTTTATTTATAATTCACGTTAAGATGCGAACAACCTGTTGCTTCTCTCTTGGCGGTATTAACTTTTTGCGGCTGTGTTACTGATCGTCGAAACAAAGTAAGTTTTTTTTTATTTAAAATTATGTAGCATCTACCAAGCCATTTTATTCCTTGGAAAAATTATAATAGGAGGTTTTTGTTTAGTAAATAAGTTTCATGTTTCATTTCAAGAAAATATTGAAGGTATGTTTCAGTGTTTATAAATTCTCGGCATGTTCTATTTACTACTGATAAGCTGTTATAAATAATAAAATTATTAGATAAATCGTACTTGTTATGTTAACGGTCGTTCCATTATTATTCATTTTCGTTTTACCTACATTTCTTATTTTATTTTTTGTTAAAATTACAAAATAAAATAACCGTCAACCCCTTGTTTTTCCACATATGTAAATCAAGATTCTACCCGCTGTTGCCTGTAAGTTCTCAGATGGTCTTTAGTGGGTGGGGATCAAGTGAACATTGATTTATATTGTGACTAGATCCACACTCATCAAAAAAAATCTGGGTCCATCACGGGCAATCCATTTCATCGATTTCGACAGAGATTCATCGAAAAGATTAGGTTTCTGTTGGCGGGTGTAGGTCTAGTGAACGTATTTTGCATCGTGACTAGATCCATACTCGTCTATAGAGGCCTGATGATTTCTACAAGACTCCAGAAATTTTATGTAATAAAAATTATTTTGCATAATGTCTGATCATGAACAAGTGTTTCTTCTTTACAGAGTGCCGAAGAAAAACAGAAAATTAAAGAAGAAATTGAAGAATTATCGCATTTTAGCCCAGCAAGCTACAATCCTGAAGTGTAAGTTTATTAATTTATTATTATTTGTAATCTTATGTTATCGTCTCAGTGGAAAGCCTTCGACAACATATGAAAAAAGAATCGACCGAGGAAAAGAATTAGAAGTCTTCGGTCCGAAAAATTTCCTCGATCAAGATGTTCACGTTTCGCCTAAAGTTTCTGAACCAGTACAGGTTCATTTTATGGGAAATTACACCGAATGGACTTCTGTTAAATCAAGGTATATGTTCGAACCTCCAGAAGTTGAAGCATCGGTGCTCAACAGCAGAATTGAGAAGATCGGGAATATCTTGAGGAAGAAATATGTAACAGAAGAAAATAAGGTATGTTTATTCGAAAACTGTTTAGGAAAAACTAAATCAGGATCTTTTTGAAGACTTCTTTAACATATGGTCGGATCCGTTGTGATGGAAATGGTCGTTTAAATGCGTTTTCCATTTTACTGGAAACATCTTTAGAACATGGAAAAGGGGAATCAACTCTTATAAATCTTCAACAAATTCAAAAACTCGCTTTATTTCCTGGTCAAATCTGTTTGCTGCACGCCACTTTAAGTACAAATTCTATGCGCCAGAATATGTTAATAGCTCAACATTTGTACAATAACGCAATTCCGGAATTACCTGAAGAAAAACCAATCATCAAAGGATCGGAACCAATTAAAATTATTGTGGCGTGTGGTCCGTTCACCTTGTCTGATAATTTGGCGTACCAACCGCTTCAGGATTTAATAAAGTTAGTCATGATGTTTTTTCCTGTTTGTCATTTGCTAATGAGTCTCATTATAGATATGTTGTTACAAATCAGCCGAATGTTTTAATTTTAACGGGGCCGTTTGTAGATATGAGACATAGTTCGGTTGCTGATGGAACTATGGCGGAGACTTACAAAACACATTTTCAGAATTTGATGGAACAAATTGCAACTCCGTTAAAGAGTACTAATATTCAGGTACTTTATCGAGAAGTTGTAAAAATGTAATTATTAACATTTTTTTAATAATAGGTTGTTGTTGTTCCGTCGACTTTAGATGCACATCACCACAGCGTTTATCCAACTCCTCCTTTCGATTTTTCCAAATATAATTTCTTTATGGCTTCAGATCCATCTATGATAAACATTAATAACATCATTGTTGGTATTACAAATGCTGATATTCTCTTTCATTTGGCAAAAACTGAATTCACTCAATTTCCATATAATACTGATAGAATGGCTCGTTTTGCCGAACATATTTTGTCTCAAAGATCTTTTTATCCCATTTATCCTCCTCAAGAGTCTTCACCAAAAAATAAATTGCCGATAGATCAACAACTTATGAAAATTCATGGGGAATTCGATGTGTTGCCGCATATTTTGATTTTGCCGTCGAATTTGAAGATGTTTGTTAGAGTAAGTTAAAAAATTAACTTTATTTGAGGTTGTTGATGTATGTATTTTTGTGCAGAATGTGAATGGATGTATTGTAATTAATCCTGAAAGGATTTCCAAAGGATATGCAGGAGGATCTTTTGCAAGTATAAACGTGTATCCAGGACAGCCCTCAGCATCGGTTGAACAAAATATTACATGCAGGATAATTATGATTTAAATGTGATATTGTATTTCCTTTCTTAATTTTGTATTTGAATAATTTATGTGAACACTTCAGTGCTTTTTCCCATGCAATTATAGCTCTTTTGATCATCCTAGCGTTGGTTTGTGAGAAAATTTGTTTTATTTTACCTGTTGTATGTAAATATGTATTTATTTTGACATTATTAAATGTATATATTTCAACAGTTAGTGATAGTTATTCTATTAATTCAAGTTATCAATTCGGAACAGAAAGATATTAGATTGCATTATCCTACTAGGCAATATAGAAGTGATGAAGATGATGACAGAAGATGTAATGTTGTTGGATATTTAGCACAAATTGTTTCGCTCGTCATTTTTGTCTTTTACTTACTAATAATTCTTGGTGCGTTTGATTTTGAGTTTAAAATACATTATTTCATACAGAAAATTATTGATAGGATTGATAAAAGCATGCTTGGGCTTATGTTGCAATACAATAGTCGGTGAATTAGGTTTGGATTTAATTTTGGAACACCCTGAATACAATAAGTACAACACCAAAACATCCTTGTACATTTTATTAAATTTATATTTTCATAGGAACACAATATTTTGCATGAACCTTATATTTTTCCTCATACTACCATTCGCTCTCCTTCGTAAAATAAGATGGCGACCCGTATCAGCCTGCCCAGGACCAAAATCATGTCCCAGTAAACCTCGAAGAATGTGGGCGGGACAAAGCGATGCTATTCCTGAACCTAAACCTAAATTAGATACCAAAACCGAACCTAAATTTACTAAACCAAGTCACACCAAAAAGAAAAAAGGAAATTTGGATGTTTACAGAGACGGGAACGAAAGTGAGGCACAGGATACAAAATATGTTTTAGAGCAACTACACAGAAGCGAACAATCTTTAAAGGTATGGAAAATGAATTAATACTAGTCGAAATTAAAATCAAATGTTTCAGAATGAAATATTTTCGTATACGATGGAATAATAAAGATTTTTATGATTTAAATATATGTAATTGACAACAATAATAAAATATACATGATGCAATAATAAATTTAAATACGTGGTTAATGTACAACACTCGGGGCAGTTGATTCCTCGCCATCCAAAATGAATTGAGACGAAACCCAAGCCAAGCCCCATTTTAAATTCGTTAATAAGAATTTCAGAGCTTTGGTCCACTGTTCCTCCGAATTAAATTGTATTCTACAATTAAACCATTTAAATAAATCCCAAAACAAACCAAACTTTATTTCATACTTTATCGAATAACTGCTACCAGTAGCAGAATCTTCAATTTTTCCTTTATCCATACGATATGGAAGACAAAATCCAGAATCTCCCTTTTCGACCTCCTCTTTAAACTGCTGCAAACAATCAAGAAATGCGACCATCCCCGAATCGAATTTAGTATCCCATAGAAACCTAAATCCGCCTGAACCATACAGAGGCAACTCTTTGTGATCTGCTAGAACCTTTCACAAAAAAAAATAACGTCTGAAATAAAATTTGAAGATTTAACTTACTTCTATGTAAGAATGGTTGCCGTAAGGAACTAATTTGTATCTGTGAAATACAAAATTCATTTTTCTAGCCAGAGCTGCAAGAAGTAAAGCAGTTTGCCCCCAAGCTGCGTTTATTTCGGACCAATCAACAGGAGCTGAAGGCAATCGACCAAGTCTGAAATTATTTATAGTCCCAAAATGCCCTGAATGCCAAATATGGAAAGTGGCGTTAAAAACATTAGTCTTTTTCAGTTTTTCTAATTGTGCTTGAGTATGTGCAAGTTGACATTCCAGACTTTTGTGTTCATCGTCTGTTAACATCAACTCTCTTCGATGTTTAGTGTATTCTTTCCAATATCGATGTTCTTCTCTACAAAGTCTTTCATATTCTCTTTGATGCTCTTGAATTGCTTCAAGAGTGGATCTTTCTTCGGTTTGTAAAGCGGATAATTCAGCTACAAGTCTTTGTTCTTCATTATTGAGATCCTCTAACTCTTTTTCTAAACAAGCAATGCTTACTTCACTTGTATCTAGCTCTAATTTTTTTAAATATTCGTTATAGTCGTTATATTCATTTTGAGTAAGACGCAACTGTTGTTCCATTAATTCTAAAAGCGAATCTGCACATTCGTCACACAATGGATGATCAATATCGGAATTACAAGCTAGAGTATCGAATAAATTTGCAGTAATCTAAAATATTTACGATCAAACAATAGCTTAAACCCTTAAATATTTTATTTATAATTACACGCATTTGATGACTAAGACAATCATTCTCTCCATCATCAACGACAAGCATAAACCCGTTTGCACCATTTCCAGAATCAGATAATTTGTACGGAGGTACAAAATGATCCAAACTAGTAGTTTGGGATTCGAGATCAACCTCAGGGTTTGAATGTATCGGTACTAAAATAATCAACAATTTAAAGTTACAAAACTGAGGCCCTGAATCGAAATGTATTTAGGTTCAGGAAACAAAAAATGTTGGTTCAAAGCAGTAAATGATTACAAGCACAAAAAGATGGTGTTATTTATTAACTTTAAAATTATATTAATAATTTAATTTGTATTAAAATTTGCTCCAGGTTTATTGACCTTGACAATTAAAGGTTCGGGTCAGGTTTATAAAAAATTAGGGTTTTCGGGTCAGGTTCGGGTCGGGTTCAGTACCAGGTCCCTGATGGTAAATAAGTTCCTTACATGATAATTCTGCTAGCAAATGCTCCCCTAGATAATTAAAAGATTCATCTAGTGTTAGTGGTTGAAGACATCTTTGGCAAGCATAAGAAATGCTCATTTTAATATTCTCTGCCATATTTACATTATTGTCTTCACTGTCACATAAAAAATATCTTTGAACACAAAACGTCAAAACAATCACTTGAATTTAGGTGCTTTTCACCATATGATTTTCTTGTGACATCACAGAATTTTTTTAAATGTACAACTAAAGGTTCCTTACGTAATATATTAAATTTAACATATTGATATCTGGAATTTATCTTTGTACAAGATTACGAAAGTAAATAAACAGTAATTATTGAAATAATACAATCCTTTTTTCTTTTTTCATAATTTTCCAATTATGCAATTTATAGTTTTGTCATTGTTTATTAATAATTGAGTAATTGTTGTGCTTTACAAATAAATTCAGTTATTGTTGCCCAACAAAATAAAAACAATCTTTTGACATTACAATTTGGCGGCAGGTTAGGTAAATGAAATGGGTTCAATATGGCGTCGTCACAAGACGCTTGGTATTTGTCATTATTGGGATTAGCGGAAAATTTCAGAACATCGAATCCACCGAACATAAAACTGTGTATTCAGTGCTTACAAGCAGTTTTTAACTTTAAACCGCCACCAAGAGTTGAGGCCAGAACTCATTTACAACTTGGAAATATACTCCTAACCCACACCAAAAACATCGACTTAGCAAGAACGCATTTGGAAAAAGCAGTAGGTTGAATTAAATATGATTAATTGTTAGGTATTAACCATTTATTTTCAGTGGATGCTCTCACAAATGGCCCAAATGATAAACCAGTTCGATGATGTTAAATTTGAGGCCGCAAGTGTTTTAGCTGAGCTTTACGAACAACAGAATCAAACAGCTTCTTCCAAGCCTATTTTAAGGCGAGCAATAGAATTATCTCAACATAGTGTCTATTGGCACTGTAGGTTAATATTTCAATTAGCTGTACGTATATTTTTTCATTTATTATCCGACGATTGATAATACTACTATTGTTTACTTTTAGCAAATACATGCCACCGAAAAAGATTATCAGTTAGCGAGTAGTCTGTTAAGTGTTGGTGTGGATTATGCACACATATCGAATGCTTCGTATACTAGAGTATTATTTCTGCTAAGCAGAGGAATGTTATTATTAATTGATAAGAAAATTCAGGAAGTTACTTCCTTATTAAATCAAGCAGGGCATTTAATAGAAAATTGGACAGGGAGTGTTCACCAAAAAGAATACCTTAGAGTTTATTTTTTAGTTTTACAAGTATGCCATTTTTTAATGGCTGGACAAGTGAAAAGTGTGAAACCCTGTTTAAAGCAGCTACAACAAAGCATACAAACAATAATGTCCCCTACGTGGCCTGCAGATGACGGTAAATATTCCTAATTAACATATTTTCTTCCATAACAATTATTTATTTTTAGCGAACGGTTCAAGTGTAGGCGATTTATTTATCTGGATGCCAAAGGAACACCTTTACGTTTTGGTGTACTTAGTAACAGTAATGCACAGTATGCAGTCCGGTTATATGGACAAAGCTCAAAAATATACTGACAAAGCTTTAATGCAGATAGAAAAATTAAAAGTTCAAGACAACAAACCAATTTTAGCTGTTTTTCAATTGATGCTTCTCGAGCATATAATTATGTGTCGACTAGTTATGGGTAATAAATCATTAGCGCTGCAAGAAATATCTCAAGCTTGTGCGCTTTGTCAACAAAATCCAAAATTGTTAGTAACTCACCGTCCACAACTTCATACGCTGTTGGGGCTTTATGCCATGAGTATGAACTGTATAGAAGCTGCAGAAGCGCAGTTCACCGCTGCTGTTTCCGTAAGTGATCTTTTCTTACACCCCACTTTGTCTCACTCACTTTTATTCACTTTCGGACCCGAATTTGTCTGTTTTTAATTGTTTCTGTTAATAAACAATCACTATTTGTTTATTTCTATGTTTTTAAACACTCGAAATCAACTTTTTTAGTTTCTGTTGTTTCTTAAACGGATTTTTGTCACAGCACTCGCGATTCACGAAACTTTGAATTAGAACCCTTGAAATTTTAAAATATTTCTACATTTATTTTTCAAATCAAGCTTCAATTCGTAATTATTGTTAGGAATGTACCCATTATTTATTGTTTTAATTTAACATTTACCAGTATTTTAGTTCTTTGGCTTTAAATTCTTCAAATTACGGTTTCTTACACCACATTTTATATTTTCTTTGTTATTATTTATACTTTTAATTTATTTTATAATCAAATTATCCAATTTTTAATTGTTAACACGATGTTTATTATTCGAAAAGTCGAGAGCAACTGTCTTTTAGTTTCTTCTGTTTCTTAACGGTTTTTTCTCATAGCACACTCGATTCACAAAAATTTGAAATTAAAACCGTTGATATTTTTAAATATTTCTACATTTATTTTTCAAATCAAGCTTCAATTCGTAATTATTGTTAAGAATGTACTCATTATTTATTATTTCAATTTAATATTTAACAGTATTTTAGTTGTTTGGTTTTAAATTCTTGAAATTACTGTTTCTTACACTACATTTTATATTTTCTTTGTTATTATTTATATTTTTAATTTATTTTATAATCAAATTATACAATTTTTAATTGTTAACACGATGTTTATTTGAAAAATCGCGATCTACTGTCTTTTAGTTTCTTCTGTTTCTTAACGGTTTTTTCTCATAGCACACTGGATTCACAAAAATTTGAAATTAAAACCGTTGAAATTTTTTAATATTTCTACATTTATTTTTCAAATCAAGCTTCAATTCGTAATTATTGTTAAGAATGTACTCATTATTTATTATTTCAATTTAACATTTACCAGTATTTTAGTTGTTTGGTTTTAAATTCTTGAAATTACTGTTTCTTACACCACATTTTATATTTTCTTTGTTATTATTTATACTTTTAATTTGTTTATAATCAAATTATCCAATTTTTAATTGTTAATACGATGTTTATTGTTCGAAAAGTCACGATCAACTGTCTTTTAGTTTCTGCTGTTTCTTAACGGTTTTTTCTCATAGCACACTTGATTCACAAAACTATGAAATTAAACCCGTTGAAATTTTTAAATATTTCGCACCACATTATTATATTCTCTTTTGTTGTTTATTATTATTTATATTTTTAATTTATTTTTGAACCACGCCAGCAATGAGTGCCCGTGAGGTGACGCCTGGTAAACGCCCGCACGGTACAAATATTTCATCATTACCGAAATCTGTGTACAAAACAGATTGGCACACCCAGCAATGGGTAATAAGCCGTGATGATATATTTTTTATATATATTATTATTTTAGAATGTTAAAATGTTTATCGGTAGAAAATGCGGGAACTGCTGTTGAGTCTCTATTGCTTTTTAACGGAATTTTTTTCATAGCACCCTTGATTGCCAAATAAAAACCATTCGAATTTGATGGGAAAATTCGATGTCAATTTAAATTTTAAACAAATATTGTAATTATTTATGTTAAAAACATTTTAACCGCGATTTTACTTGTTGGTTATGAACTTGCAAACCGTTAATGACGAATTTTTAAAACACAATGTATTAGTTTATATTATTATACACAGTTTTAATTATTTTTAAACTTATTTCATATTATTTTTAGTTGTTTAAATATTTTATAACCAATGAAGACAAATGGTTCTCGAATACCGCGAAAACTTCTCGATTACCGCGTAAACGTCACCCTGTTTGCTCGACTTTCATAAAAACATAGGGCACGTGATCAGAACAATAAATTATTTGATTGCATTAACTATTATTTTTATTATTTATAATTTTGGCTATTTTTATTAACAGTATTTATATTATTTATTACTTTGAGGCAGCCAGAAATTTTATGAAAATTTCTTACAACTCAAGAATTTATTTATTGCTTTATTATTACTGAAATTTATTTAGTTTTTATTAAAAATAATATTTAATTTAATATTATTATTAATATTTAAATTATTTTTAACTTCATTCTAAACATACTGTCAACAAAATTATTTATTGTTACTATGAAAAAAATGTTATAATTTAAATATTATTTATACGATTTTTAATATTTGTCGATAATTTGTTATTTAAATATAATATTTATGGATATATGTAAAGTTATTTTTAATACAAGTTCAAACTGAATGTTTTGGTTAGGTTTATTTACAAGTTGACAAGCGAATTATTTATTAAAAACGCGATTTTAATAGTTTTTAAATGATTTAATAAGTAAATGAATAAGTTAATACGAGAATATCAACAATTATTATGTTTAAAAATGTATTTTTTATTCAAAATAAACGGAATGAAATCAACACGTTTACCCGGCAACACGACTCGCGAACAACTGAAAAACTGATGTTCGTTTTATTAAACCATAGCTTACTAGAATCTGAAGTTTGCAAAAATATGTTTATATAAATAATTTTAGACGGCCCAGATTGTTTAAATATTTTGTATTCCTATTAACAAAGTCTTTCTTGTAGACATCACAAGAACGAGAATTATGGACTTACGCGAATTTAAACCTGGCAATAGTATATTTAAGAACAGAAAGGGAAGCAAACTTCCAGGCATTATTAGAACAAATTAATCCAGAAACATTACCATCACATTCTCACAGTTTGCGAGCAGCAGCGTACTATGTTTTAGGTTTACAATCTTTCTTCCAGACGCGGTATCACGAAGCAAAGTAAATAAAAATATAAACCATCAAATGACTCAGTTTTAAATGATATTTTTTGTAGGAGATATTTACGAGAAACGCTAAAAATGGCAAACGCAGAGGACCTGAACAGACTAACGTCGTGTTCTCTTGTATTATTAGGACATATTTTTCTTGCTTTAGGAAATAGTAGAGAAAGTATGAATATGGTGACGCCTGCAATGCAATTAGCCAGTAAGATTCCCGATATACATGTTCAACTTTGGGCGTCTGCAATTTTAAAAGGTGAGAAGACAACAATAATATTATGGTTTGATGTTTTTCTTAATTTTTGTGTACCAGATTGGGAAATCTGGGGCCCCCTTAAACCAAAAGATCTTACACCGAAATTCTAATATTTTTTTTTATGGGGTCTCGTGGCCGCGTGCCTGAGTGTCTGGTCGCGAATCTGGGGAATCGGGTTCGATCCCGACCGACGCCAAATATTTCGAATTTTAAAAATCACAAAATTGACCCTGTGGTGCACTCTCCACGCCAACAATGAGTGCCCGTGAGGTGAGGCCTGGTAAACGCCCGCACGATACAAATTTGTCATCATCATTACCGATATCTGCGTACAAAGCAGATTGGCACACCCAGCAGTGGGTAATATGCCGTGATGATATATTTATTTATCACTTAGTTTCTGACGATTTTTACCCATTTCTGCTTGCCAGATTTGGAATTTGGGGGTCCCGTACACCAAAAGATCTTATACAGACTTTATAATTTATTTTTGTTAGGTCCTTCTTAAACCAAATGATCTTTCCATAGTAATTTTAATATATTCTTGTTAAATGTCACTTATTTTTTGACGGTTTTTCCCATTTCTGGGTGTTAGTTTAAGAAGTCTGTGGCCCTCAGATAAGATCAATTCAAGGGCCTCCGTTAAATTAAAAGTTCTTCCATAGAATTATATTTAATATATTTGTATTCGGTATCACTTAGTTCTGATCAGTGGCGTTCCTAGGATTTTGGTCTAGGGGCGGCGATATAGAGGAAATTTATACATAATTTTTGTGTATCTACTTTTCGTGATTTTTTAAAATATATACATTAGGATGGACCTTAAAAAGGGGCAAGTCGAATTTTATTCGGGCCGCCCCCAAAAGTGATTCCAAATAAATAAAAAAAATGCGTAGGCAATGATTCCGCTTAATATTAATATTGGGCCGTACCTAAATGCACTTGATTTTTCCACATTTAAATAATATTGGGTTTTGACACATTTTGGAACTGCATTTTGTCAAAGGCAAATAAGAGGTTTAAAAAATCCACTCAATATTGGAATATATACTAGAGTGACCCGAAAATATGTGGACAAAATTTAAAGTCTCAATCAATATTCTTAAGAAAATTGTAGATAGCTTTTTTGGGCTTTTGGGCGATAGTTTAACCATCTATAATTTTCTTAAGAATAATGATTGGGACTTCAAATTTTGTCCTCATATTCTCGGGTCATTTTAGTACATATTCCAACATTGATTGGATTTTTGAAACCCCCTATTGGCTAGGAAAAAATAAAGTTCCAAAATGTGTCAAAACTTAAAGATATTTAAATAGAGAAAATCAAGGGTATTTTGGCACGGTCAAATATTAATATTAAGCGAAATCATTGCCAGCACAATTTTTATTTATTTATTTGGAACCATTTTAGGGGGTGTCTCGGTTAAAATTCGACTTGACCTCTTTTGAGATCCATCCTAATATACATATATTTTAAACAATTTCATGTACTTATTTTCTCATATTTAAAATAAAGCAAAGAATTTTTAAAGGTATTAAAATATAGGAACGTTACATTAAAAATATTAGAAACATTAAACAAGAAAATCTGTCACCTAATAGCATGATTTATACTTGAAAATAGCTGTCTCTTCCCTAGAAATTCTTGTGCAATTTTTTCATCACGCCAATTTTTTTCTTGATAACAAGTTGCAATTTCTTTTTTATTGTGAACGATACCTAAGTCAGATTTCCTTTAAATGAACAAAACTTTGAGCAATTTTATAACAATTGTTACAACTAACTCGAAATATCACTGATATAAAAAAATCTGATGTGGCTAACACATGACCTCCCGTCAATTCCATGTTTGGAATAGCAATGAACTTTAAGTAAATTACCACTTCCGGTTGATCGTCGTAAACAAAATCTAATTTGTTGTTCCAATAAATAGAAAATTCTGTAATACCAAATTTTGGATTATATTTTATTATGTTTTTCTTCTTTATGGGGTCTCGTGGCCGCGTGCCTGAGTGTCTGGTCGCGAATCTGGGGAACCGGGTTCGATCCCGACCGACACCAAATATTTCGAATTTTAAATGGCACAAAATTGACCCCTGTGGTGCACTCTCCGCGCCAGCAATGAGTGCCCGTGAGGTGACGCCTGGTAAACGCCCGCACGGTATAAATATGTCATCATCATTACCGATATCTGCGTATAAAGCAGATTGGCACACCCAGCAATGGGTAATATGCCGTGATGATATATTTATTTGTTTTTCTTCGAAAATCTGTTAAGAGCTCCAAATTAAGTACCACTTCCGGCTTATCATATAGGTATAGCCAAAATCTAATGTTGTTTCAAATTATACGTCTTTAAATATCAAATTTGAGAAGTTTTGAATCATGTTTTAATATATTTTTTCAAGAAAATCTGTTTATGATGTCTGTACATCATCGTAAAAATAGTAAAAATGTGTTGTGGGGACTCTAATTCGTGCTTATTTACTGAAAACACCATCGAATTTTTGGCATGATTACAATACCTCCCTTACCTACGGTATGACGGGAGGTAAAAATATGTGCAGGTCTAGGGGGGGCGACCGCCCCCATCTTTCTCCCCCTGGGTACGCCACTGGTTCTGATTATTTGTGACAGAGTAATAATTTAGGGGTCTTGAAATGAGATTACCTAAAGGGCCCCTTTAAACCAAGAAATTTTCATGTTACATTTTTGGGGACACTTTTGAATAGCGACAATATTTAAAAACATAACTTACTCCCTTAATATCCCTCAATGAACTCAAAATCTTCAATCTTCATCTTATTTAGATTTATACGACAAATGCGGCGACCCAACGCGCGAAAACGAAGCCTACCAAAAACACTGTCACTTCTCCCAAATATTACTCAAAGACCAATACCAGGCATCGCAAATGCCTGAACACAACCTGATACATTGGACGCAGGGCAACTTCCCAATGCTAACGAACACACCCAGCACATCAGGCGTCATCATGTGAACATTACTTGGACACTGTGATGTTCTCAGCACGTGATGTGCGCGCCCAGGTGCCATCAGCATTCATAATTCAGCAAGGACGAAGTACAAACTGAGGTGATAGAGGTTCGATGAAAGAGAGGTGCTTAAATGGGTGCATGTCCTTTCAGGAAGATGAAATTGATATATTTTCTCTATCATTCTGCCTTTAAAGCATGATTAATAATTTTTTTTTTATTGATAACATTTTGATTTGTTATTGAGTTGTGCGCAAGTTAACTCGGTGTATAAATGCGTGTTATGTTTGCCAATTTGCGCACAACTTTTAGGATAAGTTAAGTTGGGAAAATATCAACGAAAAGGACTTATTTTTTATTAATATGATTTTATTTAATATTTGTTATTATAAACCAAACTATAGCTGCAAAATTGAAATAATTTAAATTATAATAATAGTTATTTTCTATGTTGTTTATTGCAGATTTGCAATATTTTTGATTTAAAAGCCGGTTAACTGGTCCGAAACTAACATGGGATTTTAATTTTTTGTAATTTCCTGTTGTCTTGTTTATTTTACGGAAAACCTATACAGGGTGTTATATTTTAATGGACCCAGCAAATATCTTGCTTATTTATTAAGTTGGCAATTTTTTTCATATAACATGATTTATACAGGAACATGTAAGCTACTTGATGACGGATGTACATTCCTGATACCACTTCCGGTTTATGAGTAATTAGTATCTACTTTGAAATTTCAAATGGAACATACTATATTTTTTTACAAATTTGAAAAGTGCATCAAATTTCCTTTACAATCATGTAAAATAATCCATATGTTACATTACTAAAAATTAAAATGGCGGGCACTTTTTATACACCTAATTGGAAAGAGAATAGTGAGCCATGACTGTGGCTTGTGTTCCTTATTCTTATTTTCTGTATTATTATGACAAAAAATATTATTTCGTTTAATAATAATAGTTACAATTGTTTTAGTTAATTGTTTTATTTCAAGCCACAGTCATGGCTCACTATTCTCTTTCCAATTAGGTGTATAAAAAAGTGCCCGCCATTTTAATTTTTAATAATGTAACATATCGATTATTTTACAAGATTGTAAAGCAAATTTGATGCACTTTTCAAATTTGTAAAAAAATATAGTATGTTCCATTTGAAATTTCAAAGTAGATATTAATTACTCATAAACCGGAAGTGGTATCAGGAATGTACATCCGTCATCAAGTAGCTTACATGTTTCTGTATAAATCATGTTATATGAAAAAAATTGTCAACTTAATAAATAAGCGAGATATTTGCTGGGTCCATTAAAATATAACACCCTGTAGAGTGCAAAGTTGTACAAAATTAAAAGTTGTACGAGGTTTGTCCCAAAAGTATTCGACCTTCTTCATATTTCCCCGCTGCTGTTATTCTGCGACATCGGGCTTGTGGCATCCTTCGAAATAGTCCCCATTTGATTGAAAAATAAACTTCCAACGGCCTTTTCACTTTTGGAAGCAGTCCTGGAACTCGTTTTTTGGAGGCTGACGGAGCTGTACGACTTTGTGCTTTGTCAAATATTGATGCACGCAGGCCCGGATACGGGCCGAACCTTAAAATTGGGCCGGCCTTACTGCAATTTTTAAATAAATCAAAAGAAAAAAATATTTTTTAATCTGAGTCAAAACGGATGGTCTAGAATACCTACCAGTGAAGAATTTTATTTTGATCGTTGTATACCGAGTGTCTACTGTTTTTGTGGACCATAGGAAATACAATGTTAAAATTTTGCCCTTTTAATTTTAGAACAAAAGTGTAAATACAAAAATGTTCAAAATTAAAAACTGCGTTTAACAAGTCCAAAATTATTGTTAGCATGCGTTTCGTTAGCTATTTACAGTGTATTTCTTAAGTTTCGCAGATGACATCTCTCATAAAGTTTTAATAATTATTAAATTCATTAATTTCAGTAATCATGGATACATTTACCATCGCAGATGTCAAAGTTTTATTTTATGTTTGTCTCATGACAAGAATATATTATATCAATAAATTTAGACTCTTTTGCTACAGTTTTTAATTCTCAACATTTTTTTGTATTTACACTTTAATTCTAAAATTAATAGGGAAGAAATTAGAGCCATATGGAAATTTTTATCTTGGTATTTCCTATGGTCCATAAAAGACACCTGGAATATATTTGTAAAACCAATAAAAACACTGAAGTCCACAAAAATTAGAGCGCGGAAAGCAATATTTATAGTCATCTTGGATTTATTTCTGAAGGTTTTAATTCCTATAAAATGAATGTATAACTATCCGAGTTTCGCCAAATTGAGTTCTGTGCGTTGGGTTAATATTACATTAAAGTATTTTTTTAATTTGTAAACGATATAGTCACTTTTTTCACAAATACGGATTAATAATCATTTCGGCGCGAAATAGCTGTAAAATGCATGCACCACCCGAGTTTTGCCAAATTTAGTTCAGCGCATTAGGTGACTTTACGTTCAAGTATTTATTTAAAATTTGCGAACGAATAAGTCATAATTTTCACAAGAGCCCTTAGATGAAGTAAAATCTGACTTTATTTCTGTAAAAAAATAATTAAAATATCTGCTTCCGCTCTTTAATTTTGGGTTACTTCATTGCAAAAAAAGAAATGGAATTTCAAAGGTGGTAGATATTCTAGAATCCAGCTTCAAAAACAATAATTTGAAATGATCTTTTTTCAAATTGAAATTAATTCGGGCCGGTCTGCTACTATTTGCCCGGGCCGGCTTTAGACCTCGTATCCGGCCCTGTGCACAAGGTTCGATGCATGCGCTGGCGCGTTATCGTGATGAAGGAGCTAGTCACCGCTTGACCAAAACTGATGCCGTTTTCTTCTAATTGCGTCACGCAATCTTTTCATAACTTCAAGATAATATTCTTTGTTGATCGTCTGACGTCTAGGCACGGTGTAGTATCTATAGGTGAGTGCACGACGTATTCCAATGCATTACGAAGAATGGCTAACTGGGCTAGTTCATACAGTGTGCCGCTAGATGTCAGGTTTTGTTGCGACCCGGTTTTTACACAAAACATTTAAAATATTGAATTATTCATATATAACGCATAATATTCTATATTTTCAATCATTACCTTTTATCTTTTGTCAGTTCTATGTATGTATTTTGTACAAATTCTATACAAAAATGTTTCTATACTTCCAGTAAAATTACAAAACAACATATGTCAAATGCACTTGACATTGACACCTTTCAATCAGAAATTTATTTTAGTACCTGTTTCTGTGATTATAGTATAGCTGGCTGCCGCTAAATTGCACATTTTGGCACTTTAAAAAGACTAAATTTCTCTTTATTTGATCCATACCCTGTTGTGCATCTTGTAGTAAAACATTTTTTGTCAAATGGTAACGGGTCGCGTTAGCGCCATCTTGTTTCCCAGTTACTTAGCCATGTCAACGCAACTCGTGCTCTCACCTATAGATACTACACCGTACCTCTAGGCAAAAAAAAAAAAACAATCTGCAACGACTTGACATTGCTCCGACTTTGGCGAGCTTTTTTCGGTCGTGGTTCCGACGGCAGCTTCCACTGCGAAGACTGTCGTTTTGTTTCGGGATCAAAACCATAAACCCACGATTCATCACCAGTTATAATCCTTTTAAGCAGATTTTTATCATTATTGACCATTTCCAAATTGTCCTGAGCGATTTCAACGCGAACCATTTGCAAATTTTCAGTTACAAGCCTCCAAACACTAGTTTTCGGTATTCCAAAATCAATCTAGTTCTCGCACAGTCAATCGACGATCTTCATTGATCGCAAATTGCACACGTTCGATATTCGCCCCTATTCTGTAACTCAATCGATAATAGTTATCGATCGATAACAATTTTTGACAAATAGAAACAAATGTATCATCTGTCAGCATCATTTTTTATTCAGTGTACTATAATTATTGGCTACAATTTATTATCGATCGATAAAAGTTATCGATTGAGTTACAGAATAGGGGTGAATATCCGGTGTTTTTGTCGTCGAAGACCGCCCAGAACGTGGTTTACTATCAACAGATGTGCGGCCATCTTTGAACCGCTTATACCAGTGTTTTATTCATACTCTCGTCCCCAAATGCCGTCTTCATCATTTCGATGGTCTCCGCACAGCTCTTTTCGAGTTCTAAGCAAAATTTAATGCAAATTCGTTGCTCCGATCTTTCCGTCATTTTTGACAATAGAAAAATGCGACAAACAGAAACAACAAATCTATACCTTATTCCATTTAAGCCATTCAGTATTGCGGAGCATAGGGAGTAGTTTTGACATCTCTGATTGGCTGAAATTAAAGACAAGAGACAAGTTTACCCAATGTAATTTCGGCTACTTTAGATTTGCGCTGTTGCCAGTGCCATCTACTAAATGGCTTAAATGGAACAGAGCATAGGGAGTTCGTGAAGATTTACAGTTGACACTCGTACCCGGCAGAGGGCGCTAAAATTGTCAGGCGCGAAGATATGGAGGAAGGTCGGATACTTTTGAGGCAAATCTCGTATACAAAACTGTTTTTACATTTATTATTATTAGGTCGACAAAGGCTTTATTCTGGAAATAATTGCTGGCAGGCTGGAATAAATTTTATTCTCTTTATAGGGCGTGAGCAGACACGTGACTCGAACAGCCTTGAAGTGCTTATATGTGTGCGCGCGTCATTTTGACAAGAACAATGTCATTTTGACAAGACCAATGTTTTGACTTATTTTAATTTTGAACTGTTGAGAAGTTATTATTTTTAATTTCATGTGTTTTACTGCCTGAAAATTGTACATTAATAACATTTTAGCAGTTCAAAATTAAAATAAGTCAAAACATTGGTCTTGTCAAAGTGGCATTGTTCTTTTCAAAACGACAAGCGTACACAAATCAGCTGATTCCTAGAACGTCAAGGACGCTCGAGTCACGTGTCTGCTCGCGCCCTGTTGGGACCTCCATAAAGACAAACTAATTCTGCACCCTAGAGACCCGGATTTTGTCGCCATCTTGGATCAAATGTGCAAAAAATAAGTTTTAGGTCATTTTCTTGAAGAGTGACCCGTATCAAAATTTTATAATACAAAATTAAAACGCGTAATTTTTAGTACATACAAGGATTCTTACATTTTTTACCGGGGATGAACTCTCAAAGAGTTATGTTAAAAAATAATTAACCCGAATAACAATTTAAGATAGAACTTTAAATTACTCAAAAAATAAACAATATTAGGTATTTAATACTTGTATAATAAGTTTTACTATTATAACAGTTTACATTCGTCGTGGCATCGAAAGATGTAAATTTCTACTTTCGTATAAATTCACCCACAACTCTGATCCGGTTTAAGATACGGTAACGCGGTTTGAAAATTCGAAATCGGCATGTATTACAAAATTTTTGTCTATGAACGATTCGCAAATAACTAACAAATTATACTTACATGAACACTTTAAAAAATTAAAACATCTGCATATCAGCTTAGTCTCGTTTTCCATCTAAAATTATGACAGGATTAAAGATAAACATTATTACATATTTAATACGTGCCGAAATTTCAGATGAAAAAATGAGATTAAATCGGTTTGCAAATGTTTAAAATTTTTGAGGAATAGATCTTTTCAATTTAAAGAGATAGAAGATATGCGCAATGTGGATTTGCGCATAGTAAGAACAATTGAGACATTTGAGATATATGACGTTTGTTTCTAAAAAAATTTGACGTAAAATGTGAGAAAAAACTTTGAGAAGTTTAAAAAACATCTCGGAAAAAGTTACAAAAGCTTTTATTGCAGCTAAAATGTTTAATGATACAGGTATTTTAATGACTGCAATATTTTTGACGTTTCATCTGACAGACCAACTGGCAGTTGTTCGCGCCATTTTCTTACTATATGACTACAAAAAATATATTATACATACTTGAATTACAAATAAAAATTACTAATAAATGAGAAAATAATACGAAAACTAAAGAAACGCAATTGACAGCAATGCCACGCTGACAAATGTCAATAAAAAGTGTACCATTGTTTAATTCGATCAGCGCCATCTCTTGATACTTGAAAATCCCAATAGGGCGCGAGCAGACACGTGACTCGAGCGACCTTGACTGGCTTGGGATCGGCTGATTTGTGTGCGCATGTCATTTTGACAAGAACATTGTCAATTTGACAAGACCAATGTTTAGACTTATTTTGATTTTGGATTGCTAAAATGTTAATATTTTATAATTTTTAGGCAGTAAAACACATGTAATTAAAAATAATAACATTTTAGCAGTTAAAAATCAAAATAAGTCAAAACATTGGTCTTGTCAAAATGACATGCGCACACAAATCAGCTGATTCCAAGCACGTCAAGGACGTTCGAGTCACGTGACTGCTCGCGCCCTAGCCGTTAAATTGAAAAGGTCCATTTCATGTAAGTTTGTTGTTAGTAACTCGCGAACCGCTCATCGGCAAAAATCTTCCAAAATCCGTTCGCCGAACGAGAGAAATTGGGACTGGGACTAACCCGGGATCCGAACCAAGTCATTATTATTGGTCGATGATGACAAATTTAAAGTCAAATTTGTCATTATCGACCATGTGATTTATAAATCAAATTATAAGACTCAAATAACATTGTTAAAATTTATTTATTAAATTGGCATTAAATATGTAACAAATAATAAATATTATATAGATCTTTCAGGGTAAAAATCAACGGATCTAAAGTCCGTTGTATCAAAGATCTACTGACTGTACTTTATATTTAATTTGTATAACATAAATTTGACATATTTATAATTTATTGTTGTTGTTTTCCAACAGAATGATAGAGAAAACAAACAAAATAAAACTGTGAAAAGATATGTACTCGCAAATATATTTTTGTATATTAAAAATTTTAAAGTCAACTCAGTGATTAATTTAAGTTTCTTGTAACATTTCCATCAGGTCTTCTTTGTCTGTGGATTGTTCTTTGTCTTCAGCGAGTAATTTATTTATTTTTTCATCTATTCTTCGAATTTTGTCGTCCTTATATTTGAGCAAAGCTTTCCATTCGCGGTTTTCTTCATCGATTATATTCGTATCTTGTTCAGATGCATTGCCTTTAAGATCTGCGTCATCGCATTCTTGTAATGTCTGTTGAATTATTTATTTATAGTTTACTTAAAAATATGAAAATATAAATAATTTATTGTACATAAAAAGTTGTAAAATATAAAAAGAAAATATATTAGTACATTATATAATTTGGCGTTTTTATTTTTATAATTATTGTGAATGTAGTGTTTTTCCATTGAATGTGTATAAAGGAATACAGATGGCGTGAGGTAAGTTGCGTATCGTTTGGCTTATGAACGAACCCCCTTCCCCTTTAACGAGGCCTAGGGTCTGATTTTGTAACTTTAAAATCTACTGGAGATTGAAATTCAGCGGATTTGAGCTTTCCCTCTCCATTTTATTGCCACTAGCCGATTACAATCTGCAGATATAGATTTTTAAAATTAATTATAAAACTCTGATGTGGCCAACACATGACCTCCCGTCAATTGCATGTTTGAAATAGCAATGAGCTTTAAGTATCACTTTCAGTTGATCGTTTGTAAACAAAATCTAATTTGTTGTTCCAATAAATAGAAATGTCCGTAATACCAAATTTTAGATTATATTCTATTATGTTTGTCCTCGAAAATATGTTAAGAGCTCCAAATTAAGTACCACTTCCGGTTTATCATATAGGTATAGTCAAAATCTAATGTATCAAATTATACATGAGTTTTAAATACCAAATTTGAGAAGTTTTGAATCATGTTTTATTATATTTTTTCAAAGAAATTTGTATAGCTTCCTGTAAAGTAGTACTTCTGGTTTATCAATTTTAGAAAACATCTAGTATGTCGTTCGCATTAATATAAAAGTCTTAAATACCAAATTTGAAAAGTTTTGGATTATATCAATTTATTTTTCACGAAAATCTGTTCAGAGCTTCAAATAAAGTATCACTTCCGGTTTACCAATTGTATCCAAAATCTAATATGTTGCTCCCTTTCATATAAAAGTCTTAAATACTAAATTTGAAAAGTTTTGGAATATATCAATTTATTTTTCACGAAAATCTGTTGAGAGCTTCAAGTAAAGTATCATTTTCGGATTATTAATTTTAGCCAAAATCTAATATGTTGTTCCCCTTGATATAGAAGTCTTAAATACTAAATTTGAAAAGTTTTGGATTATATTTTAATATAGTTTTTCATTAAAAACTGTTATGGGCTTCGAGTAAAGTATCACTTCCGGTTGTCCAATTTTACCCAAAATTTAATCAACTCTTTATATGAATGCGGAAAGCTTAAATACGGAAAATAGAAATATTTGGAAGTTTGTTATAAGAGTTATCATAGAAGAAAAAATCGTCACACACACACACACACATCATCCTAAAAATAGTAAAAATGTGTTGTGGGAACTCTTAATTTGTGCTTATTTACTGAAAACACCATCGAATTTGGCACGATTACATTATCTCCCTTACCTACGGTATGACGGGAGGTAACGTAAAAATGCAATATTTTGAACTTCTACGACATGTCCTGAAGCTGAATGAACATCTCTACAAAATTTGGAGTCGATATACAAAACCAAAACGATATAGAATAGCACTAGCATTAGTTTCGAGAGCGGTCAATCAAATATTTTCGATAAAAAAACGCCCGCATGGTACAAATATGTCATCATCATTACCGATATCTGCGTAGAAAACAGATTGGCACACCCAGCAATGGGTAATATGCCGTGATGATATATTTATTTACTTATTTAAAAAACATTTTCCGCAAATTTAAAGTATGTATGTATAAATGATTTTCAGTTCAATATCAGACGAATTCACAAGCAAATTTTTCAATCTTTTGCCATTTGAATAACAGTAATCATGAGAAAATACTGATTCTGAACTCTGAAGGGGGCGTGTTGTAATCACAAAATGAAAGAGTAGAGATAACGAATAATAATTCTTCTTGATCATGTTCACTTTGTTCAATTTTATCACGAATCACGGTCCGAACGAAAGCGGCTATTATTACATTTCGACAAGTCCAAGTACGAATTTTTTGGTTCTGCGCATACAAAGTTAATCTCAATAACTTAATGCGCGGCAACTTTACTTGATTCTGCTTTAAAATATGTAGAGATTACAACAAAAAAAAAATGCTTCATTATTATATAGAAATTTTGATTACAATAATGAAAACGACTAATCACAAGTTCATATATTAATTGTTGCAAGATATATTTTAAATGTGGTCACGTCATCAGTTTCTGAACTAAGAATGAACAATCATGTTTATGTTTATCTTTGTCACTTAAAATGTGTTTCACAAAATGAGCGTTGGATTTACTGTCAAACTAAGTAACAAATAAGAAACTGTCAAATATCACTTGTACAATAAAATATTCACTTTTCTTTCGAAAAGATGTATAATATATCTTATACTTACCTGTAACTTTCGGTTAAGTTCCATCATTCTCTCTTTTTCATCATCTGTGTGATTGAACACATCATCATTGTTGATGATATCTTCAAGTTTAAGTTGTCTTTGTTGATGATTACAATAATTTTTTTCATAATCATCAGTTTCTTTTTGAGTTCCATCATATTCTGCAACATCTACACCGAAATTATTTATATTATATTTGTTGCAAACTTACCTATATCTGATAAAAGATGATCTAATCTTGCTCTGTCTTCTTCAGAAAGTGTTAATTCGGACATTTTTCGTTGTGCACGTGGTGTGAACTAAAAAATATACATTTTATATTGATCAAACATTTTTTTTATGTACCTTTGGTTTTCGTTTCCAAATTCGTTTGACTTTTTTCTTGATCTTTTTGATTGGAAATAAGTTACTTTCTGAAAAATTTTGAAATTATATGATTGTTTATAATAATTAATATTTATACCAGATTTTGGCTGTTTGCATTTTGTAATATCATAAAAACTTTGAGTACTTCTTAATTCCATTGTTGATCTACTAATTTGGTCTAATTGTTCACAAACTTCTTTTTCGTATTCTTTTCGTTGTTCAGTACAAATCTTTTAAAATAATTTGTTATTAAGAAAAATAAATTTTGAATATAAATACTACCTTTAACTTTTTTATCATTAATTCTATTTCTGTTTCCATTGCTGATATTTGTTCCGAATGTTCGAAATTATTTTCATAATCATTAAAATCAACATCATTTTCATATTCATTTTCAGGATTAAAATCTTTTAACTGATTTTCATACTCTTTAAGTTGTTTTAATGCATTACCATATTCATTTTCAGCTTCCCACTTTTCATCTTCAATACTGGGGTAGGTACAATAATTATAACAAACTAAAAGTAAATATGTTTATTCCATTTATAAATATTGTGGTATACACATCTGTTAAAGGTATAAAACATTCAAAAAATCAACGTGTATATATTTAAATTACGTATATGTTAAGTACATATCTTAAAATTTACAAAAATACTTTGTTTACTGAGAAGTTTCTTGTCGCTTACTTTCTTCAATATTTGGTAATTTTATACTTCCTCTTTTTGGGCGCCAATTTGTAGGAGATTTTTGAATGTCAGCTCTTTCTGAAAATTCATCATCACTTTCTTTTGTTGAGGTACTTGTCAAACTCGACGAAGACTTTTTTGCTTTTAACGATTCTTTTAAAGGCGTTGCCTTTGATTTATTTTTCTTTTTTACATCATTTGTGTTTTCCTCATCACTGCTTCCTTCTGTGCATAGTTCTTCACCTGATATCCACAAATCCTCTTCTTCCTAGACGAAATAAAGAATAAAATATGAAGAAATAAGAGAAGAAAGTACGTACTTCTTTTTGTATGCGAACATGTTGTAAATGTTTTGGAAATTTGTTGAGATTATTTGGTTGTAAAGACATCAAAATACGTTAATCACACTATTTGAGGTTATTTATAAAATATCACAGAATATCTTTTCATTTGTTTGTAGAATTGAGTTGTATTTTAATATCAATACACCAGATCTGTGGAATTTTTTTAGTCAATATACCAATTTTGCAATATGCAATAAGTTTTTTCCCTATTAGGAAAAACTAGTTGTATTAAAAATAAACTGGTTACTTTCCTTGAATAGATACAATTTTCTCTTTATGAATATTGCAAATATAAAATGTTCTTAGCTATTTATTTTAATTTACAATTCATGAGCATTAAATATTTTAATTTAGCATTTAATAGTAATTACATGATAAGAAGAAAAAAATACTAGAATGATAAGAATAATCTAGTAATAATATTTATATGATAAAAGTTACCAAATATAAAAAAGAAATATGTAAATATTTACAGGAAAATATAATTTGCATATCGTCAAATTAAAGAAAAAATAATTGTTTGTAAATATAATAAATTTTGTTATTATTATTATTGTTTTAATATTTGAAATAAATACCAAAAAAATACATCAATTTTGTTTTTAATTTTTAAAAATGTATTGTTTATGATAATTTTCCAGTTAATAAACCTTTTGTTTTGTTTCAATCAATTGTTTTTGATTGTTTGATTACTTTTATACCTATAGAGAAATTCAACACAGTTTCAAGTCTCTTTCAACAGATGGCAATACCATTATTATATAACATTATCTATATCCTATAATGCTTATCAAAACTCTGACCAATTATCTTTAAACCAAAATGCAAAAACAAATTCGTATTTCCCACGAAAATTGAAGTATTTTATTGGTCCATTCAAAATGTTCTTTTGTTCGTCCCCTGTTGTCAAGTGTTTGTCAAGTAGGCACGTACGGTGTTGAATTGAACTTACATTAAATATAAATTGACGTACATTATTCATATAGTTTTTCTCAGGACCCCAGGTCGACATATTTTCAACACAAGTTGTGAGATTGACGTCATAAGTTCATAGAACACTTAATTTTTTTATTAGTTCTTTAAAATCTTTGCGAACATATGAAGCAGATATTTTATATGAATAATTTTACTTGCATTTTAATGCGAAGAGATACAACATGTTTTGTAAGAAACCTAATGTACATAGAGCGTTTAGAACCACTCAGACACAGTATTATTATTTTGGTTATTACTTGCTGACTGTAGGAATCGAAACCCAAACTGTTGATGACGTATAATATTTACAATTTGTGTTAACGGATTTTTTTTTTTTTTGTTCAGAAAAGGGCTTTAAGTTAATTTTAAATTGGCATCGCTTATATTCCAAATTTTTCAAACCTACTAACACAAAAATCTGGTGTGGCCAACACAATACCTCCCGCCATTTACAGCCCGAGTCACAAAAAAGATTAAGTTAATCCTTATTTTTGGATTAGCGAATTTTGGCAGTTTATTTCTTAAAATATAGTCTAATCTAATCCAAGTAACTACCTTTTTTTAAACCCCTCAACAGGATTAAATCCCAATTACAGAGTGGATTCACATTCACACACATCCATGCCTTAGTGGGATTCGAACCCAAAGCCCCGAGAGCACTCATGACATGAGGCGTTGCTCTAAACATTCAGCCACCGGAGCTATAATAAAATGAAAATTAAATTTTAAATACCGGGATAGAATAGAATTCACTAAACTAAAAATGAGGATTAGCTTAAACATTTTTGTGAATCGATAATTTTTATTAATCTAAACACATACCTACCTACATAATATTTACTTATGCTGGAAACTGTATTGAATTCCTTTTCTATTGTTCTATTTCCTTTTTTCTTTTTAAAGCGTTACCAATATTATTTTGAAATGATTAATTCTTTGATAGTGACATTTATCTGTTAGTTACATACATTTGAATAACTGCGTTTTGTTTGTTTAAAGTGTAGGCTCTGGGATTTATATTATAGATAATTTTATAAATTTATCCATAAAATATATAGAGAAAGTATTAATGCAAATCTATAGAAAATTTAATAATCTTTAATTTTTGTAACAACATTATTCTCGAAAAAATAACATTTAAAGGTATTTTTCGAAGAAAAACTATTTTGAGCTTCTAGTAAAGTGTCATTTCCGGTTATCCGATTTTCACCAATATCTAAAAGGCTCTTTCTATTATAGAAAAAGTTCGAAATACGAGGTTTCAAAATTTTCCACACACACATACACAGACTTCATCGTGAAAATGTTAAAATTGGATTCTAGGGACCTTAAAACGTGGTCATTTACCAAAATGTCGATATGCGATTTTTAGCACGATCCCTATATCTCCCTTACCAAGGGTAGCGGGAGGTAAAAATGGGTATATATACGACCTTGACGATATCAACAATATATTCTAGGGACAAAATTACATAAGGTATACAAAGTTTCACATTATTTGGTCAACTGGTTTTGTTTTTATGAAACGAAAATACCCATAAATCCAAAAATAGATATACTACCTTGGCGATATCATCTTTTGATTCTACGGGCAAAAATACATAAGTACCTATTCCAAATTTCAGATTATTTGGTCAACTGGTTCAGTTTTTATGAAAAGAAATGTAAATATTCCTGAAAATTGCCAAAATTAGAAGAGATTTTTTGCAATTTTTGACGATTTTGAACTATTTTGGAATATTTAATTAAAAATATATATACTTAAGAACATTTTTCGGCACGAGGAATTCTACCCATTTTTGAATATGAAGAGAGACCGCCTTTTAGGCGATATGAACCAAATTTTCAGGCAATCATGAAAAAAGTATTTGTAAATGCGCAGATTACAAATTTTCAAACCTCAGGTTGATATATTTTGTAGTTCTTGAGACATTTTGATTTAAATATAAATTTTGATATCAAATTTTATTAATTTTTTTTATTTAGTTTGATTCAAACTTAGCGCTGCTTTCACTGTTGTAGAGGGAAACAAAAATATAAACAGAATTGAACACGTTAAATCCATGACACTGTTGTGTGTGTTTATGTTTGTGAGTTTATATGGACTTTTGTTGTGTTTCTTTATTATTTTTGTTGTTATTTTGAGTCGAGTTAGTAAATCAAGTGATTTGTAGTGTTAATTTTGAAAAAAACTATGAACAAAGGGACATATTAGTGTATATATTGCCAATGGATTTCCGGGATTTCCCAAGACTCATATAGGACTTCGAGTATAAGGTAGGAAATATTGTAAATTAAAGTTTTATAGGTACTATATTTATTTAAATAGATGCAATACAATTATGATTACTAAAATTTATTTCTAATATATATTATTAATAATGTGTAATCGTGGGAAAACAGTGTTTAATCGTTTGGGGTTATGTAGTAATTAGTTTGTTCTGTTCAATTTCATCAATCTCTTATTTTATCTTTCCTCAAGATGCTAGAATACAATACGTTAGTAACAATATTTGTATTTCACTATTTTCACTTGCATTTAATGCTTAGTAAAAATAGTAATAATACAAAAGTGAGAAATAATAAAAGTCAAACAATTTTTGAAATGTTAGTATAGAAATAAAACAGAACATAAATTAATTTATCAAAATAATACTTTTTTATATGAAATTTAAAACAATTATATTATATTATATATTTTAAATCGAATGAAGTATGTAGGTTAGATATTTTTAAATAGATTAGGAGCTGTATACGAGAATGTACGAAAATGAACTTTTATTTTTATTTTATTGAAAGATGATACAACATAATACAAACATTTTTATTGATAGCTAATCCTAAATTTTCAATGTAGTAAACTTTTTATTATTCTTCATGCAGTTATCTTAGTTTGTTAATAAAATAAAACATTTAATTTCAAAAGGATTCAAGTGCCATTTATATGTATATCTAAAAAAATGGTAGGCAAATGATGAGAAATTTCTACAAATTTCTTTCATCTAGTTTAAAATGTATTATATCCTTACAAAAACTCAGTGTCGGACTGGGACATATTTCTATAGGTGGCAATTCGGATTTTCGGGCCCTCTATTCTGGACTATACATAAATATTATTAATGAACCAAACATGGTTTTGAATGAGCCTTTTTTTAGAAACATTTTAATTTTTTTTAAATGAATGTAAATATAAGTATACAGGTTGAACCCGAGAATCGGTGATAATGACAATTAACATGGGAAAACAGATATATTTAAATATTCCTTGCATAGGAATCTTGAGAAATAGAAGAGTTACGAAGTCGGGTAATTTATATATAAAAGTTGCCCAATTAGGAAACCATTTTAATGGTGCTTTATTTAAGAAAATGTAAATTTTGAAATGTTTTATTTTTGCGAATAACTACCAAGTAAAAAAATAGGGGAAATCCCGTATATACGGGACGCCTGGCAACCCTGTTTTATTATCATTTTGTTATTATAATATAATATAATTATAATAAAACAAAGGTATATTATAAATAATGCAGAGACTTTGTTATTGTCCATTTCATGTAAGAAAATAGCGTTGGTTTAGAAAGGAAATAAATTCTGCGATCGGCAGAATAAAATTAAAACCCTCGGTTCGCAAGTGCCATTTGCTACTTTCTTACGTGATACGAAGACTAGTACAAATTAAAAATGAAATTTTCGTGCTTTTGATGCTGCAAAATTATTTACTACGGCGTATTTATAGTTTTTGTGTCGCCTGCGCCTGTCGCCAGGCCTAAGAGATGGCACTAGTGTGCACTTTATGAAATCTTAGCTATTTATAAGGTATAAAAATAATTTAATTTTTTTATTACTAGTACGAAACTGTGGATACAAATGAAATTATATTATAGAGCAAGCATATATATTCATCTTCTTTTATTAATAATCGTATCTAATGGTTTAGAACATTTTATTACTTTTGTTTACCACGTTATATTTTTTTACCTCTCGCTAAGAGAGGTATTGAATTCATGCTAAAAATAGCATATCCAGATTTTAGTGAATAAGCACGTTTTAAGGTCCCTAGAATCCGATTATAACATTTTTACGATGATGTCCGTGTGTGTGTTTGTGTGAGTGCGTGGATGTTGGATCCACGATTTCTCAAATACTACAAGACTTAAGACATTTTTACCTACGGATTCCTCAATCTAACAATAATGGGAAGAGTTGATTAAGTTCGGTAACAATTGGACAACCGGAAGTAGTAGTTACAAGAAAAAAATCATCTAAATATTATTTATCGAAAATTTATGTAAATACTTATATTAAAGAACGTTAAATTCTTTATTCGATACATATAAATTCATTATTATATCTTCTATAGATTTAGAGATAAAGGAATGCATATAAAATAATTTGATGTAAAATATCTCAAATCAAACTACTTCAAGGCAAGAAATTCAAATGTTTGTAATTGATACATAAATGTCACTGTCAAAAATATTTGTATGCCACTGTCAAAAATATTTGTACATCATTATGAAGATTATGAAAATAAAATAAAGTCAACAACGCAAAAGAATATACGTAAAAAAGAATATAAGAGGAATTTGCGAAAAAATGACGAATATAAAGAAAAAGAAAAGGAAAGTAGAAAAAGAAAATTGCAGGATATTGAATATAAATAAAATGTATGTATTGTACATAACTTATATTAAAATTTCCCATAGATTTTGCAAATATATGTGAGAATTATTTTGTAGTGAGACATGAATATATGTATTTGTATTTAAAAATATTTTTTGTTTTATGCGGACAACCAGGTGAAATATCTGGCGAGAGGTTTTGTGCTGGCCACATCAGATTTTTTATCTTGAATATAACTTTGTCAAGTTAAAGTATGATATAAATATATTTTTGGTGCTCCGATGCTTCTACATAGGAGGACCTTTATTCATAACTTATTTTGCTTTTCATTTTTCCGTTTTCATTAATTTTTAAGAAAGCAACAAACGCTGTAACTCAATTCTCGCAGCGCACATTTGTAAAAACAAAAAAGCGTGACAGAGGTCAAAAACCATAATACCACAACATCTATCCGCTTGTCATTCTCGTGTGACACTTCTGGGAAAATTGTATTAGTTATGATTAAGGCCGTTCCAATTTTAGCAGCCGTAACCGTGTGACAGGGCATTTTTCTCATTTCGTTCTAACAGAATGTAACAGAGATTACGAAACCCGTCACCGTCACAGTAACACAATATGGCTTCATGAGCACCATTAGCTTGTTTGCATGGGCCAGTCGATAGACTAGCTAGGATGCAGATCGGATTTCACAATGGCGCGACAACAGGATTTATAGCCAAGTAAACAAAGACGAATATATTGCTGGTTTTTGTTAAATTTTTATTAGAACGCAATTTGAAGTAAATATATCATCACGGTTTATAACGTATTGCTAGGTATACAAAATATGTCCCTATATTTTAACCCTTTCGCTACTATATATATATATATATATATATATATATATATATATATATATATATATATATATATATATATATATATATATATATATATATATATATCGTCATCAAGTAGCTTACATGTTCCTGTATAAATCATGTTATATGAAAAAAATTGCCAACTTAATAAATAAGCGAGATATTTGCTGGGTCCATTAAAATATAACAGCCTGTATATATATATATATATATATATATATATATATATATATATATATATATATATATATATATATACAGGGTGATTCATCGGTCTGTCCTCTCTTTATAACTCTTTTATTTTAAGTCAGTTAGAAAAACTCTTCAAATATAATTTATATGTTATATTATTGTCTATCTACGTACCATATGCATTTGTATACAGGGTGCTCCGTTTAAGCGCAACAATATATAACTTTATATTTCTTAATGGAACACCCCATATTTATTTATTTATTTTGATAGCAAATTAGATTCCCTTTAAAAAAGTATTAAGTAATAAGGGGTCTAAAATTATAAATTAGGAAGTTATTTACGTTCATAAAAAATAGTATTTCAGAGTGGAAAAAACCATAATATAATACAAAATTTTGATTCTTTTTTATTAATACTTATTTTAAACATTACACTAATTCCAAAGATGCTTTTAAAATTTAGTGACAGATTGAATAATGCAAAATTATAATAATTGCTCGAAAACTTGTTCTTCAACTTCAATAGATTTTTCTATTATAAATATTATATTAACCATCTCATCTTTACTAAAATTTGTATTATTCATTTTCACATCAACATCAACAATGATAAACTAAGAGTATTTGGACAACTTGTTTGTTTAAATTCGAAACAATTGATCAAATTATCCATAGCTTACTTTGTTAATAATAACATGATAGAAACATATCATTCAACGAATAAAGGTAAATAACTTATTAATTTATAATTTTAGACCCCTTATTACTTAATACTTTCTTAAAGGGAATCAAATTTACTATCTATCTAAATAAATAAATATAGGCTGTTCCATTAAGAAATATAAAGCTACATATTGTTGCGCTGAAATAGAGCATTCTGTATACAAATGGATATGGTACGTAGATAGATAATACTATATCATATAAATTATATTTGAAGAGTTTTTCTATCTGACTTAAAATAAAAGAGTTATAAAGAGAGGACAGACCGATGAATCACCCTGTATATATATATATATATATATATATATATATATATATATATATATATATATATATATACAGGCTGTTATATTTTAATGGACCCAGCAAATATCTCGCTTATTTATCAAGTTGGCAATTTTTTTCATATAACATGATTTATACAGGAACATGCAAGCTACTTGATGACGGATGTACATTCCTGATACCATTTCCGGTTTATGAGTAATTAATATCTACTTTAAAATTTCAAATGGAACACACTATATTTTTTTACAAATTTGAAAAGTGCATCAAATTTGCTTTACTATCATGTAAAATAATCCATATGTTACATTATTAAAAATTAAAATGGCGGGCACTTTTTTATACACCTAATTGGAAAAAGAATAGTGAGCCATGACTGTGGCTTGAAATAAAACAATTAACTAAAACAATTGTAACTATTATTATTAAACGAAATAATATTTTTTTGTTATAATAATACAGAAAATAAGAATAAGGAACACAAGCCACAGTCATGGCTCACTATTCTTTTTCCAATTAGGTGTATAAAAAAGTGCCCGCCATTTTAGTTTTTAATAATGCAACATATGGATTATTGTACATGATTGTAAAGCAAATTTCATGCACTTTTCAAATTTGTAAAAAAATATAGTATGTTCTATTTGAAATTTCAAAGTAGATATTAATTACTCATAAACCGGAAGTGGTATCAGGAATGTACATCCGTCATCAAGTAGCTTACATGTTCCTGTATAAATCATGTTATATGAAAAAAAATTCCAACTTAATAAATAAGCGAGATATTTGCTGGGTCCATTAAAATATAACATCCTGTATATATAATGTATTTTTCCTAATAATAATGTAGTATTACTAGCGAATGAAAGTTGACATTTGACGTTTAATAGTATTTTATGTACCAAGGGCGTTATGATGATGATGATGGCGACGGGGATCTAGCCCGAGGGATAGATGTCGTCCGATGGGCATTATCATCTAGTAACGCCTGTGGTGCATACAAGATTTTATGTCTCACTAGAATATGTGAAATAAGTTTTCATTTATAATAATTTTGATTACAATAATGCTTAAGCTTTGGCGTTGCTAAGGATGTTGTTTAATTGTTCTATTTATTATCAACATTTATTTGTTTTTAAAACATCAACGTTCTACATCGTTGGACATGATGGAATGGGTGAATTTGATGTTTCAGAAGATATTTTATCGAAACGGTGGTGTAAAGAAATTATTTTTAATGTTTCTGCATCAGGAAGAGAAACGCATAAATGTTCCCCTAATTATTTCATTCTCGTGTGTAGAAGATGTAAGTATTATATTTTGAGGTTCGTTTTCACAAGACAGACCTCAGTTCTTTATTTCTTAGGTACTTATTTCTGAATATTTATTACATTTTAGAGAGTTTGTATTGCTTTGGATGTGTCACTTGTAACGGTAATATCAAAGATGAATTCAAACGTGGATAAATATCGTCCCCATTAGTAATTCGTTATCCGTCAAAAATCAATGCGAAACATTGCATTCTGCAATTCGACGTACTTACTATTTACATGTGTGGTGAAAGTAAATTGCTTTTTAAGGCCCTTTTCATAATCATTTTTAAGTATTATAATTAAATTTAAAATGATTTATGTGTTGTGCTGTCAAAGCTGTTTTCTTATTATATTAATTGTTGTAATCAATCCTTACTTTTATTGTAATGAATTATAATTAAAAAGAATATAATTTTCATTATATACCGTTCATATTATTTCTAATTTAAAGTCCATAAACGACGATCGGATTATAATAAGGGCATAATGAATTATTATGCCCTCATATAATGCCCCGGTTGTTATAGATATGTTTATTACACCGTATCCTAGCAATAAACAGTTCATAATACTTTAGTGAGACCTAAATTATTTAGTAGACGTGGTTTCTTTTCAAAACCTAGAGAAGAATAGAATTGTACAAAATATTAAGGTATGAGGATTTTTGCATGAATCCATTTAAATATTGGTCTAGGAAATGACAGGAATACATTACTGTCTTGCTTGAAATAGATGGGCAACTACGGTACTTGAAAACAAAACAGGGGTGCATTTAAAATATTTTTCGTTTATTTTGATCATAAAATATTTTGACCTTTAAACTATTTAGTTTGAAAATTGTATGAAATAGGATTACTTTTAATTTCCTCTAACAGAAATTTCGACTTGAGGGTTGCTTATACCTGAGACAAACGAACCAGAATTTGAGATATTAAAATTTTTAATTACGTCCCTGAATCCGGTTACAAAGGTCATTTTAAATGTCTCCTAGTAATCCAGTGGTATTGATTACAATTCTAATCTTCTCTAACGGAATACATAAGGGTCAGTTTCCTTTCAAAGCAAATATAGATACGGAAAATTTTTCAAAAGAAACCACATCTATTAAATAATTTAAACGTCGATTTTCATTCGCTAGTCATACTATACCTACTGTCACTTAGTTTTAAGTAGAAAATTTATTTCTTTTTACCTCTACCTGTAATTAAAAAAAAAATAAAAAATTAATTCCAGCTTTCGAAATTTAAAGTTTGTATATTCAAAATTTTAATGAATTGATTTAAGCTTCATTAAATTTTTCCGTAATAATACAACAGATTTAATTATCAGACATTAATTATCCCATCTTAGATGTTCTTTTCAAACTTCTTAAACGAAAATAATAAAATTTTCAGTAGCATCAAAACCTGAGGCAACATAATTAGTATCGTAGTCGCCTGAGAAAAGCAAAAAGAAAACAGATTAAAACCAACCCGCACAATCACCGAGGATATTAAAAGAATTTTAAACTTGAGTCCATTTTTACGACGTTAGATAGGGCCCGAAGTAATTAGTACAGACAGAGAAAACCAATTTCAAAACATAATTTCAACCTGAAGTATATTTCATTATCATTTGTTTTGAAATGAACAAACGGATATTTTTTTCGATTCCTTTTGTGATTTTAATTAACAATATGTTTTTCATTATATTCTGATCAAACAGATTGTCATAATAACAATAATTTAGAGAAGATATAATCTTTTGCTTTTATAAAATTAATTGAACGTCGATTTCAGATTGTTTTAAAAATATTCTGTATAAAATAAATTTATGTATTTGAAATCAAAGGATTTCATATCATATTTTTATTTACATATTACAACAGATAATCGAGCTTAGGCAAAATAACTATTTATTGTATCATAAGTCTAGAAACAGTACTGCACTTCTGCAAGAGACGAGGCGTTTAAATACGAGCACTCGCAAAGTAGTTTATGTGCCGACTTCTCTTTAAATATATCAAATGAATTTGATTTATTGTTCAAATACAAAATACTAGAGATTTGGTTGGTAATATCAGATGATTTGAATAATTTTAATTCACATCGATTTACAAACATAACTTGGAAAATCAGCAAACAATTTTTATTACTGTTTTCATTGTAAAGTCAAATATAATTACTTACATTTAGTTTAAAATATGATCATTTAAGTATTTAATAATTGAAAGTAGGTATACGTTGACATTTTACCAGAATAATATCAAAGAATAACAATAAAAGCCCCTATTTTCGCGTGCGTGCGTGCGTGCGTGTGTGTATGTCTGTATGTGAAAAATTTTCTATTGCAATAACTCTAATACTACAACTCCAAAAATTATAATTCTTTCGTATTCCTCTTCGTTACATCCATGTGAAGAGCTGATTAGATTTTGGTTATAATTGGCCAACCGGAAGTACCCACATTTAATGTTATTATAAATATTAAAGAATATTTTATTCTCTATACGATTTGAATGCATTTTATACTTCATTCATGGATATAGTTAAAAAATTATAAAGAAATTAAATATTATATACAGAGAATTTATTTTAAAATGTAACATATGATTTATCACTTCCATGGTTACACACTACTGTCAAAAAATGACAGCAATGTAATATTTGTCCATTTTAAAATGCAACATTATAAATAGTATTGCAGCACAGGAGATACCTACAGAACACATCACAAATTGTGTCAATTCTTTCTACGAGCGACTAGGATATTGCCTCAGTGTGAATGTGTGAATGGAGGTATTTTTGAACATTTATTACATTAAAATTATGAATTTTTGTAAGCCGAAGTTTGTTAAGATGTGCTACATTAAAGTTTTGAGTTTTTGTTAATAATATGAAGGCTAATTTATTGGAAATTAGTACTTAAGATACATAACTACAAAATTTTGTATGTTGCATTTTAAAATGGACAAATATTACATTGCTGTCATTTTTTGACAGTAGTGTGTAGTAACCATAGAAGTGATTGACCATATGTTGCACGTTAAAATAAATTCCCTGTATTAGCCAGCTATGCTATAACTCTGGAAACAGCTGCTACATTAAGAAAATTCTGATTGAAAGGTGTCAGTGTCAAGTGCAGTTGACAGTATATTTGTGTTATAATTTTACTGCAAATATAGGATCATTTACTATGGAATTTGTATAAAATACATACAACTGCCGTAAGGTAATATACAAGAAATAGAATCTTTTGCAAGGAACTTTCTGTATGATATTTATACAAAATACATAGAATTGACAGAAGGTAATGTGCTGGCCACATCAGATTTTTTTATTATGATATAATCAAGCATTCCTTTGTTGTAATCAAAATTCATTAAAAAATATTAAGGGGCTCTAATCATTTTAAATGATACAAAAGTGGCCCCTGTGGTGCACTTTCCCCGCTATTTCACATATTTGGTTTCATTTTTATTAAAAGAACTTATCACTTGACTTATATTTGAATTTTGATTGCTTCTACTACTGCAACATATTTTTATAATAACAAAATAAAATAGGAATTTATGTACCCCCAAAAAACTAAGCAAACGACAATACTGAAATTGACAGAATGGGTGAAGAAAACTGTTAATTCAAACAATTCGAAGATAATTTAATAAATGACTTGTACTTCATTTTCTCTTTTACATCTGTATCCGCATTATCAGGAGTACATAAGGAACATGAATGACAGTCCAAAATATTTTAATTATTTTCGATTATAATCAGACTTCAATATTTTTCTTCTTCGTTTGATTACTTCCACAATCGATACCTCTTTCTTTTCTGCCGTGTTCATCGCATTTGAAAATTTGATAAGGTGGAAAGAAACGAAACAAGCACTTGGTTGCACGGCCGAATGGCTTTGGTTTTCTTTTTGCCTCCGATGTGAACGAATGAACAAATGTCTTTTCGGTGCCCGCATCCATAGTGATTGATAGCAAGCTTGTAAGACGTTCTATTCGCTGCGAACTCCTCGAGGCCTTAAGTTATGAGGCTTCTTTTTCATTCTACAGCCCAGGAGTGACAATACACCACGATATTTATAACACAGAAGAGGGTAATGAACATTCGGTTTTGATACGATGATTTTTGTAAGGAAGAATAGTGTATAGAATGTTGGGATTACTGTTGAATACATAGAAAATCAAATGATTTAATAATATCCTAGTTATAGTGCCTATTGTAATAAAGTCTCTGTTTGACGAAATGGTACATCATATTAAACATAACTTGTCATTAGTATTTGTTAAAGAGAAGACCAGACATATTTTTTTAGAAAATAAAAATGTTTAAAATAATAATGAGGCCACATTTACTTTTTTAACGAGCTTTTTATTATGTATTTGAAGTCCATTCGATTTATTTTTGTAAATATTGTTTATAAAAATGATTCATTAATATAAAAATTTTGATTACAATAATGAAAATGATGATTAATCATACAAAAATTTAATTGTAGGAAACCTAGAAGGATCGGCATTCATTGAACTAAAATCAGGCCAAAATAAAATATATGGTGTGGCCTCCAGCCATTTACAACCCGAGTCACAAAAAATATTAAGCTAACCCTTATTTTTGGAGTAGCGAATTTTGATCTAATTTTGGCAGTTTATTTCTTTTCCTTTTTTGATAATAAAGTGAAGATTAAATTTTAAATACTGGGATAGAAAAGAATTCACTAATTCAAAAATGAGGATTAGCTTAAACTTTTTTGCGAATCGTTAATTTTTATTAATCTAAATACATACCTACATATTTACTTATGCTGGAAACTGTATTTATTTCCTTTCCTATGGTTCTATTTACTTTTTACCTACCATCACCTTTAGGTAAGGAAGGTATTGTCTTTGGTCAAAAAATTCGGTGGACAGTTTTTGATGAATAAGCACGATTTAGGGTCCCTAGAATACGATTTTACTATTTTTACGATGATGTCTGTATGTGTGTTTGTGTGTGCGTGCGTGCGTGCGTGCGTTCGTGCGTGCGTGCGTGTGTGTATGTGTGTGTGTGTGTGTATGTATGTGTGTGGGTGTGTGTCTGTGTGTGACAAAATTTTCTAATGCGATAATTCTAATACTACAATTCCAAAAATTATAATTCTTTCGTATTCCTCTTCGTTACATCCATGTGAAGAGCTGATTAGATTTTGGTTATAATTGGTCAACCGGAAGTACCCTCATTCGAAGATTTTAACAGTTTTTCTTGAAAAAACGATGTTAAATATCATTTTTTTACATTTAATGTTATTATAAATATTAAAGAATTATTTATTCTCTATACGATTTTGCTTTGCTATAACTCTGGACACAGCTGCTACATTAAGAAAATTCTGATTGAAAGGTGTCAGTGTCAAGTGCAGTTGACAGTATGTTTGTTATAATTTTACTGGAAATATAGGATCTTTTGTTAGAAACTTTCTGTATGGAATTTGTATAAAATACATACAACTGCCTTAAGGTAATGTACAAGAAATAGAATCTTTTGCAAGGAACTTTCTGTATGATCTTTATACAAGATACATAGAACTGACGGAAGGTAATGTGCTGGCCTCGCCACATCATATTTTTTATTTTTAAAATGTTACTATTATTAATTTTAAATTATTAGTTGTTTGACAGTGACATTTATCTGTCAGTTACATACATTTGAATAACTGCGTAACCAAGGAGTATTATTTGTTTAAAGCGTAGGCTCCGGGATTTAAATTATAGATATTTTATATATAGAAAAAGTATTAATGCAAATCTGTAGAAAATTTAATAATCTTTAATTTTTATAATAACTTTAATCTCGAAAAAATAACATTTAAAGGTATTTTTCGAAGAAAAACTATTTTAAGCTTCAAGTAAAGTGCCATCCGATTTACAAAATAATCTAATGGGCTCTTTCTATAATAGAAAAAGGTCGAAATAGAGTGGAGGATCCACACATACAGACACACACATAAACACACACACAGACATCATCGTGAAAATGTTAAAATTGAATTCTAGGGACCTTAAAACGTGGTCATTTATCAAAATCTCGATATGCGATTTTTAGCATGATCCCTATACCTTCCTTACCAAGGGTAGCGGGATGTAAAAAGACTTTGCAATGATAACTAATACTTCTTCTGTAATATTTCACTGAAAAGCATTTTGATGATATAAATCACTCATTCTTAAAATTATACACAGTCACAGATACATTATACGTTCACTCTAATTCATTTACTAACTTAACGCAACTAAATTTAAACCTAATCACTTAAGCATTGGCACTATTAGCAGCAAGAACATAATAGTTTTTTTACTTCCATTTTCCATTTTATTATACTGCTTTAATTGAAGTTGACACAATTACACTTACTAAAAATTTATGACAACATTAAAATAATCAATAATCTACGCAGAGATTCATTTTACGAGCAGGAGTAACAAAAAAAACTTCAGTAGCCAATAGCCATGTCTCTTGCAAAATATACCCGGCGCAAAAAGTAATTTACATCTTTTATGAAGAACGCCATAGGTTGTAAATTGCAATGGTAAACACTGTAATTTCTAAGTCGTCTTGGGGGTCTCTTCTTGGCGACCGATAATTAATATCCATTTATTTGATTAACAATTCAAATCCTTTGATTGATGTCAGATTGTTAATTGAAGATGTTGGAAAGGTAATTGCCAGATGTAATAAATTAGTAGATATTGTGTAACGATCGCATATTAAATCTTCTTGGAAAGTATCCCATGCCCTATCTCTTCATCGGAAATGTGGGACTGTTGTTGGGCACTCAATCTCAAATGAAATTCCATGGAATAGGAGCGCCAGGGCCGCTCCGTGGGTATAAGGCGCCTTTGTGCAAAGTTATATTTTAGCCCCCCCCCCCTTTTTTAAAGTTTAAACTATATTTTTTATTCTTCAATTTAATATATTGATGAAATTTTCTCAGATTGATTCTTGTAATCAATAGGTTATAATCAAAATCGTTTGTTGTAATCAAGAATTTTACGTTGTACTGAATCGTAAACGTCTTATAACAGATGTCTGTCTCTAGTGGCTAGGAAAGTTTTACGGGCTCCACCCGTTAGAAAATTTACAGGCTGTTGAAACCATAGCAACATACACACATACAGGCTGTTAATACTAAGTTGTAACACCCGAAAACGGCAGTTAGAACTCATTGAAACAAACAACTTTTCTTAGTTCAATTTTTTATCTGGAGCCCAAGTTCATAGTTATTGGCGTTCTTTTGTTTTTCGAAAAATCGTCATTACTCCCTTATTTTAAGGAATATTTAAAAAATACAAAAAACTTTCTGCATTTGCTTTCGGTTCTCTAAAACATTTATATTTACATTTATTTTCTATTTTATCAAATAACAAAATGGTGACCGATCAAAAATTCAAGATATTTTGAAAACCACTCGATCGATTTTTGAAAATGAAACATTTATAAAATCCTTAAATTATCTACTATAACATTTGTCTGAAACATTTTTTTTCGATCTGTCCAAAAAAAGTTTTTATTCAAATTGAAATACAAAATAAATTGTAACAAACTGCAACAATTATTTAAAACAAAGTGGGCTTGCTGCCATTAAACAAGAAAATTAAGCAAGAAAAATAAAAACAAGTTAATTGTGATATTTTGTTTCCAGCGACAATTTACGTGGTATAAATACAAAACATCTAAAAAAATCTGATGTGACCAGCACATAACCTCTCGCCAGATATTTTATCTGGTTGTACGCATAAAACGAAAAATATTTTTAAATACAAATACATATATATTCATGTCTCACTACAAAATAAGTCTCACATATATTTGCAAAATCTATGGGATATGTTAATATAAATTATGTAAAATACATACATTTTCTTTATATTCAATATCCTGAATTTTTTTCTACTTCCTTTTCTTTTTCTTCATATTCGTCATTTTTTCGCAAATTCCTTTTGTATTCTTTTTTACGTATATTCTTTTGCGTTGTTGACTTTTTATTTATTTTCATAATCTTCATAATGATGTATAAATATTTTTGACAGTGGCATACAAATATTTTTGTCAGTGACATTAATGTGTCAATTACAAACATTTGAATTTCTTGCCTTGAAGTATTTTGATCTGAGAATTTTTACATCAAATTATTTTATATGCATTTCTTTATCTCTAAATCTATAGAAGATATAATAATGAATTTATATTTATCGAATAAAGAATTTAACGTTCTTTAATATAAGTATTTACATAAATTTTCGATAAATAATATTTAGATGATTTTTTTCTTGTAACTACTACTTCCGGTTGTCCAATTGTTACCAAAACTTTTCCCATTATTGTTAGATTGAGGAATCCGTAGTTAAAAATGTCTTAAGTCTTATAGTATTTGAGAAATTGTGGATCCAACATCCACACACACATCCACACACAAACGGACATCATCGTAAAAATGTTATAATCGGATTCTAGAGATCTTAAAACGTGCTAATTCACGAAAATTTGGATATGCGATTTTTAGCATGAATTCGATACCTTTCTTAGCGAGAGGTAAAAATTCTGAAAACTCTAGGATCATACGTTATTTTGAATGTCTGGTCTGCAAAGATCTCCTTTCTGTAACCAAATGATATTCGAAAAGGCTACTCTTTTACCGATCGTGGAAACATAATATTTCAAGTTTGATATCACTAAGATTCCAACCACAACTGGCCAGTTATCACATTGAGTAATACGATTCCAAAGATAAATATACCACAACCTTCTGGCTATGCAGAGATTTAAAAATTTAGACTCCATTCGCATTCATTTCCATTACAATTCTCCTATCTGGTCTATAAAATTCCTGTGCGGTTCTGTCGCACCTGATCCGATGAACTATTCCCTGAATTCCTTGCGAATTCCTCTCGCTTTGAGCTCCAATTTGGGTTCGCCGCAGAATGTGCTCGGCACAGCACAACTCTATACACAAGGACATCGATCGGCATCGCATCCGAGATCTTTCCCGAACACTGAGCAGACGTTATTATCCGTCAGTGTCAAAAACAGTTTTGTTTATCTTGTACCCCAGAGAAATTGCGTAATTTGTTACAAGTTATTGTTATAGATTCCGATGAGAAATGAATGTTACCTTTGAGATCCTTATTGAAAATTTGTTACTGCTTTGAAAAAGAATTAATACATAGTTACAAATTAAAAGACAAATGATACAGACAGCACAGCTGACTGGTGTGAGGAACCTCGGTAGTAATGAAATATCAATATAAACTATTATTCACGAAAGATGACTATTCAAGGTCATTTGTTCGAAGAAAGAATACACATCACTTTATAGCAGTAGCTTAGCAACCTTTTGTAATAGAAAGAGAACGATTATTTGACCAATGTCTATTTAATTTATGTGGTGTGACAAATATACGTAAATAGTGGCATTACTTTCTAACACACTATAAATAATAATGACATATGTCGTAGATTTACAGATACCTAATTATATACTACACTGCCCTCTGCGCTGATATTTACCTAGTGGCGTTGACGTTTAAATGAAATTATTATTCCTGGGTTTATACGTTAAATATATGTTTTTGTATTTTGCAAATCATAAGTGAAAAACATAAAACTTTCAAAAAGGCATTATTTAGAAAGAAACATAATTTTCAAATGAATTACTTTTATTTTTTCAGTTAAAATGTGTCCGTAAATAATTCATGTTGCACGCCTATGCATTCGAAATGCAATGAAGTTATCTGCAAGTAATATTATGTCAGACGGCACAAATGACCTTGAATAGTCATCTTTCGTGAATAATACTTTACTTAAATTAGTATTACTGATTCATATATGAATTTAATGTTTGTTGTAATCAACAATTTTACTTTTGTAGCACAGGGGTGAATATTGTGGCATTTAAAATTCGAAATATTTGGCGTCGGTCGGGATCGAACCCGATTCCCCAGATTCGCGACCTGACACTCAGGCATGCGGCCACGAGACCCCATGTTATTATACTTCCTAATGGGCCCGTTCAACTTTTTTTGGATTTTTTATATGTTACGAAGAATTTAAAAACAGAAATTCCGTATTTTTTGTTTTCTTGAAATTATGTTTAATAACGCTAAAAATAATTATTAAAGTTTTGGCGCGAAAGTTATGACCACGACGTTAGCGTCACTCCGCCATAAGTAGAAAGAACCGACATACGTTACCATTAAAATAGAAATATATAATAATTGTTGCAAGAATAAAAATACCTATCCATTACAAACTGATCAAAAATCTTTAGAGTCAATGGTAATAAAGGAAGCCAGTTAGTTATTATATCATTTCAAAATATATATTTGTTTGATTTACTTACTTGAATAGGTATAGAGGTAGTGTTAAATTTTAATTTATGTAAACCTTTGACAATGCATATTTTTCATAAATAAACATCAAGTAAGTAAAATTAATCATTTTTACTCGTTTTCATAATCAGGATAATTATTCGCTTTAATTAATGTGACTTTAAGACTTTCTTTAATATAATATTGAAGGTTAATCATACTCACCATTTGTCATTATTAGAACTAAAATAGTATTTACACTATTTTCTATTTATAATTAAATACAACAATGCAGTATTGATTACAATAATCAAAACATAGTTCATAATAAAAAGTAATTCGACATTTACATTCCTATTTACAAACTGATTACAACAATGACAAGTATTGAGATTACAATAATTAAAACATATTATAATATAAATTTATTTAATAAGTAAATTTTCTTTTGATCTTAATAAAAAATTACTCCTATACACCTCCTATATATATTAAATATGTGTAGGTTAGAGTATGTGTAAAGCTAATCCGAATTTATGAGCATGGTCCACTCTATAGTGATATTTCCATAGGGTAACTGGACGACTGTAGTGACACTGACGTCACAACATGGCAACCATTTTACATTAAAAACTTTAATTACATTATTATCGGTATAAAAATACAATTAATATAGAAATTTTTATTTCCAAGCCGAAGACTTGGACGCCCATTGATGACGAAACGAATATCTACGTCATCTAGTATCTGGTTGAGTCCGTGGCTCTAAAAGCGTTGTATCAATGACGACGCTACATTATTTTAATTTGTTATTCTAAACCTTCAAGTTGTGTTGAAAGTTATTTCATTTCCTGTAAATATAACTAAGTCTTCGGTAAATGCACATTCACCAATTTAAATTCTGTCTAGATTTCTGCAACTGTAAAAATAAATAAAATAAAATAAATAAATATATCATCACGGCATATTACCCATTGCTGGGTGTGCCAATCTGCTTTGTTCGCAGATATCGGTAATGATGATGACATATTTGTACCGTGCGGGCGTTTACCAGGCGTCACCTCACGGGCACTCATTGCTGGCGTGGAGAGTGCACCACAGGGGTCAATTTTGTGCCATTTTAAAATTGTAAAAATAAATAAGAAACAAATTTAAATTAATTGTTAATTATCTTGTTCGTATGCTATACACTAGGTAATGTAATAATAATTATTACATGTATTATTTGTACCCACATCGTTTTCATTGTATATACGATTAACAATAACAATTCATATATCTAAAAACCATGGATTACACAAACATGAACATTGAAAGCAACAAGCAATGGTCACTGGATAATCACTCTACAATATTACTAATGCGAATTTAATGTAAAATAGATGAATGTTCCTAGTTATATGGCTGCATTTGTAACATCTCTAAAAATGCGAAATATTTTAATTACTTTTCCTTTTATATCTTCTGTTATAATAGAGAAAAGAGGTAAGGGCAGGGGCGCCGACTTTCCAAAATTTGTGTGGGTGCACATTAAAGGGGGGGGGTGCCCTTAGCTTACTATAGTTGGAGGAAGGAATCTATGAAACTCATTATAGAATCGGCCAAGTGCCCGTGATAAAATTTTATGAGACTTGTGGTAAGGATTACTAGAGACAGGTAGAATTTCTATCCTGGACCGTACCGGACATTTCCTAATTATATACTTCTAAATCTGTATTAAAATAATAATGAGTTTTAAATGTACTTCTTCTAACATCAATTTGTAAATAAAAAAAAGATGATAATATTGTAAGATGTTTCCTAATTATGTACTTTTAAATCTGTATTCAAATAGCAATGCGTTTGAAATATCCTTCTTCTAAGTGCAATTCGTAAATTAAGAAGAGTTTAAATTTTATAGGGATTAAAATAAATTCAAACATAACTTTGAATACAAACAGTTATTGGCAATTTTCTTTTGAGGTATATATTCGAGAAAAGACGTCTTAAAATTGACCAATTAGAGACCTACACCTTTAGCGTGTGTTACGTTACTAGGGTTTTATACAAATCAAGTGTCAGTGTCAAATTAAATTTGACAAGGTGAATAAAAAAGGCAAATTCTTACCATGTATTCAGCCGCTGATTACTTAGAAATGATTATAATTTTAGATAGAAATCTTGTGGATCATAAAGTGATATTGAGACATTGAGAGCCATCGCAAGGACGCATGAGACCACCATTTGTTGTTTTAATCTCAAAGAATTCAAATGACAATAATATTTTCGTTTAACACATTTTACACAGCTGCTACAACACGTTGCACTGTACGATATAAAAATGATGATCTCGGATGGCACCTTCGCTAACCTAAATTTGTTAACAGTGAAAAGTCAACTCTAAAGTGTCAAAATTACAGTGTCAAACAAATTTTGTAACTCACTAGTAGTATTTTTAAAACCTAGCAACCAGTTTTATTTTGTAATAATATCATCACACCTCAAGATATCCTTCCGGGATTGGTGGATTAAAAAGTCTTGTAACTCCTTTATGCAAGCAGCCGCAAATTATTTTCTTCTATTTGTTGGCAACCTGTTGTCGTCGGCAAATGTCAGTTTCATCTGGGGTGCGAGTTGTGAGACAACCTGTATACATTAATTTCGTGATACAATATTTCTGGAAATAAAAAGTGTAATATCTACAAGATATGTTCCGTAAAATAAAATGTAGCTGGCAGGAGGTATTGTGTTGGCCACAACATATTTTTATAAATCAAATTATGTCAACTGGTACATGAATACTTAAACAATAAAATAAGAAACAATTTAGATAATAAAAATGGAATTGGCTGCCAGACCACATCAGATTTTATATTGTGTTTTATCCGCCAATGCTATCTTGGTGTAATCGTGTAATAGTCATGCAAACGGCACACAAAATAATCACAATCATGATTATTCGTCTATCACGCGTATTCTGAACGCATGAGTTGTTTTTATGGTATGAGTCAATGTTCTGGGAATCAACAAACTTTTGTTTGGATCTTTGAAAATAAACTCACTCATTTATGGCATAGCTCTGATTCATCCCTATAAAAAAATTCAGCTAAACTTGTAACTTTCTCATGCGATTCGTTAAAGATTCATGGTTGTTACCAAATTTGCATGTAAGGGGTTTGCAAATTGGAGTAAACGCTAATTTTGTAAGGATAATTTCGAACCCTTTTCCAATTGTGGTGAAATTGTGTCATTTTGTAGTTGGTGAATCGTTATCGTTATGCTAATTTTAATGACGAAGGTTTAGTGTGTATTTTTAACGGCCGTTTTTTATTTTTTAACAAAATAAGGATGGGAATTTTTGCTGTTCCACAATGAGCCTGATTTACATTTTTCAAAAAGTATTTTAATTTAAAGTATATGCAATATTTTTCTTAGTAATAATATTTTAATAATTTGTTGTTATTTTCGTAAATAATTAAATAAAAAGATTGGCGCCAAAAATACTCATAAAAAACAACCCCCCACTCATGTGACGTCATAGCACTTACATAACGTCATTCACAGCCAATAGGAAAACATTTTGTCCATCACCTACGTTTTTAAATAAATATTAATAGGCGATGTATGTACTTTTGACGTCTCATTCTGTAACTTTTTCAAAATATTATACCTACTGTCATTTGAACGTCAAAATCAACGTACGTGTGATTAAAACATAATGCAAAATCTATACTTTTGAAAACCCGATACTTTGTACGTCCGTTATTAAAGACGTAACGTTAGCGTTGACGGAATCTTCTCGTACGTCATGCAAAAACTCCCTGTTATAGTAGACGTACGTTAACTGGCCCGTTTTCCCCCCCTGATGAACATATTACATCTTCAAATAACAAATATGATATTGCCTAGCAACCAAGACGTTAACATATACGTCTTTCGGGAAAACGCTATATGCAAAAATTCCCTATTAAGATTTATTAAATATTTATTTGAGTTTATGAAGTGTAGTATTTATTTTGTTATTTTGTATAGGCGATATGCACAAAAGTAGTCAGCGCCGACAGCGGACATAAATGACAAAATGGTTACTCATTGAAACATAGCAAGGTTATGTTTTATGTCAGAATAATTTTGCAATTTCTATTTTATAAAATATTTGCAATAAATGCGAATGATAGGATGCCAAATATTATGTGATGCATTGGGGGATGTAATAATTCTCACAAAATTACCGATTGAAGTATCAAATTTTATAAACTTCCTAGAAGATTATATGAGGAATAGATGTTTTAGAAAATAACTTTTTCTTCTACTAACATGAAAAATTCTTTTAGGTACACATATTTTTTCATTGTAAAAGATACTTATCGTATGAATAAAATTCTAACAATAGTCGTCTGATTGCAATAATGAATTATATAAAAATGTGTTTCTTAAGTTAATATTTGAACAAAATATAATACAAGAAGCAGGAAATTGTCATAAAATTGTATAATACTTGCAGTTGTATGAAATAGAAGTCTATTTTTGACATAATTAGTCTATTTATTATAGATTTTATACATGTAATGTTAATGTTAAAGATAGAAATTCACATGGTTCGTATTTTTCGTGTATATTCTTTTCCGAGCTAGTGCAACTGATTCCACTTAGAGTCTGGTATATTTTCAATCAAGAATCTTTTTCATTTATTGCGAATATAAAAGAAAGAGGCTAACATCATACATTGATATCGTGATATGAAGAAATTTTCTTCTTTCCAATCATTCAAGTTTTCTTACTTTTTAATCTCAATTTCCATGTATTGTGCATCTTGTAACATTCAACTAATATTATAAATTATAATATAAATTTAAATATGATAAAATGGTTTACAGAAATCACACATATTATGATAAAAATTATATTTTCTGCCACAGTACCTTCGCTGGTATTTTGACTTTTTTGATTGTCACATCACATAAAATATATAGCAATTTAAATATTTTCTTTATTCATTTCAATATACTATGATGTATAATATTCATGCACAATAGCAACAACAAAATAAAATTGTAAATTGTATCACTTTCTCGAAATGTCAAAATTGATTCGGTAAACAAAAATGTCCATGTAGCCGTTAGAGACGCTGACGCTCAAAATGTGCACATCGCCTATAATTCAAAATATTTTTTATTTAAATTGTTTTTTTTTTCATTTAATATACTATATATTATATCCTGTATTGAAGAATCAATAAATGGGGACCCCAAGTCAATTTTGTGTCAGGGCCTCCAGTTTATAGTTACGCCACTGATAAATTGTTGATGTCTTCAAATCCAATATGAATCTACTTCTTCGTTGATACCAATATTTGTTTTCATATCGTGAAATCATTTTGTGTTCCTTTTTCTCTTTTTCGTTTTTAATAAATAAGATTGGCATAGCGCGCATATATTCGCAAAGAAATCCACTCGACCCACGTGATTTATGTGAAAATGCACATATTTATAGCCTTACATAACAATAAGATAGCCAGCATTCATTTACATTGCGTGTTTGAACTTGCATTAGCTGATTTATCTCTCAGGGTTTGGATTCCTCGATGACATGACTTATTTATCATTGAGGAAGATTCACGAAATGTACAATTTTCCGTCTAGACCGAAATTAGAATCAATACTAGTCTGTTCTCAGCAATAAACACGATTTCCGTTCATTCTTATTTATTCCCAGAGCAGAGGAAAGCTAATCACATATCGACACAGAAGAGAGCCCACGATCCGAGAACTGTGTGAGTTGCAGATAAACGGGACTAGTTTCGTACCGCGAGGAATAGATGGTGTTGTCGTCCATAGAATACCTAATGTACTCGACAAATGCGATTTCCATTTTATAGCATAATTTTTACCTAATAATATTTATTAATTTAATATTTATATAACACGACCGAATTCACCATTCCTTAATCTAGAATTCATCCACAGATCAACGCTGATTCCTGAATCAATCCAATTCGCCATTAAAAATTAATCTATAGTCCATTTGCTGAGACAAGAGAATGTGGAACTAATTATTGAACAGGGACAAGTCATTCTATTGGTCAAAAGAGGATAATTTTGTATCCAATAGAATGACGTTTCTGTTCAAGAATTAGTTTCACATTCTCTCGTCTCAGCGAATGGAGTATAATCGACTAATCAAAATCAATGATCAACTGATTCATCATATACCATGAATCAAGCACTGATCAGATCTTTTGATTCTAATTTTGACGTTTATAGTTATGTCAGGATTCTGGCTGTTGTACACATTTGTAACTTCACCTCAGGCTTCTTCTTTATCTTTATTTAGAAACGCAATGATTCTATTACTTTCAAATAATACATTTATACCTTTCATTTTCATTTTAGAAACACTTTTACTGGAATCAGTTAAAAATCAATTTAATAGTATATTAAGTGTTAAGAACGGTAAGGACAGTTTACCGATTGAAGACAAAGTTTGGGGACTGAGGGAAGCGAAGGTCCCAATTTTGTCTAAGATCGGTAATTCCTTAACGTTCGTGATGCTTATACTATTTTTTGCACGATTGACACACAAAATTTAAAAGAAAAATAAGATTTGAAAATTATTTTGTCATATTAAAAATTTTATTTGTCAATTTTGAAGTAAGCTTTGATTTTTGTTTTTATTTATTTACCGTCTCGCCTCCTGAACGGTAAGTGAAACACATCACTTACCGACGTGAGTCACGAGTCACGTCACTTACCGTTCACTAATTTGTAAATAAGACCTACTGTCTTGGAAACACTATCGGTAAATATAAAAAATAACCCGATCGTGCAAAAAAATATATTATTCCAGACCCATAGATGAGGTCTCGTGGCCACGTGCCAGAGTGTCTGGGCGCCAATCTGGGGAACCGGGTTCCATTCCCACCGACGCCAAATATTTCAAATTTTAAATGGCACAAAATTGATCTCTATGGCACACTCAGCAATGGGTAATATTCCGTGATGATATATATATATATATATATATATATATATATATATATATATATATATATATATATATATATATATATATATATATATATATATATATATATATATATATATACAGAGTGGTGACTTGGAAGACACAGCATAACTTCAATGGTAAAATCTTAATGTGCAGTTATTTGCTCCCCTAATTATTTTAGAGCAAAATTGTATTTACGTTTTTGCTACAGAAAAAAATACTGCATCCGAATATGTATTACATTGTTGTAGTCAACAATTCCATTGTTGTCATCAACTACAATAAATGTGTTTTTATTTTCATCGTTTTGTAAATAAGTTTAAACGTCAAGAACCTGTGACAGATGTTTACGCTTTTGTTAAAATTTTTGTTCCATGGCACCAATGATTTTTGCAAAAATGTTGTTGTTTTCGATTTTTTTACGGTTCCGGAAATTGAAAAATTATAAACAATAGCATATTCTGTAGTAAAATCTAAATAAAATTTTGCTCTAAAATAATTAAAGCAGCAAATAACTATACATTAAGATTTTACCATTGAAACTCTTATGCTGCGTCGTCCAAGTCACCACCCTGTATACTCGTATATATATATATATATATATATATATATATATATATATATATATATATATATATATATATATATTAGTTGGTAATTGATTTAATTTAAATGTTGAAATTTATAAAAAGTCAAATACGATAATTAAGCTAAATGTAAGAACTATATAAAAATTATTACTATTGTTTTTATTAATAACAAAACAGGTAATCTCGAATTAGTACTGTACCAGTTTTATTTCGAATGACATCAAAGCCAATTGTTATTCTACATATATATTGCAAAAAAATGACCTCATGACAACTCCCATATATTCGTTTAGTCAATTTATTTCGAAATGAAAAACTGCATATGAAATAAATTCCTCTATGAAATAAATTTTAAACTATTGCCCAACGCTGTAAATTTATTTGAAATTATGCAGTCAATACAAAACATATATTGCAATGTGATTGTAGTTGTTCCATGCGAATTGACAATTTCAATTGGATCATATTTTTAAATCTGATATCTGTTGATGCTATACATTCATCCCAATTTGAACAATATCAGATTACATTTTTTTCAATCAGATTAATGATTTCATGAGCGATTATAATTCATATATTCTTTTTTCATAATAATCAAAAAAGAGATTGCAATGGATAACATGTTTTATATTTTTCAATGATTTGATTAATGTACTTGTATATTTTTTGTGATTAATCGCATTTTCAATGATAAAATATATTTGTTCTACATTTGTGAAGCGAGCTGAACATACTCTGCAGTTCACAGTCACTTGATCCACACACTATAAGTTCAAGCTTTACTATTAGCATTTAAAAAGGAGTATTTAATAGCCAGTTAAATAAAATATAAATGTAACAACCGAATTCACCATTAATACGTTGATTAATAATCAGTTTTACTTGAGTTTTGAATCGTAATCAACAGATTCCTGTAATAAAAATAGTATTTTATGCACCAAGGGCGTTATGAAGATGATAATGCAAGAAAGGCGACGAAGATCTAGTCCGAGGGATAGATGTCCGATGGACATTAACGTTCATGGTGCATACAAGATTTTATGTTTCACTAGAATATGTAAATCAAGTTTTCATTTATAATAATTTTGATTACAATAATGCTTAAGCTTTGGCGTTGTTAAGGATACTGTTGCGTTGTTAAGGATACTATTTACTTGTTTTGTTTATTATCAACGTTTATTTATTTTTAAAACATCAACGTTCTTTATCGTTGGAGATGATGGAGGGTGAATTTGATGTTTCGGAAGACATTTTAATGAGAGCGAAAAAAAAACCAATGAAGATTTATTATTTACGAAATTGAGAGCAATTTACGAAAATGAGTTTCGACAATTTTAATTTTATATTTCGAAAACATATTAACAAATAATGTATAAATAATTTTTGATTCAATAAATAATATACAAATTTTTGTATTAATAAATAATGTGATATATTACATTTTTTGTCTTAACGATGATCGGATTATAATGTGGGCGTTATGAACTATTATGCCCTCATATAATGCCTCGGTTGTTTCATATACTCCGTATTCTAGCAATACGAGTAAACAGTTTATAGTACTCTAGTACCTAATACATAAAACATTTTTTCTACGACCACCATGAAAAGTTGATATTTATGCTCTCTTTTGTCATCGTAAAGTTAATGATTACTAAGGAACGAGCAAAAAAATACTTTACGGCGCGTCTCCTATAGCAACGCGCGGTAAAGTAATTAATTTGCTTGCTAAATAATTGTTGAAATTTTAATTTATTAAGACAATACTTACGAAATCTAAAATATACGTTAGGTTTAGTTTTACACTACAAATGTGCTACAAACAATACGAAGTTAGCTACGCTACCAACTTATTTATTTAATTAAGTTACAATTTTATTCTGTTGGCGAATGTACATTTAATTACAACTATAAATATATTTCATAATCAACAAACTTAGTGGATTTAATCATTGACCGACAATGTTAAAATTGAATATGCAGTTTTGGCAGTTTTGTATATTTATTCCAGAGCTTGAAACAGCTGACGAGGATAAATTAGATTCTGTGACTGTAACATTCTCACTAGAATATTCAGTTAGTGTGGCAGTGGCAGAAGTTTGATTCTCCTTGTTTGTTAAAATTTTATGCGCTGTATCAATTTTATTTTTCAAACATTCATCAACATAACCTGCAACAGCTGATGAACGCCAGCCACCATGACGTTTTACAGTCATAATGTCAGCTCCGGAATTAGCTAGTAATGTAGCAGAGGATCTGCGGAAACAATGGCTTGTAAATGATTTCGAATCAGGTAAATTCTATAGTGTTCGTTCCAACAACTTGTGCGGTACATTTGCCATGCTTATAATTTATGAATAATCGCCGAGATGATATGCAAGAGGAATGGATCCCCGCGTACTAGATATGGAGCGAAAATTCAAATAAATTGTCCCTGTACTAGAACTATTAATATTTTTAAATATTCAACATTAGACGAACGTACTTCTAATATGAACCTGCATTTAAAAAAAAAGTATTATTGAAATCTATTAGTATTTGACCTTGATTTGTAGGAAATACGAAAAATGCCGTTTTCCCCATAAAATCAAAGTCATATACTAATAGATTTCAGTAAACCTTTTTTTAAAATGCAAGTTCATATCAGAAGTATGTTCGTCTAATGTTGAATTTTTGAAAATGTTAATAGTTCTAGCATAGGAACAATTTATTTGAATTTTCGCTTCATATCTAGTACGCAGGGGTTCCATTCCTCTTGCCACAATTTTCGCCATGCTCTCTAATGTTACCCTATTTAAGACAGACCAAACAATAGCAGCTGTACAAATGGCGTCTTTTATGTTTAATTGTCAGGCGAGTGTACCAAACCACCGATATATGTAAAATATTGCGAAGCCTTACTGTTCTTCCATCGATCTAAACCTCCGTCATTCGCTTATACCGCGTTTCCCACCAACTATTAACATAGCAAGCGTCTCTTGCGGCAATTATCTTTTATCTGGTCGGTTCGGCGTGTGCATTGTTCACTGGCAGCCGGGTTTGGCTGCAGTGCAGCGTTGTTCGGTGCTGCAGAGAGCCAGCACAGCCTCTGCATTCTGGCCGAGGCGAGCTGCCTGCACAGGGCCATTTACCCATTACGTGGCATTAAGATGCGGGATAATATTCAAATTCACGCATAGCGGACGACGCGGATGGAGAGTGGGACTTGATAAGAGAAGGTTTAAAAATAGTAGTTGATGTTTTTAAAAGGAAGAGAGCATTATCTATATGTATATCTACTTATCGACATATGTGTTTAAAAATATGTAGAATATCAGTCATAGTTAGTATGTATGGTAGTATCTATTTTATCGATTTGGTCAAAACAAATGAGTGTCGACGACTGGACGATGACGACTGTAGCAAAATCCATTCCTATTCATAATCATAATCTGTTACTTAATCTAATTTATCTAAACAAAAATTTGTCATTAACATTTACTATTTTTCCTGGCAAACCTAACAACACATATTGGAACAGTTAACCTTTATTTGCCTAACGAAACTCATTATAAAAATGCTTTTATACCAATGTTCCATTAGCATTAGCAAACCGCGTAATATTAAATACCATAACATTTATCTTTTCTCGTATCGTGTATGTATACTCTAATAATAAATCGTACCGTTCATTTTCCTCGACAATATTTATATATCTTGATAAAATAACCTCTATCATGTACGATAATGTGATATTGAATTTTGCATTAGAATACAATCGTTCATTGTTCGCTATAAAAATAATAGAGTAACTGTTATTGAAAGTGCGTTATTAGGTAAAATGAAGGAATAAACGTAAAAGTTCACGTGGTGTTAAAAGCATTTTTATGTTCATACTTATATGGTAAAGCGTAAAGGGATTCAATTAAAGAATTAAAAATAATACGCTATTTAATATTTCAATTATGGAATTAGATCAAATAACAGCATACAATTTTATTTAAAACAGTTAATTTCTTCTATGGTATATTTGAATGCCGTTTTTTTTAAACTTTGGGCCTAAACATAGATACAGAACAGAGCAGAAAAATGCAGTCAATGAAAAATAAATGAATATAAAGGGACATAAGCTTAAATAATGAATCGTAATAGAAGGGGAATTCAAAAATAATCTACCTGGATTCAAAACAAAAGCCATAGGGTTTGCATTACATTTTTATTTTTCTATATAAACTCCTCTGTCCCAACAACACACTTAGGGGCCTATTCAGTACTCAATATTCAGGGCCGGTCCATGGGTATAAGGCAAAGCTTTAAACTCGTGTGAGGTAGGCTCAGGATTAATTCTGGACTGCATCCACAGATTGAATGCCTTAGGAGCGAGTAACAAACTAAGACTGATATGGGTACCCGGGCACTAGATATCGAAGGAAACCGGGTAGCCGACCGTCTTGCAAAAGACGGGAAAATATACCTTTCATAGAACCCGCACCTGCCTGCGGAATAACCGCGGAAACAGTTAAGCAGGAAATTAATACATTGCTCTGGCAATGGTACAAACTGCACTGGACAGCCATATCAGGCCAGAGACACTCCAAGCTCTTCCTGAATGAGCCATCCAAGAAAAGAACTGACAACTTACTCTTAATGAGCAAGTAAGATGTTAGATTAATAACAGGACTGGTAACAGGACACTGTCAATTAAATAAACATTTGCGCAGGTTGGGCCTTAAACAAGAACCAACATGCAGAGGATGTGGAGAAGAGGATGAAACTCCTCAACATTTAATATGTCACTGCGAAGCATTTATGGCAAGCAGACATAGTCTTTTAGGAGCAAAGAAATTGCATACTGAGACACTAAAGGACATCAGTCTAAAGAAAATCCTGGAGTTCACAAAACAAACAGGACTTCTAGAATAGAAGTAAAACACGGAGGGTACAATAGACCAGAATGGTCGCAGTACAGGGACAAAGATGAACCACCTCTCGATAATAATAAAAATAATAATGGGTATAAGGCGCCTTTGTGCTACGTTATATTTTAGCGCCCCTTCCCCTCATGATGTAAAATTTGCAAATTAAAATTTAAACTATACTTTTTGTTCTTCAAACATGCTAGATTTAGTATATTGTTGAAATTTTCTTTGATTCATTCTTGTAATCAATAGGTTATAATCAAAATCGTTTGTTGTAATTAATAATTTTACAACAGATTTCAGAATAGTATGTAAATCATAAAGCATTTGATTCTTCGCAAAATGCTAGTAAGTATTTAAATATTGGATTTATTGTGGGATTCATACTTGTAATCAATATTATTGAGTTATAATTTATAATCAATATATTCTTTGTTGTAATCAATATTTTCACAGTTATTTCAATATAACAATGCTAGAATAATAACGAACTGATTGGAACGATAATTATTTTACTTATACTAGAGCTCTAATGCAAACAAATTAAAAAATATATTGTTCATTTCTATCACGTTAATTTGTATAGTTCTATAGTAATTTAGTCTTTACGAATAAGAGCATTTTATAAAAATTTACTATTATTTACTTTACTGACTTGAAACGGCGCCCTTCAAAGTCAGGCGCCTTTGTGCGGGGTACAACCTGCCCACCCGCACGGAGCGGTTCTGGTAATATTTGTCATTTTTTGTCATTATGGTTGTTATGTATTAAAGAATTTGGTATTCTCAGTACTGAAAGTGGTTACTGTCAACAATTGTTAAGCGTTTTGACAGTCTTTATCATAACGACTGCTAAAACCATGTATTTATGGTTACTATGACGTTGTTATTTGACATGTGACAGGTTATTATATCAATCAAATATTAATATTGACCTTTCTGGCAAATATTTGTGTAAGAACGATAAAGACTGTGGTGGAAGAAAGTTACTTTTGACATTCTGTGGTAGTTTTGAAAACTCTTTGTGATGTGTGATGTTTCCATTACATACTCAGTCAAAATAAAAAAAATTAAATCTTCCCATAAATTTTCAATCACGTTAAGGTCACTTGTAAGAATTAACAAAGCCGTTCTAAATAATTTAGAAGTTTCCAAATATCATATTGTTCTTTAGTTGTTTTGGGAAAAGGTTTGCGTACTAAATATAATTAGCAATTCATTAAAAAAAAAAACTAAAGCGTTGACAGATAAGATTAGGGTTGGGTTAGATTATGTTCATATATGTATAATGAAGTTAGCTATTGTCAAATAATCTGGTTCCTTCACAAGGTATTTTTTTTTTCGACAATTTGGTGGAAACAAAAGAATATGGAGCTGTCATTTTTGACAATGAAGACAAACAATACAAATAAAACAAATACACACAAATGTTACAAATTGAAACATGAGCCGTGTTCCTTCGGGTTGTGATTGTGATTTTGTGAATCCTGATTCATTTAATCGTGATTCTTTTGAAACAGGATTTAAAAATTATAGCAAGAAAACAACACAATCTAGTGTCAAATGTCAATGTCATATGCAGACTAATGCAAACTATCCTACTTTATTTTATAAATAATCAACTGTCTATAGCAGTGATGCACAAACTGCGGCCCGCGGGCCAATCCGGCCCGTTTACTAATTCTATCCGGCCCGCGTAGAAATCAATTGATTATAATTTAAATGACATCTTGCAGTTGGCTACAACCTCCTTAGCACCTGATATTGGCCAAATAGTTACTGGTATTCAATGTCATCCTTCGCATTCTTCAACGAGCTAAAGTTAGTTAACATCTCTTCAATCATTTGTTTTTATTATATCCAAGAAATTGTGATTTTTATAGTTATTTGTTGTTTGTTATATTTATAGCAAAGTCTATAATGATATTTATATTTATTCAGTTATTATATTATACACATACACAGTCAATAAAAAAATATATAAAGTAATTCATTTTTTATTCCATCCAAACCTAAATTATGTTTTGAATTCTTACTGGCCCGCGGCAACACAATGTATTTTTATTTGGCCCATTGTCAAAATAGTTTGTGCATCCCTGGTCTATAGTGTTATAGTCAGAATTAAAAATGGATTATATTGAAGTAAAAAATAATGTTCTTGGTAAGGAATATGAAGTATGTTTATTTCAAACAAATCTTTATGTGGTTCATTACACGCTTTTGTAGAAAAATCTTATTTCCCTTAATACCACAAACCCCACATTCGTAAATTTCTACGCTCGGAATAGTATATTTTCAATTTGTTCTGAACTGAATCCATGTGAATCACTCAAAAAGGTTGATTCTGAAGGGAAGGGGGAAGGTTGTCTAGTGATCACAAAATGAGAAAGTGGGGATAACGAATAGGAAACGTAAAAACATTATTCTTCTTAATCATGATCACTTTTATTATTTAGATCACGAATCACAGCCCGAAGGAACACGGCTAAGATGTGACTTAAGTAAAATAGACAAGTTTGTGTGTGAAGTAGTATTACGTCCCTGAAATTCTCATTCGTACCGTAATAACTCATTTCCCAGCCTTATAACGTAAATAACTTAACTAAAGTGTTCTAGCTGCTTTCGTCTGAATTTATCAAGTTTAAAAGTGACAATATTGAAAAATAAATACAATTCAACTCGATATAACATTCAAATACGTGTAAAACAACCTTGTTTTAAGCAACTTGCATGTTACTAATATTGTCTTAGTATTAGAAGGCCAACACTTACGCGCAACATGATACAGTGTGCTTGCAATGAGATCAAATGTCTAATTAAAGTAATTCGCTGAAATATGACGCCAGTTCCAAGTTGCATCTAGGAAACAAGGTCAAAACATCCAATTTCCATGAAACATCTAGCGTATCTCATATCCTGACGTAAAAAGTATAGATTTTCCATAAGCGTGCAAGTTTGTATCGTAAAGACAGACGAGAGCACGACTTGAACGCTTGAACCACAACGTGGAACGTACAGTCGTAACCGAGAGAACGGTTATACATGTAACATGTAATGCCGGGGAGCTTTGTTCGTCCAAGGATTATTGGTACTAGCTCTGAATCGAAATAATACTCATCATCACATATTCCAATAACGAAAAGAATTTGCAAATAAATGGATACAAAAAACCTACCATAAATGAAAGAAAACCATGTTGTGCATAAAATGTAAAATGATGTCAGTTATTTTATGTATTTTGATTCGCTAGACTGAAACTTACACGTTTTGGAACCCGCAGAATAGCATGCGACATCAGCGGAATTAAATTATGAAAACGTCAAAAATCATCGTTTAAATAATAACTTCTTAACAGTTCAAAATTAAAATACAAACATTGTTTTTGTCAAAGTGACACGGGCACACAAATCAGCTGATTTCAAGCACTTCAAGGTCGCTCGAGTCATGTGTCTGCTCGCAACCAATAAGAACCTACCCATAGCTATTACTGTTAATAGATAGTGCGCGCGTTATAATATTCAAAAAGTGACGCGAATATTGTTTCACAAATTGTATATAGGTAACATTTTTAGCAGGATGTGGTGGTCTACAGACTATGTTGCTGTACTTCGTTTCACGTAAGAAAATAGTGATGGAAAGATCGGTGCAGTTTGATCTTGTTTTTTGATTGGAGAATATCCCGAAATTATCCAATCAAACAACAGTTTCAAACTGCACCTATTTTCCCATCACTATTTTCTTACGGGAAACAAAGTATAGACTCGTATCCCAGAATTATTTGATCATGTTATATAGGCCGTAACCGTATTGTAAAATACGTCATATTATGAAGTACCTACCCATAGATATTAATGTGAAGGGATCGTGCGTGCGTTATAATATTCAAAAAGTGATGCATAGATTTTGTTTTACAAATTGTGTTATTGGGATTTTCAAATAAGAAAACGCTAACTAGCGTCGACTATTAGAACTACAAACAGTGGTACACAATTGACATTTACATGAAACTACTACTAAATGACTATAAAAACTCTATTATACATACTTGAATTATAAATGAAAAATACTAATAAATGAGAAAATAATACGAAGAGTAAAGACACATGTCAACAAAAAGTGTACCATTGTTTAATGCGATCAGCGCCATCTCTTGATACTTGAAAATCCCAATAGGCGATGTGCACATTTTGAGCATCGGCGCCTCTAACGGCTACATTGATATTTTTGGTTACTCATAGTATATTGAAATGAATAAAGAAAATATTTAAAATGCTATGTATGTTTTGTGACAATCAATAAAGTCAAAATACCAGCGAGGGTACTGTGGAAGAAAATTTAATTTTTCTCATAAAATGTGTGATTTCTGTAAACCATTTTATCATATTTAAATTTATATTATAAGTTATAATATTAGTTGAATGTTACAAGATGCACAATACATGGAAATTGAGATTAAAAAGTTGGAAAACTTAAATGATTGGAAAGAAGAAAATTTCTACATATCACGATATCAGTGTATGATGTTAGCATCTTTCTTTTATATTCGCAGTAATTAAAGAAGATTCTTCATTGAATATATTCCAGGCTCTAAGTGGAATCAGTTGCACAAGCTCGGAGAAGAAAATACACGAAAAATACGAACCATGTAAATTTCTACCTTTAACATTAACATTACATGTATAAATTCTATAATAAATAGACAAATTATGTCAAAAATAGACTTCTATTTCATACATCTGCAAGTATTATACAATTTTATGACAATTTTCTTCTTTTTGTATTATATTTTGTTCAAATATTAACTTAAAGAACACATTTTTATATAATTCATTATTGCAATCAAACGACTATTGTTGGAATTTTATTCATACGATAATTATGTTTTACAATGAGAAAATATGTATACCTAAAAGAATTTTTCATGTTAGTAGAAGAAAAAGATATTTTCTTAAACATCTGTTTCTCATATAATCTTCAAGGAAATTTATAAAGTTTGATACTTCAATCGGTAATTTTGTGAGAATTATTACATCCCCCAATGCATCACATAATATTTGACATCGTATCATTCCCATTTATTGCAATTATTATATAAAATAGAAATTGCAAAATTATTCTGACATAAAACATAATCTTGCTAAGTTTCAATGAATAACCATTTTGTCATTTTTGTCCGCTGCCGGCGCTGACTACTTTTGTGCACACCGCCTATAGGGCGCGAGCAGACACGTGACTCGAGCGACCTTAACGTTCTTTGAATAAGCTGATTTGTGTGCGCATGTCATTTTGACAAGAACAATGTCACGTTGACAGTACCAATGTTTTGACTTATTTTGATTTTGAACTGCTTTAATGTTATTATTTTACAATTTTTAAGCAGTAAAACATATGAAATTAAAAATAATAACATTTTAGTAGTTAAAAATTAAAATAAATCAAAACATTAGTCTTGTCAACGTGACATTGTTCTTGTCAAAATGACAAGCGCACACAAATCAGCTGATTCCAAGTACGTCAAAGTCGCTCGAGTCACGTGTCTGCTCGCGCCCTATAGTAATTTTCTTTGCTTTTTTCGTAGTTTATATTTGTCATTTCTTCTTGTCTGGTAGTTATCAATATCTTGGAATTTTAGAGTTATGTTACATTCTTTTTGATCGTACTATTGTATTCATTTTTGTATTCATGACGAAACTGCTGTTGGAATTATAATAGTCCTCATTGTGAAAACCTCCAGAGAGAAGTGGAAGTGTCCCAAATTCTCTGTCTTGTTTCTGGTTCGTATGTCCGTTGGAGGTGGCATTAAGCCCCCGGTATAATATGAATTGAACATTGGATTTATAGCCGCGCACACAAGCCTTACAAGAGACCCTACTCCCCGTTGCTAATGATAGACAGAACATAAAAGCAGTTTTAGTTATACGGCTATTGCTCTCTGAATTATTCCTCAGCTAGGGGGCCTGCTATGGCAATTTCATATTTTACGCCAGACGCGTATCTAACTTGCTGTTAGTGTTACAGACAGACACCCTGTCAGCGAACGGACAGACCTGCATTATAACTACGATCAGGCTGTGCTATGGAACATGCACGGGGACGGTGTAGTGTAGTGAATAAGCATTCAGCCGGAGGTTATTCGTGCCGAGATGGTTAGATAGAGGAAGCGACATTCATTTCGAAAACTTTTTATACGAATGAAAACGAGATAGCAGTTTAATATTTGAGCCCAAAATAATTTCACACTAAATTTACATATAGGGCGCAAGCAGACACGTGACTCGGGCGTATATATATATATATATATATATATATATATATATATATATATATATATATATATATATATATATATATATATATATATATATATATATATATATATATACGGGTGGGGCAGAAAAACCTATCCGATTTCAAAACGTTATAAAATTAAAACCACTCAACTTGTCAAAAAATTTTTTTATTAACATATCGCAAATTTTATGCCATTTTTAAATTTAAGTTTTGAAAAGCACATCACTCAAATGCCGTCCTTGGGAGCGGATACACTGATTTAGGCGCTCGCGGTAGCTTTCCATGACTTTCACCGTCATTTCCACAGGAATTTCTTCAATTGCCCGAGCAATTTCCCTTCGTAAAGCAAGAAGGGTCCTTGGTCGATGCTGGTAAACCTTCGATTTGAGGTAACCCCAAAGGAAGAAGTCACATGGAGTGAGATCCGGTGAGCGCGGCGGCCAGCCAAGATCACCTCTCAGGGAAATGAGGCGACCGGGAAACAGTTCCCTGAGAATGTCAATTGATCGTCGCGATGTGTGCGCGGTTGCACCATCCTGTTGAAACCACACATTTTCCACGCCATTTTCTTCCATTTTGGGTCTAAGAAAATTTTCCAGCATGAAACAATAGCGCTCGCTGTTGACCGTTACGGTTTGCCCATTTTCTTCAAAAAAGTAAGGCCACCAGACGCCTAGGCGGGAAAGAGCACACCACACAGTCACTTTTGGGCTATGGAGGGGTTCCTGATGGATTTCTCGAGGATTTTCGTCACTCCAATATCGAAAATTCTGCCTGTTAACGGCACCACAAAGGTGAAAATGGGCTTCGTCCGTGAAGAGCACAACATCGTCGTTTGGGAGTTCTCGGAGATCGCGACACAGGTTCGTACGGGTTTCAAAATCCCTTTCACTTAATTCCTGTGCAACAACCATTTTGTAGGGATGCATTTTGAGGTCCCGGTGCAAAATGCGCCGAATACTGCGGTTGGAAATCGCCAAAGCGAGCGAATGTTTTCGCGCCGAACGACGCGGGGAACGTTCAATCGCGGCTCTCACATTGGCCACGTTTTCAGGTCCTGTTGCTGTCCTGGGACGTCCAGGCGACTTCTTTTTCAATGCTGAACTCGTCTGTCTAAAATTTGACACCCACACTTTAATCGTAGCGTGATGTGGAACAGGATCATGACGCCCGAGTCCGAAATGAATTCGAAAAGCACGTTGTGTAGCAATTATCGAACCGCCGCATTCGATAAACCGCTCAATAACAAAAGCACGATGTTCACCAGACCAAGGCATGTTGACTACTGACAAATGGCATAAAACCGGCTTTCTAACGGTTTTTACCCCACTACTCTAACTGCTCCCTCTTCTGGGAAAAAGGGATTTGAAATCGGATAGGTTTTTCTGCCCCACCCTGATATATATATATATATATATATATATATATATATATATATATATATATATATATATATATATATATATATATATATATATATGTACCTACAGAGTGGTGGCTTGGACGACGCAGCATAGGGGTTTCAATGGTTCAATAGTCGAAAACAATAATAACATTTTTGCAAATATCATTGATGCCGTGGAACAAAAGCGCAAACATCTATCACTACACACTTTAACAGCATACTCTAGACTCTAGAGTAAAGTAATCGCAAAAGGAAGAAAATTTAACATATATGAGACGCTGATATAGATCGGAAACGAAACGAAGAGGATTACAAAGAAATATAAAGCAAGAATTGAAGCAGTAAAATTGTGGTAATGAAAATCTCTTAGCGTAACTCAAGTAAAGAGAATTAGAAATGAAAATGTAAAACAACAGAGAATAACTGAAAAAACTGTAATACATGTAGGTGATATTGAGAAAAGAACGGCTGATATAGTATATTATTGAAACAAAAGTATGGTATGACTAGCGAATGAAAGTTATTTTATAAACATGGTTTCTTTTGAAACCCTAGAGAAGAATAAAATTGTACGAAATATTCAGGTATGAAATTTTTGCATGAACCCATTTAAATACTGGACTAGGAAAGCACAGAAATACATTTCTATGTCTTTCTGTCTATAACCGGGGCATTACATGAGGGCATAATAATTCATTATGTCCTCATTATCATCGTTTATGGACATTAAATTAGAAATAATATGAACGGTATATAATGAAAATTATTTTCTTTTTAATTATAATTCATTACAATAATAATGATTGATTACAACAATTAATACATTAATTGATTACAACAATTAATATAAGAAAACAGCTTTAAAAGCACAACATAGAAATCATTTTTAATTTAATTATAATACTTAAAATTGATTATGAAAAGGGTCTTAAAAAGCAATTTACTTTCACCACATATGAAAGTAGTAAGTACATCGAATTGCATACTGCAATGTTTCGCATTAATTTTTGACGGATGACGGATCATTAATTTTTTTGGGGACGATAGTTATCCACGTTTGAATTCATCTTTGATATTATTTACCGTCACATTTAACACATCCAAAGCAGTACAAACTCTCTAAAATGTAATAATATTCAGAAATAAGTGACTAAGAAATAAAGAACTGAGATATGTCATGTGAAAATAAACCTCAAAATATAAAACTTAGATCTTCTACAGAGCAGAATGGAATAATTAGGGGAACATGTATGCGTTTCTATTCCTCAAAGTATGCAGAAGCATTCAAAATAATTTCTTTACACCGTTTCGATAAAATATCTTCCGAAATTAAACAACATCCTTAGCAACGCCACAGCTTAAGCATTATTATAATCAAAATTATTATAAATGAAAACTTATTTCACATAGTATAGTGAGAAACAAATTCTTACAACTTGAGAGCAAGGATAAAGTAGGGCTAAGTTATTAGAAATTTTATAGCAGCCTCTCTGGTTTTAATTGCTAATAAAATTATTTACTATTTAGTTGTTTAATGGAACACAACTACGTATTAAATTAAATCACCAGGTAGCGGCGGGAAATTATAGCTCTTCCTACTTTGGATTCATTAAGCATGTTGTTATTTACTATAATTATTACTAATAAAACACTGGCGACTGTGGATGCGTAGTCTGATATTAAAATTCTACAAATTTATATTGCAGATTTAAGAATAAATTAGAATAAGCCTCTATAATCGCTTAAAAGCTTTTAAATTCTTTCAATTTTAAGTTTTAAAGTTGTTCTATAAAAAGGAATATTTACATACGTATAAAAAGCACACCCATATCAGTTTGCTCTCAAATTTGACAACAGAGTAATGAGGTGTTGAACGATTTTTTTTCTTTACTTTAATCGAAAGAATAAGGAAAAATATTTTACCCCTATTTATTATTTTTTTCATATTATTCTTTATTCATGAGAAAATTGTCTTTGAAAATATCTATTCTGTCAGCCACTGGCTGATCAACATGTTTTTATAGAAGATGCTGTCAAATTAAAAATGTATTAACTACTCATTAATTAATAAATGTTTTTTTATAAAGCTGATGATGGTGGAGTTGCACCACCGAAACGTCCACAAACTTTTATATTTTTTTAATAAACAAGATCCACATCGCCAAAAGTATATATTTATTTAAAACATTTCCTTGGATCAACCTCCTCCACAATTTGAAAATATAATGTTTGAATTTCCGCTTCCTCTTTGCCTGATGACGTGCGTAAGGATCTAATCAATGAGGGTGTGGCTTACATTTGCCACCGACGGAATTTAAACGAGTGATAGTCATGACAGCTTTCAACTACTACTGATTTCTGTATTTGGAAATAAACATGGTTGTAAAAAAGTGTTTTGTGCCAGCGTGCCCAAATAGAACTGATAATAGGGAAAAATATTTCTAGTAGTGCCTCAAAACGAAGAACGAAAAATGAAATCATTGTCGCAAGTAAAGATAAAAACATAAAATCAAAACTTTTTATTGAATATATTTAAATTTTTAGCTGGAAAATGATGCACTCAGGCTACGATTTCTTATATCGGCTAATCTTTTCACTACTGGAGCATAAGAGAGATTGATAAATCCAGGATAAAACATGACATACTTTTAAACTGCTACTGTGCTTAATATATACAAAAATTTGAACAGAAAATCATGTATAATAATACTGTAGAACGTATTTATTCAAATTTCAGAAGAAAAAAGATATGTTAATTTTTTTGCAATACCTCATTCGGAAACCATTTTGTGGAAGGTTATCTACGGTAACATCATTGATACGGACTCCTATTGGTCGCCTGTACACCACCAGGACCGCGCCGTGTGGGTGGGCAGGTTGTGCCCCGCACAAAGGCTCCTGACTTTGAGGGGCGCCGTATCAAGCTAGTAAAGTAAATAACAATCAATTTTTATAAAATGCTATTCGTAAAGACAAAATTACTATAAAACTTACAAATTAACGTGATAGAAGTGAACAGTATATTTTTTTAATTTATTTGCATTAGAGCTCTAGTTATAAGTAAAATAATTATCGTATCAATCGGTTCGTTATTTTTCTAGCATTGTTATATTGAAATAATAACTATGAAAATGTTGATTACAACAATGAACATATTGATTATAACTCAAGAATATTGATTACAAGAATGAATCCCGCAATGAATCCAATATTTAAATACCTATTATCATTTTGCAAAGAATCAAATGCATTTACAATTCTGAAATCTGCTGTAAATTTGTTGATTACAACAAACGATTTTGATTATAACCTATTGATTGATAAATCTAGCATTTTTGAAGAACAAAACGTATAGTTTAAACTTTAATATGCAAATTTTACAACATGAGGGGAAGGTGCGCTAAAATGTAACATAGCACAAAGACGCCTAATACCCACGGAGCGGCCCTGTACACCAATTTTGTGTATGGTTGTAGGAATAAAATAAAATATAAAGAATTTAAAGTAACTTTTAATTTAACCTGAAATTTGCTTTTTCCTTGTTAAATTTTTTCATTACACCAAAATACACACTATTTAACTCTTGTCTATCACTTCTTGTATTTATATTGTTACAATCATCTCGGATATGAAGCATTTGAAGAAATATACTTTTAGAGATATTTAAGCTATGTTTATAAAAAAAAACAGAGCGGTTTTGTCGTCATGGGGACCGTCAGCTCCTTAAACCATCGCCCACGTGACCAGTGGACCAGTGCCCAATTGTCCGTTGCCCAATTGTCGCGTCAAAACAACAACAGGTCGTATAACACATTAAGCCTCGCGGTGATCTATAGTAAAAATAAAGAGGCCTCGTTTTATTATCGTTTTGTGAATAACATTTACAATTCCAAAAACCCATTGGTCGAATCGAATGTCAACGTATCGAGCATCAAATCTCTCTGCATTTTGAAAGCATTGCCCGGTTATCACAACAGTAAAAAGACAGATAAAAAAGTAATTCCCAACGGCAATTTATATTCGTAATTACACATTTATCTGCAGTTTTATGATCGTTCGTGTGCGTCGATCTATCAGGTAATGGTAGTCTCGCATAAAACCAATTATGATTTATGGCACCGAACTATCGATTCGGAAAATATGGTCTTAGAGAGAGAGCACCACTTCATCAACAACACATTAGACAGAGATGGGAAGAGATAACCGTCCCTAGCTCATAAAAAACTTTTAGCAGGGCCTAAGATAGACGCCCTTTGGTCAGGGGCGTCACTAGGTACTTTTAACAGGGAGGGCGCAACAGGCCGCACCTTTAGAACGAAAATTTTTTTGACAGTCTGATTCTGCATTTAAATTTTTTCATATATAATATCATAAGTGGTAAATTTTTGCCGGAAAATTTTTCAGATTGTTACGAGAGCCGGTTGCCTAGCAATTTATTGAGTGACATTGACAAAAAAATCATGAGTTGTCAAACGAGTGATTTTTGATCAATGTCACGAGATAAATTGGCAACAGGCTCGAGTAAAGCAATCGGAAAATTTTTCCAGGATAAAATTTAACCACGAATGGTATTCGGATGACTATTTCAAAAATAAAAATCAGGTAATCATTTATATAATTTTTTTCTTGACAAAAATCTTATAATTTTTATTGTTTAGAGGTATTATGTTTCAGTTTGCTTTTCCAACGTTTTAAATAGATTCCTGTCCGAATCGACTCGTTTTTAATAAAAACTGATAACCTGAAAATATACAGACTTTGACAGGTATGTAAACAATATGTTTCTAAAACGTCAAAAAAATTTCGCTTATCAAAACTCACTTATTGTAAAAATACAACACCTTATTGGCTTAAAGGGTGCGATAAAATTTTTGTGACGGTGTTTTGTCGAAATGAAACTTGGTAACTAGCTAGAATCCTGAATTTGGATTGGTTCATATATGTATGAGTGAAATAGTCATGTTTAAAACATAAAAATATTTCTTTTGGAAGATTTTCAGATGTAATGAAGCGAACACAAATACTTATCTGTTCTTCTGCAGTGATGTCCCCAGGATCATCTACTATTATTGCAAAATAATCACAATTATTAATTTTCGGAGTTATTTTGCGTATTATACATTTTGCACTACTCTCTATAACATGATTTTGTGACGTAGTGAACAATAATGTGCATTTTGAGGTACATTGTAATTCTGAAGAAAAGGATCCAATTTTTTAATAACTAGAGTCTATAAAATTGGCCTTATTTGTTGAATTTTTTGTTTCATTATGTCCTTGCAATGGGATAGCCTTAAATAATTTCGTCTCTTTTATAGCCTGAATGGTGCATCATTTTGATTTCTTATAGTACCTGTCTGAAGAGGAAAGGTTACCCCTGTACTAAAATATGAAGCGAAAATTCAATTAATTGTTTCGAACTATTAACATTTTAAAAAACTTAACACACGACATGCATACTTCCGATATTAACCTGAATTTAAAAAAATCTGGCCAGCACATTACCTTCCGTCAGTTCTATGTATTTTGTATAAATGTCATACAGAAAGTTCCTTGCAAAAGATTATATTTCTTGTACATTACCTCCTAAAGGCAGTTTTATGTATTTTATACAAATTCCATACAGAAAGTTTCTAACAAAAGATCCTATATTTACAGTAAAATTATAACATGAACATACTGTCAACTGCACTTGACACTGACACCTTTCAATCAGAATTTTTTTAATGTATCAGCTGTTTCCAGAGTTATAGCAAAGCTGACTAATATATATGATATTTAATTTCTTTATAATTTTTTAACTCTATGTCCCTTTAATATGAAGTATAAAATGCATTCAAATCGTATAGAGAATAAATAATTATTTAATATTTATAATAACATTAAATGTGAAAAAATGATATTTACCATCGTTTTTTCAAGAAAAACAGTTAAAATCTTCAAATGAGGGTACTTCCGGTTGACCAATTATAACCAAAATCTAATCAGCTCTTCACATGGATGTAACGAAGAGGAATACGAAAGAATTATAATTTTTGGAATTGTAGTATTAGTTATCGCATTAGAAAATTTTGTCACACACAGACACACACACACACACACACACACACACACACACACACACACACACACACACACACATATATATATATATATATATATATATATATATATATATATATATATATATATATATACATACATACATACATACATACATACACAAACACATACAAATAAATAAATAAATATATCATCACGGCTTATTACCCATTGCTGGGTGTGCCAATCTGTTTTGTATACAGACATCATCGTAAAAATAGTAAAATCGTATTCTAGGGACCCTAAAACGTGCTTATTCATCAAAAACTCACCACCGAATTTTTTGACCAAAGACAATACCTTCCTTACCTAAAGGTGACGGAAGGTAAAAATATTATTGAAATCTATTAGTATTTGACTTTGATTTTAATGGCAAAACGAGAAAATTCCAGTATTAATAGATTTCAATAATTTTTATTTTAAAATGCAGGTTAGTATCGGAAGGATGCTTGTCGTGTGTTGAATTTTTAATGCGTTAATAGTTCTAATACATTAATAATTTATTTGAATTTTCGCTTCATATTTTAGAGCAGCGGTAACCTTTCCTCTTCGGCTAAAGTCGTAGGTACATAATCGTCTCGCTGCTTATTGCAGATAAATAAGTGCATAATAAAATAGTAAAAAAATCAGATTGATTTTTAATAATTTATTTAAATAAAAACACGGAAAGGGGGCGCAAAATTAAACAGGGAGGGCGCAAGCCCCCTCAGAAATGGTCTATCGACGCCACTGCCTTTGGTCTGTACAATAAATATTCAAAGGGATTTCTACTACACCGAACCTATTCTTACACAAAAGCGGTAATTTTTACGGCAGATGTATAAGGTTGAAATGTAGTTCTGCCTTTATTGTGATGGGACTTTTCACAAGTTTGTCTAAGTTCCACAATTTCAGTGATGTATGAGGCAGTTTGCTAGAATTCTGAATTGTGTTCGAAATTACAGATTTAGAAGGAATTTATTTTTCTTCCACATTCCATTCTTTCAAGATGAAACATTGTATGGATTACCCATAAAAGTATGACTAATGTTTTTGTACCACGAACCCACATTCATGGAAGATTGATTGATATTATTTGAGGAACATATTAAGTAAATTGTACTTGACACTTATCACTGATATCTGCTAATTAGTAGTATTTGTTTCTATGGTGAAGCATCTTGGGTTATAAAAATTATGAAACTTTATAATTTATTTTATCTCTAAATAATTACATATTACATCGAATATGAAGAAATAATCTAATCGTACAGAGAATAATATTCTTTAATTTACATTAGGCCAGTCGGCAGAAATTTTATCTAATTTATTTTCAGTAACTTGGTATTTTGCTCTAAAGTTGATCCAAGATATCCGAGATATTAACGAAAATCAATAAAAAAAGTCTTTTTTCATGTGGGTTTTTCAATATGGCGGAAAAATCCTAGGTTGTTAGAGGCAGAGGGTGCAAAATTAGTGTCTTTTTGAAGGTCCAAATTAAGAGAATTAAATTTATTCTAACTTGCCACCATTTATTTCCACAATAAATCCCCTGCCGACTGGCCTATATGTCAAAAATTGATAAGAAAAACTAAAAATCGTCACACACACACGCACGCACGCATGGTCGCTCCGTGGGTATAAGGCGCCTTTATGCGAAGTTATATTTTAGCGCCCCTCCCCCCATAAAATTTGCAAATTAAAGTTTAAACTATACTTTCTATTTTTTTAAAATGCTAGATTTAATATATTGATTAAATTGTCTTGGATTCATTCTTGTAATCAATAGGTTACAATCAAAATCGTTTGTTGTAATCAAAAATTTTATAGTTGTAGTTTGCAATATAACAATGATAGAAAATTATTCGTTTAACAGGATATTTCTTTTACTTTTTAATTTCTAATAATAAATAAGGAAAATTCAATATCGGTAGAAAATAAAAATAAAATTATTCACTAAGATTTCAGAATTGAATGTAGGTAGGTATATCATAAAGCATTTGATTCTTCGTAAAATTCTATAGTAGATATTTAAATATTGGTTTCATTCATGTAATCATTATATTCTTGAGTTATAATCAATATATTCTTTGTTGTAATCAACATTTTCACAGTTATATTTCAATATAACAATGCTAGAAAAATAACAAACCGATTGGTACGATAATTATTGTCCTTATAACTAGAACTCTAATGGAAACAAATTTAAAAATATATTGTTCACTTCTATCACGTTAATTTGTAAGTTGTGTAAATCTTGTGTTTACGAATAAGAGCATTTTATAAAATTTAGTATTATTATATATTAGTTACTTTACTGTATTGAAACGGCGCCCCTCAACGTCAGGCGCCTTTGTGCGGGGCACAACCTGCCCACCCGCACGGCGCGGCCCTGCACGCACGCATGCACACATAATACGTTATAGAAACTAGTAATAGGGCAGTTGCAAGAATTTTTATATGCCTTCTAAGTATTATATTTAAAAATGTAATATTATTTAAATAGCCTGAAATTTGAAAATATCACCAAATATCCATTAGATATTTGACAATTTTTGAAATTTGGATATTTTGAAAAAGTCACGTGATCTAAAAAAGAATATGACGTCACAACACATACATCTTCATCGACTCTAATTGGTCCCTTATGATAAATATATTGTCAAAGTTGTCAAACAAGTGTCAAACTTTTGAGTTTGGTTCGTGTTAGATAATACAAAATTCAATATAAAATGAGTATTTTACAGTATCGTATTGTGCCTTCTTACAAAAATGCGTTAGGAACAAACCTACTATTGAATTTATAAATATGCCAAAAGATGCGAAGAAAAGAAAATTGTGGCTGGAACCAGTAGGTCGAAGAGCTGATGGTTGGGTTTTTACATTTTATTTTACCTTAACTCTTTAACACACCTTATTTCGGCAACAGTAAAATAGTCGTTTTCTGATATAAATTCAGCCATCATCCAGCTTTCGATTTTCGGTAAACTGTCCGACTTAGCTTAAGTATATTCTGTATTAGCCATTATTACTCATTTATAATGGAAAATGTCAGCGTCAAATGTGAAATTAGAAGTTTGTTATTAACATGTGACAAACTATCGCCTACGTTTATTTATCTAAATAACTAAAATAAATGTAGGTGATGGAAAAACTGTTTTTCTATTGGCTGTGAATGACGGAATGTATGTGCTTCTACGACACAGAAGTGGGGGGGTTGTTTTTCATGACTATTTTTGGCGCCAATATTCGTATTTAATTATTTACGAAAATAACAAATTATTAAAAAAATAATTATTAATAAGAAAAATATTGCATAAACTTTCATTTAAAATACTTTTTGAAAAATGTGAAACAGGCTCATTATGGCACAGAGGTAGTAATACACAAATAGTTGCAGATTACAGTATGACTAACATTACGTACTTGTGACGTATATTTATAATGATCCCATCTGTTTTGCAATTAGTACATTACTTGCTTTTGTAATTTCGCTCATATATCTCTGTCCATGTTACCGGCTTATTTTCGTTTAAATTCCTGGAAACGAAATAATAATAGCTCAAATTAGTCCCTTACATTTTCATGTTTCTTTGTAGAGATAAAGACATTATCCACTTCTCCGAAACTACGTCAAAGGTGTTGTAACCGAAACGGCTTCGCTCTTTGTCCAGCTTGGTATTTAAAAAGGAAAACACAGCGTTCGTAGTTACGGCTGTACTCAGCATAAATTGCCTGCAGTTAATCTAAATTTACTGGCACTCCATTATAAATTAAACGCGAAATCCAGCATAAGCATATTTAATAATAACAACGATATATAGTTCAAGGAAGATTATACTTAGTTCCATAGTTTGACACCATAAATCCTCTAATCTTGTACTCGGTTGGAATAAATTTTCATTCTACTAACAATAGCGCAATGAAATATTTAAACAGATTAATAACGAAATAATTTTTCACAATTAACAACAATGTCACTTATCACGTTGAAGAAGACGGAGAAGTTTATTATCTGCATTCTAAAAATTTGAAATATTTTCTACAATTAATAACGATTAGACACAGGGGTGATCTAATGCATTAGGCAGCTCAGGCCGAGGCACAGGTATTGCCTAGGGACAGCAAGTTCAGATAACACGGTTTTTACCTTCCGTTACCTTTAGGTAAGGAAGGTATTGTCTTGGTGAATTTCTGATGAATAAGCACGTTTTAGGGTCCCTAGAATACGATTTTACTATTTTTACGATGATGTGTGTGTGTGTGTGTGTGTGTGTGTGTGTGTGTGTGTGTGTGTGTGTGTGTGTGTGTGTGTGTGTGTGTGTGTGTGTGTGTGTGTGTGTGTGTGTGTGTGTGTGTGTGTGTGTGTGTGTGTGTGTGTGTGTGTGTGTGTGTGTGTGTGTGTGTGTGTGTGTGTGTGTGTGTGTGTGTGTGTGTGTGTGTGTGTGTGTGTGTGTGTGTGTGTGTGTGTGTGTGTGTGTGTGTGTGTGTGTGTGTGTGTGTGTGTGTGTGTGTGTGTGTGTGTGTGTGTGTGTGTGTGTGTGTGTGTGTGTGTGTGTGTGTGTGTGTGTGTGTGTGTGTGTGTGTGTGTGTGTGTGTGTGTGTGTGTGTGTGTGTGTGTGTGTGTGTGTGTGTGTGTGTGTGTGTGTGTGTGTGTGTGTGTGTGTGTGTGTGTGTGTGTGTGTGTGTGTGTGTGTGTGTGTGTGTGTGTGTGTGTGTGTGTGTGTGTGTGTGTGTGTGTGTGTGTGTGTGTGTGTGTGTGTGTGTGTGTGTGTGTGTGTGTGTGTGTGTGTGTGTGTGTGTGTGTGTGTGTGTGTGTGTGTGTGTGTGTGTGTGTGTGTGTGTGTGTGTGTGTGTGTGTGTGTGTGTGTGTGTGTGTGTGTGTGTGTGTGTGTGTGTGTGTGTGTGTGTGTGTGTGTGTGTGTGTGTGTGTGTGTGTGTGTGTGTGTGTGTGTGTGTGTGTGTGTGTGTGTGTGTGTGTGTGTGTGTGTGTGTGTGTGTGTGTGTGTGTGTGTGTGTGTGTGTGTGTGTGTGTGTGTGTGTGTGTGTGTGTGTGTGTGTGTGTGTGTGTGTGTGTGTGTGTGTGTGTGTGTGTGTGTGTGTGTGTGTGTGTGTGTGTGTGTGTGTGTGTGTGTGTGTGTGTGTGTGTGTGTGTGTGTGTGTGTGTGTGTGTGTGTGTGTGTGTGTGTGTGTGTGTGTGTGTGTGTGTGTGTGTGTGTGTGTGTGTGTGTGTGTGTGTGTGTGTGTGTGTGTGTGTGTGTGTGTGTGTGTGTGTGTGTGTGTGTGTGTGTGTGTGTGTGTGTGTGTGTGTGTGTGTGTGTGTGTGTGTGTGTGTGTGTGTGTGTGTGTGTGTGTGTGTGTGTGTGTGTGTGTGTGTGTGTGTGTGTGTGTGTGTGTGTGTGTGTGTGTGTGTGTGTGTGTGTGTGTGTGTGTGTGTGTGTGTGTGTGTGTGTGTGTGTGTGTGTGTGTGTGTGTGTGTGTGTGTGTGTGTGTGTGTGTGTGTGTGTGTGTGTGTGTGTGTGTGTGTGTGTGTGTGTGTGTGTGTGTGTGTGTGTGTGTGTGTGTGTGTGTGTGTGTGTGTGTGTGTGTGTGTGTGTGTGTGTGTGTGTGTGTGTGTGTGTGTGTGTGTGTGTGTGTGTGTGTGTGTGTGTGTGTGTGTGTGTGTGTGTGTGTGTGTGTGTGTGTGTGTGTGTGTGTGTGTGTGTGTGTGTGTGTGTGTGTGTGTGTGTGTGTGTGTGTGTGTGTGTGTGTGTGTGTGTGTGTGTGTGTGTGTGTGTGTGTGTGTGTGTGTGTGTGTGTGTGTGTGTGTGTGTGTGTGTGTGTGTGTGTGTGTGTGTGTGTGTGTGTGTGTGTGTGTGTGTGTGTGTGTGTGTGTGTGTGTGTGTGTGTGTGTGTGTGTGTGTGTGTGTGTGTGTGTGTGTGTGTGTGTGTGTGTGTGTGTGTGTGTGTGTGTGTGTGTGTGTGTGTGTGTGTGTGTGTGTGTGTGTGTGTGTGTGTGTGTGTGTGTGTGTGTGTGTGTGTGTGTGTGTGTGTGTGTGTGTGTGTGTGTGTGTGTGTGTGTGTGTGTGTGTGTGTGTGTGTGTGTGTGTGTGTGTGTGTGTGTGTGTGTGTGTGTGTGTGTGTGTGTGTGTGTGTGTGTGTGTGTGTGTGTGTGTGTGTGTGTGTGTGTGTGTGTGTGTGTGTGTGTGTGTGTGTGTGTGTGTGTGTGTGTGTGTGTGTGTGTGTGTGTGTGTGTGTGTGTGTGTGTGTGTGTGTGTGTGTGTGTGTGTGTGTGTGTGTGTGTGTGTGTGTGTGTGTGTGTGTGTGTGTGTGTGTGTGTGTGTGTGTGTGTGTGTGTGTGTGTGTGTGTGTGTGTGTGTGTGTGTGTGTGTGTGTGTGTGTGTGTGTGTGTGTGTGTGTGTGTGTGTGTGTGTGTGTGTGTGTGTGTGTGTGTGTGTGTGTGTGTGTGTGTGTGTGTGTGTGTGTGTGTGTGTGTGTGTGTGTGTGTGTGTGTGTGTGTGTGTGTGTGTGTGTGTGTGTGTGTGTGTGTGTGTGTGTGTGTGTGTGTGTGTGTGTGTGTGTGTGTGTGTGTGTGTGTGTGTGTGTGTGTGTGTGTGTGTGTGTGTGTGTGTGTGTGTGTGTGTGTGTGTGTGTGTGTGTGTGTGTGTGTGTGTGTGTGTGTGTGTGTGTGTGTGTGTGTGTGTGTGTGTGTGTGTGTGTGTGTGTGTGTGTGTGTGTGTGTGTGTGTGTGTGTGTGTGTGTGTGTGTGTGTGTGTGTGTGTGTGTGTGTGTGTGTGTGTGTGTGTGTGTGTGTGTGTGTGTGTGTGTGTGTGTGTGTGTGTGTGTGTGTGTGTGTGTGTGTGTGTGTGTGTGTGTGTGTGTGTGTGTGTGTGTGTGTGTGTGTGTGTGTGTGTGTGTGTGTGTGTGTGTGTGTGTGTGTGTGTGTGTGTGTGTGTGTGTGTGTGTGTGTGTGTGTGTGTGTGTGTGTGTGTGTGTGTGTGTGTGTGTGTGTGTGTGTGTGTGTGTGTGTGTGTGTGTGTGTGTGTGTGTGTGTGTGTGTGTGTGTGTGTGTGTGTGTGTGTGTGTGTGTGTGTGTGTGTGTGTGTGTGTGTGTGTGTGTGTGTGTGTGTGTGTGTGTGTGTGTGTGTGTGTGTGTGTGTGTGTGTGTGTGTGTGTGTGTGTGTGTGTGTGTGTGTGTGTGTGTGTGTGTGTGTGTGTGTGTGTGTGTGTGTGTGTGTGTGTGTGTGTGTGTGTGTGTGTGTGTGTGTGTGTGTGTGTGTGTGTGTGTGTGTGTGTGTGTGTGTGTGTGTGTGTGTGTGTGTGTGTGTGTGTGTGTGTGTGTGTGTGTGTGTGTGTGTGTGTGTGTGTGTGTGTGTGTGTGTGTGTGTGTGTGTGTGTGTGTGTGTGTGTGTGTGTGTGTGTGTGTGTGTGTGTGTGTGTGTGTGTGTGTGTGTGTGTGTGTGTGTGTGTGTGTGTGTGTGTGTGTGTGTGTGTGTGTGTGTGTGTGTGTGTGTGTGTGTGTGTGTGTGTGTGTGTGTGTGTGTGTGTGTGTGTGTGTGTGTGTGTGTGTGTGTGTGTGTGTGTGTGTGTGTGTGTGTGTGTGTGTGTGTGTGTGTGTGTGTGTGTGTGTGTGTGTGTGTGTGTGTGTGTGTGTGTGTGTGTGTGTGTGTGTGTGTGTGTGTGTGTGTGTGTGTGTGTGTGTGTGTGTGTGTGTGTGTGTGTGTGTGTGTGTGTGTGTGTGTGTGTGTGTGTGTGTGTGTGTGTGTGTGTGTGTGTGTGTGGCAAATTTTTCTAATGCGATAACTCTAATACTACAGTTCCAAAAATTATAATTCTTTCGTATTCCTCTTTATTACATCCATGTGAAGAGTTGATTAGATTTTGGTTATAATTGGTCACCCGGCAGTACCCTGATTTGAAGATTTTAACAGTTTTTCTTGAAAAACGATGTTAAATATCATTTTTCCCCATTTAGTATTATTATAAATATTAAAGATTATTTTACTCTCTATACGATTTGAATGCATTTTATACTTCATATTAAATGGATATAAAGTTAAAAAATTGTAAATATATTAAATATCATATATTAGCCAGCTATGCTATGCTATGGGGTCTCGTGGCCGCGTGCCTGAGTGTCTGGTCGCGAATCTGGGGAACCGGGGTCTGATCCCAACCGACGCCAAATATTTCGAATTTTAAATAGCACAAAATTGACCCCTGTGGTGCACTCTCCACGCCAACAAGGAGTGCCCGTGAGGTGATGCCTGGTAAACGCCCGCACGGTACAAATATGTCATCATCATTACCAAAATCTGTGTACAAAGCAGATTGGCACACCCAGCAATGGGTAAAATGCCGTGATCATATATTTATTTATTTTATTTTATGCTATAACTCTGGAAACAGCTGCTATATTAAGAAAATACTGATTGAAAGGTGTCAGTGTCAAGTGCAGTTGACAGTATGTATGTGTTATAATTTTTCTGGAAATATAGGATCTTTTGCTAGAAACATTCCGTATGGAATTTGTATAAAATACATACAACTGCCTTAAGGTAATGTACAAGAAATATAATCTTTTGCAAGGAACTTTCTGTATACATAGAACTGACGGAAGGTAATGTGCTGGCCACATCAGATTTTTTATTTGAGGTATTGAGGTTGGCCAGATATTAAATCCATTTCTTCAACAGATCAACCAGATAATAATAATTCTGGATGAGATTCAATTTCCAAACACTTATTACAACAGTCGGTTGGAACGATATTTTTAAAATGCGCATGCTTCTGACGTACATATGACAGTCCAGACTATAGCTGTGGGAACAAACCTTAAAAATAACAAAAATTACTTCACCTAACGCACTAAACTCATCCGAGTTTTCAAAGAAGACTTTTGTGCCTTAAGTGAGCATATCGTTGTTGTGTTTGGTTGCAAGAAAAAAGTAGTTTTGAGACCGTCTACCGACCCACTTATTTTTACTGTATCATTTTTTTGCGTTATTAGTAATTTTCATTATTGTCATCAAATTTTCTTTATTGTAATCAAACACTTTATGGCACAAATAAATGTATATACATGTGTATACTCGGATTGGAGTGTAAATCTTAAATAACAATTTTTGTAATCAATTTTATGTGAAAGTGTGAACTTTGTATATATTTTTCCTTTCACAAAAAATATATTTGAATAATGAATATTTTGATTTAATGCTAACTAACTGATAATTACTAGAAATAGGTAAATAATATAATCTTTTATTTAAAAACGCCAATACACTCGTATATGTTTATAACAATATTATTATTATTATTATTATTATTATTATTATTATTATTATTATTATTATTATTATTATTATTAAAATAATATATTCATTGTTTATTTGAAAATGTGTCAGTAGGTTTAAAACATTTAATTTTCATTGAACTTTTAACTTTTATAATAGGGAATGCAAATGGGACAAGTTTATTTATTGCACAAAATATAATATGCAAATAATATTTTACAGTTATCAACATAAACGTACCGTTGAACTAAGAAAATATACAATATTGCACGTTAATATAAAGATAGCTACAATACAAGCTATTCCATGGGAACTAAATCTGAGTTTGAAAATATTTCACAAGCACTTTTGTACGACAATAAACTGACTTCAACTTTTAGAAAGAACCCAGTCGGTCACTCAATTGTACAGTGGCGCCGACTTTTTATATTTAAGTATTATATATAATAGTGGCTTGTGCATCAAAACTTTGGCGCTGCAAGGTATTCAAGGAAAAAAGGCGCCGCAGGCGTAACCTTTTTTCATTCAAGGTCAAATGCCTTATAATTGAAAGTTACATTTATTCAAGGGATGTGAAGCTGCATGTTTTTCTCCTTTGGTGTATAAAAATAAATTGTCAGATCACACAACATTATAGAAAAGAAAATACATTTAACGGAGTGTTGACTTATCGGGATAAACTGTCTAAACACAACACAATGTGGCACGATTATTATACAGGGCCTACGTTATATTATAGTAAACGTGCTAGACAGGTTATGTTTATGCTCGATGTTCGAATGCAGTATGCACTTATGTGTTCTGTATCGTATCTACCATGTTAATTTTTACAGCCTGTTAAAATTTGTAGCCAGTCGAAACAAATGTATTGTCATTTAAATTTTTTGTCTACTATTATTAGTACTGAAATAATTTAAACAGTATGTTAAAATTAACATGGCGATTACAGATTACACCCCAAACATTTAATCTGGCTTGCAAAAATGTACAGTAGATGTCTTATCAAGCGCTCGAGCACGCGTCTACAAGCGCATGCGCGTACAGCCGGTAAGCGAATAGTAAATCAAATGAAGTTGGCACATGCGCACAAGGGACCGTGTCCACGCAAATACATAATGTTCCGGACATTTCCTGTGTGCCTTTTAGCGGTATAGTTTAATAGGTATAAGTATTCGTATATATCGTTTTCTATTGGGCGATCCTGTCGGGTGCTCAGTACCCGACAAATTCTCTTGTCGGGTGCTCAAGCCCTGGAGCACCCACAGGGTCGGCGCCACTGCAATTGTGTTCCCTAGGGCTCCGTCGCTAATGAATTATAACTGTCTACAAAATTTAAAAATCTGTAATTATATTCTGATTTAAATCACAACAAATACCACCCTAATGTTACTGTCATTAGTTAATTACAATAAATTTAAAATTGTTACAAAATCATCTTCATTAAAAATTCTTTGAAAGGCCTCGAGTCTTCCCCTGTCTTTTTAGTTACCAACGAGGGGTGTATTATTAAATAGATAAGATATAGGGGCACAAAACAAAATGGGGCAGAAACAAAGACAAGGTGAATAAAAGAACGTGTACGCTGGGATATGAATATGAAAATCGTGAACTTTAAATTCACTTTGCGTTTATGTTACGTCCATGTTAACGCGTTGCTGAATTTTAATGATTCGGGAAGAGGCGGTACTTTATTTTTATCTCTTTTCGCAAGGACGAAAAGAGGAGGATGCTTTATAAAAAGAAATTTCCACGTGGAGCTTCGATCCAACCTTAATCTTTTTTAATTTATCTGATTAAAAATTGTAAGCTATCAATTTAAAGTTCATATATAAATTTTTAATTATTAAATGGAGCTTTTAAATTCATGGGATTTAAGTGTCAATTTTATATGTTTTATTTATTTTTATATGCACGTAATATTTTTTTATGAAGCTTCAAATAATATAATATAAATTTATTTGCGATTTCCGCAGCCGCAACGTACATCGACTGTGAAGTAAAAGCGTCCGTAAAGTAATCTTTGACAGATATCAAAAAGTCTGATGTGGCCACTGGCCAGCACAGTACCTTCCGTCAGTTCTATTTACTTCGTACAAATTCTACACAGGAAGTTTCTTGCAACAGATTCAATATTTCAAGTACATGACCATTATCTTAAGCCAGTTCTATGTATTTTGTACAAATTTCTTAATATAGTAATGTTTCATGTTTATAGCAAAGCTTGCTGTTTTATAAAATTTAATTACATTATAATTTTTTAACTCTATATCTATTAAATACAGGGTGTCTCACAACTCGCGCCTTAGACGAAACTGACACTTGCCGACGACAATAGGTTGCCAACAAATAGAAGAAAATAATTTGCGGCTGCTTGCATAACGGAGTTACAAGACTTTTTAATCCACCAATCCCGGAAGGATATCTTGAGGTGTGATGATATTATTACAAAATAAAACTGGTTGCTAGGTTTTAAAAATACTACTAGTGAGTTACAAAATTTGTTTGACTTACTGTAATTTTGACACTTTAGAGTTGACTTTTCACTGTCAACAAATTTAGGTTAGCAAGATTTCTATCCGGAAAACGTTCCGAATAGACTCGTGCTGCCTCTCTGGCGTTACGTCCACATTCTCCGAAAATTATAATCATTTCTAAGTAATTAGCGGCTGAATACATGATAAGATTTTGCCTTTTTTATTCACCTTGTCAAATTTAATTTGACACTGACATTTTTCGAAAACTACAGTTAGTTACTTTAAAGAAGATTTGTATAAAACCCTAGTAACGTAAAATTACGGCAAACACACGTTAAAGGTGTAGATCTCTGATTGGTCAATTTTAAGACGTCTTTTCTCGAATATCTTTTAAGCTAGATTTTTTTTTTCTTCGAAATTACACATCCGATTGCAGTCTCGTGTTTCCTCATTCGCTCTGGGGCGCGAGTTGTGAGACAGCCTGTATAAAGTATAAAATGTAATTAAATCGTATAGAGAACAAAATATTCTTTAATATTTACAATAACATTAAATATGAAAAAATGATATTTAACAGCGTTTTTTCAAGAAAAACTGTCAAAATTTTCAAATTACGGTACTTCCGGTCGACCAATTATAACTATAACCAAAATCTAATCATCTCTTCATTTGGATGTAAAGAAGAAAAATACGAAAAACTTATAATTTTTGGAAAGGTACCTTACCAAAGGTAGCGGGAGGTTAAAAATATGTATCATGTTTACATGACATGACAATTTAATATGAGCCTATTAGCCTTTTTACTTTGGGAATGGTATAAGTGTTATAATATTCCAGACATTGTTGTCAGGCAAAGTTAAAAATGGAACTAATGTTATACACTTCTTGTTGATTAAGTTTTAAACATAAAAGTAAGTAGTATACCTACTACAGCGCATCGAACAAAAGGTAATAACAAATAAGTATTAGGTATTATTCACAAGATAGAACGGTACTTTAACAATACATAATATCCTACATCATAACATTTCTGCGTATAAATCAGTAATATTTGAAAATATTTCTTCATTATTGTATATTTCTTTCTCGGAAAGATTTTACGTCAACGCGTTAGATAATTTCCAATAAAATTGCAAAGCAATAACAGCTGCGGAAAATGATAAAACGTTTATACATTATACAATAATAATGACACACTTGAATTTTAAATCAAATACCGATTGAATTATTTATATTTTCAATTTGAATGAAATTGATTTCTGAAAGGTTATTTAAAATTATTCGCATTATTTTTCACTTTAACGAGCATATGAAATTTCAATTATTCACTGATTTGCTAAATTTGAAATAAAATTGAAATTCTACTTCGACATCAACAATATGTCATTTCATAAATAATAAAAATACGATATTATTGTTATAGTTATTCTGATGCAGGAAAATCATTTTGTTACAATCACATTCTATAAATACTGTGCGTTAAAAAAAAACCAAACTTGGAGTATAGGCTATGAACAAAGAAACGTATGTTTTATTTTAGAAGTATTTAATTAAATGTCAAAACGGCGAATGGTAACATTCTTTTGTTGCCTTTTGCAATGGATTTCAGTAAAATTACATTTCAAGATCAATTTTGACAACTTGAATTTTGAATTTAATAAAATCAGACATAGGTTTCTCTCACCCGGCAAGCCATCCCTCTCGGAATTACCCTATACACATATATTTGAATTTTTGTATTTATCTGTTGACATGCATTTTTCGGGTTAAATACAACTGGTACATTAACGGCACAACTTTGACTTAATTTTATCGACTTCATCTCATGTAATAACCAAGATCCCAATAGCGAGGGTCGAAAACGGGCATCCTTTTATGAATCATTTCTGTAAAATAGATATTTAATATTCGAAGCATTCATTTATATTAATATTTGTACAGGGTGTTGACGCTAAGGTGGGAATATATACGGATTTAACATGGGATTTTTCTGCTCTCCTGTTCGTGTTACGGCAAAGTTATACAGAATTAAAAGTTGTATAGAAAACTGTTTTTACATTTTTTAGTTTCTAGTTTTTTCACAATTTTAAAAAAGTTATTTACGTATAGAGGGCCGAAAAAAAGGATTTACTCCTGCGGACGAAATTTGAAGCCCGACGCGAAGCGGAGGACTTTTATTCGTCCAAGGGCGTAAATCTCTTTCGGCCTGAGGTACGTACAACGTTTTACGCACAACTGAAACCAAATGAAACATAATTTTTAATTGCATGACTAAAAGCTTGTTGCTATGTAAAAAATATTAGATGGCCAGATGGCTATGCCAAGAAACATTTAGGCGATGCGCTGTATTGGTAACCATTTGTTTTGTGTAAACAAATAATTAAAAACACAATTAAAAATGTCAAGCATGGAGCTACAACCTGAATATGTACTGAAATTTCTGAAAAAAATTTGCTAGAAGCTAATGAAGCTTTACCGGATTTATGTCCTGGTAAGTCAAAGGACCGATATCAAAACGAATACGATGTGTTGCAAGCTTGGTTGACAGAAAAAAATGTGACAATTTTGAACGAAACTGTGTTGCTCGCATATTTCAATGAAAAGGTCTAATATTTATAAGAGTTCTTCATTATGGTCCAAATTTTCCATGATCAAGAAGATGTTAATGATCAAGAAGAATTTGAATATTGGTCGTTATAAACAGCTCGACTGATTATTGGTACTAAAAACCATGATAAACTTGGTCTGCGTCATCTGATATTTCTGCAACTGAAAAGGACAGAAATCAGTTGAATCTCCAGTTAAAGAAATCTTCAGAGACAATTCATTTGGAGGGAATTTCGTTGAATAATATATCCAACTGTATTATAAATATCCACAAATAAAATATTATTTACCGTTATTTGTTTTTTTTTGTCATATTTTTTACCGCCCGGCGGGCTTTTGCTTTACACTTTACTGTCCGCAGGGTGTAATCTTTCATTTTCCGCCATGGTAACTAAAATGTAAACAACAATTACAGTTGTGCGTAAGGAAATTTTAAAATTTCGGTTTATTAGTAGCTCTAGCCATGACACTTATTGTTTTCATTTTTTCTGATTTTCAGTTTTTGCCGTAAATGAACAGAAGAGCAGGAAAGTGCAAAAACTAAATGCCCATGTTAAATCCCTGTTCGCACGTTACGTCAACACCCTGTATATAAATACGAATCGTGAGATTTTAAAATATTTTTATATCTATAAGGGGGGAAGGGGGGCGCCATTTTATAGGCTGCGGAAGGGCGTCAGATACCATATCGCCGGCCCTGTAGTAGACAGAGAATGAAACGTCTAAAATTTTGTGTGTCACTGCTTTAAAATTAAACGGGAAACAAAGCATAGAATAAAATACTGAAAAAGAGTAAAATATTGCATATTATGAAAATTTTCTCTTGCAACTTGTATCAAATGCATAATTAGTGAATTATAAATCATTACTCGATGTATCATTTCGCTAAAAAAAATCCTGTTAATATGATTAATGATTGGATAATTAATAGCGAAGAGAACCTTCGACGCATGTTGTGATAAATAAACTTCAAATGAAAAACAAAGCAAAACCCGGCAAAAACTGCTTCGGGTACGTGGAGCAATTTCATATTTCCTGATCCAGCCATTAATTAATTTATCAACATCAATTATTAACACAAAAACACGGGCTGCGTTATAAAATTTAAATTTTCCTACGAAATAAAAGTCGTTAACATCTCCGGGGCTTCGTAACGAGTGCTTGCTTCGCTTATAATGCGAGAAATAAAAGTAATAGCATTCTGAATCGGCCAGTTTTCAAATATAAATTAGCAGCGTTCGTATATGCTCTGTTTAATTAAAGAAATAATTATGTACTGCTTTTAACATTCTTATGCTATGCTTAATTGTTTCTGATACTTCTTAATTAGATTCAGGTTGATCAAAGAGACTTAAAAGCAAATTATTTCCTGAAACGACGATTGGAATTGTAATTTTATTACAAAGATGGAGAATATTTCTACTTTTATTTCACTTTATTTTATTTTTCTATGAAGAAGAAAATCGATTTTCTAAGTACTTTAAGTAGAAAGACGTTTTATGTTTTTACTTCCTCGTTCTTCAATTCGTATTATAAAATATAATTATTATAAAATATCAACGGTCATTATAAAATTTTGAGGGAATAATGAGCCGATTTCACATTTTTTAAATAGTATTTTATGTACTAAGGGCGTTACGATGATGATAATGCCAGGAGGGCGACGTGGATCTAGCCCGAGGACCTTTGGCCCGAGAGATAGATGATAGATGTCGTCCGATGGGCATTATCATCTAGTAACGCTCGTGGTGCATACAATATTTTAGGTCTCACTAAAATATATGACATAAGTTTTCATTTATAATAATTTTGATTACAATAGTACTTAAGCTTTAGCGTTGCTAAGGATGTTCTTTAATTATTTTGTTTATTATCAATATTTATTTATTTTTTAAAACATCAACGTTATATATCGTTGGAGATGATAAAATGGGTGAATTTTATGTTTCGGAAGATATTTAATCGAAACGGTGTAAAGAAATTATTTTGAATACTTCTGCATACTTTGAGGAAGAGAGACGCATAAATATTCCCCTAATTATTCCATTCTCGTCTGTAGAAGATGTAAGTATTATATTTTGAGGTTCGTTTTCAAATAACAGATCTCAGTTCTTTACTTCTTATGCACTTATTTCTGAATATTATTACATTTTAGAGAGTTTATACTGCTTTGGATGAGTCACATGTGACGGTAAATAATATCAAAAATGAATTCAAACGTGGATAAATATCGTCCCCAAAAAAATTTGTGATCCGTCGTCCGTCAGAAATCTGCAGTCTGTAATTCGACGTACCTACTTACTATTTACATGTATGGTGAAAGAAATTGCTTTTTAAGGCCCTCTTAATAATCAATTTTAAGTGTTATAATTAAATTAAAAATGATTTCTGTGTTGTGCTTTCAAAGTTGTTTTCTTATAATATTAATTGTTGTAATCAATCATTATTATTGTAATGAATTATAATTAAAAAGAAAATAATTTTCATTATATACCGTTTTTATTATTTCTAATTTAAAGTCCATAAATGATGATCGGATTATAATGAAGGCATAAATGAACGATTATGCCCTCATATAATGCCCCGGTTGTTATAGACATGTTTATACATGCCGTATCCTAGCAATAAACAGTTCATAATATTTTAGTGAGACATAAAAGTATTTTAAATGAAAGTTTATACAATATATTTCATAGTAATAAAAATAATATTCATTTATTTTCCTAAATAATCCAATAAATATATTGGCGCCAGAAATAGTAATGAAAAACAACCCCCCACTCCTGTGACGTCAAATTATAAAAGGCACGTCATTTATTCATATCCAATTGGAACCCGCAGAATAGCATGTGATATCAGCGGAATTTTTAGTGAACTAAATGAATCGTTATTTACATAAATAAAAGTAGACAAAAGGTCGTCATATAAGCTGGATGAACTTTGACATCACATTCTGTTTCAGATCAAGTGAATTTTTCAAAATATTACACAAATTTCAATAATCAATTGTAAACTATTTAATAAATAAAATAAATATGTCATCACGGCATATTACCCATTGCTGGGTGTGCCAATCTGCTTTGTACACAGAATTCGGTAATGATGATGGCATATTTGTACCGTGCGGACGTTACTAGGCGTCACCTCACTGGCACTCATTGCTGGCGTGGAGAGTGCATCACAGGGGTCAATTTTGTGCCATTTAAAATTTGAAATATTTGGCGTCGGTCGGGATCGAACCCGGTTCCCCACATTCGCGACCAGACTCATGTTGAGTTGAACAATATTTTAGTTCAGAAAACACTCATTCAAAATGGAAATAAATCTGACATGTCCTACTGGCCGCCATGACAGATGCGTTTACAGCGCCGCCAGCAGTTATTTTACGTTATGTTTTTCATGAAATAATTGTGTTTTAATGCGCCTCGTGTATATTTTGAACACAAATATACGTTGTTTTTATATTTTTGAACATTCGAACTTTTTTGTTTAAAAAACATGTTTGTTTTTCTTAAAATTACATATATAAATTGTTTGATAGGGAATATAAATGTATGTTTTTTATAATTCTAGAAATTAATTAAAAGATATAAATTTACAATTGTATGCCTGTATGTTTTCCATGTCTGATATAGTTAGATATATAATTAAAATGATACAATCAGCAATTATATTAGTCTGTTATTTGAAATGACTATTTTTCTTTATAATTATCTAGCACTGTAATACAGTATTATATACCAGTAATATTTAACGGAATAACGTGTTCTGGGAACTCTATTCTTAATTGTTTATTTACGAATCCATTTGTATTATACTTGAATACCCTGAGTTCTGTTATAATCTGTAGGTAGTGCAATGTAGGCATAGTAGACAGGTAGTCTACTAAAGTTGTTACATAATTATATTTGTCCGACTACGGGCTAAAGGCATCTAAAGGCTAGACTGCGGTAATCTGGATTTCTACCTGTGGAGATAGACTACTAAAAGTATAATTAAACCTGGTATTAAATTTTGGAGAATTTTAAAATGGACGCCCATTGAGTAAGTGTGTTGTGAACAAAATTAAAATTCCCAAAAAGCAATATAATTAACAAGCAATTCATAGCAACTAAAATTTTAAAACTACAAATTGCGTGATCGTAACAGCTCTCATCTAAACGCTAGGATTATATTTTCGACCTTTTTTTATGAATTTAGGTCATGTCTGGTTTGAAAATCGATCCTACTTTTTATGAATGGTCAGTGTTGGTTTTATATATTTGGGGGCCTGATGCTGGATATATATATATATATATATATATATATATATATATATATATATATATATATATATATATATATATATATATATATACAGGGTGGTGACTTGGACGACGCAGCATACGGGTTTTAATGGTAAAATCTTGATATGCAGCTATTTGCTTCCCTAATTATTTAAAGCAAAATTGCATTCAGGTTTTAGCTACAGAAAAAAATATTGCATCCGAATATGCTATTGTTTATAATTTTTCAATGTCCGGAACCGTAAAAATAAAATAAAATCTGTCAATACTTAAAGAAATATTACATTTCGTTCTCGTCAAACTACATTGTTGTAATCAACTATTACATTGTTGTCATCAACTACGTACAATAAAGATGTTTTCCTTTTCCCTCGTTTTACACAAATCGCAAACTTCTGTCATAGATTTTTGAGGTTTAAACTTATTTTCAAAACGAAGAAAATGAACCAGGATCAGGACGAGCTTACGCTATCGTTATTTTAAAAATTATTCAATATTATTTTACAAAATTTGGTGTCTAGGGGGTTTCCGACATGCCCGTTTCAGCTAAAATATTTTCGAAACAGTAGCACTTCCGGTTTGACCGGAAGTATACCCTAACTTTCTTATTTTAAATGGATTGCTATATTTTTTATTTTATCATTGTATTCAGCAGAAAATTTTACATATGAAACCATAAAAAAATTACACTGATGAAACTTTTTTGATTTTTTCACTAATAACGGCCACTTTTTTATCACTCTATAGAATGGAAACGAATTTCTATAATCTGTAAAAACAGTTTTATAAAGAAAGCTTTTGTTTACAATATTGAAGTTCACAGAATTCAAAAAACTCAATTCTTTTATATTTAATACCCCATTTTTTTATTATTTAAATGAATTCTTCGTTAAAAAAATAGGGATAGTTTGTGTAGCATGTCCCAAGTTGAAAGTTGATAGATTTTTAGTAAAATGGAAAATATTTAAACTGTATGCTTTGTATTTGTCTATAAGTCTAGTTTAGTTAGCTATGAACATTTTGTTTTAGCTTTTTTTTATATTTTCTATTTATTTTTATAAAGCATGTAATAGTATATTAAGAATTAAGAACGGTAAGGACAGATAACCGATCGAAGACAATGTTTGGGGACTGAGCGAAGCGAAGGTGCCAATTTTGTCTGAGATCGGTAATTCCTTAACGTTCGCGATGCTTATACTATTTTTTGTACAATCGACGCGCAAAATTTAAAAGAAGATTTGAAAATTATTTTGACATATTAAAAAAAATTATTTGTCATTTTTGAAGTAAGCTTTGACTTTTGTTTTTATTTATTTACCGGTTTCAGGATATTATTCCATTGTTTACATGTACAAAAGTAGGCTGGTAACTAAGTAATAACTGTATCTGTATGGTAATATTATTACCATACTGACTTGTCAACAACGGTCTACAAAATGAAAACAAAATAAAATGAAAATATAATGCTCTTCATTAATACATACAGATAACGTTAGCTTATCGTTCTAAATACGGTCTACTTTATTCTAAAGTAATAAACATGTGGAACAAAGCACATAATTTAAATATTTGTTATATTAACATATGTCAAAATAATTGTTCTGTTAACCATAGCAATCTGAAAGTAGAATTAATGAAAGAATTTCAAAAAATGATATTTATCAATAATGTCTTAATTTTTTGAAACCGATAAACTAATGAACAAACCACGGATGTTATGAATCATAACAAGCCTTAGATGTCTTAAAATCCGACATAATAGCTATTACCGTCTCGCCTCCTGAACGGTAAGTGAAACACATCACTTACCAATGTGAGTCACATCACTTACCGTTCAGTAATTTGTAAATAACCTACTGCCTAGGAAACACTATCGGTAAAAATAAAAAATAACCCGATCGTGCAAAAAGGTAATGAGCCTTATGCATAGCTGGAAATGGTAATAAACGTTGCCATATAATAAACATTTTTGCGCATTGCGCTTAGATATTAATTATAGCTCTTAATCATTAAGACAATCGGTGGAAATGAGACTTTACTCATCAAATACAGAAATTTGAATGTTTTAATTCCCAATAAAACATCGTCAGCTTTTCTAAAAGGAGAACGGTTTAGTGTGATTCTTGTGACCTTAAAAATGAAATTCAATATCTCCGTCACATTTTATTAACAGAGTTGACCCGTTGACCGAGCGCATTGTTGTAATCAATTAATTTAATTTCTGATTGTTGTAATCAACGTTTCAATCTCATTCTTACAATTAACCTATATAACAATTAACTTTATAAGGCCTCTCTCATTATAAAATCCATCAAAAATGATAATAGGAAAGATCAATCATCTTTAGAAATAAATAATCGCCTCTCTCCCTCTGCATGCCAGGTCTACGTATTCTATACTTTCTCTAATTGTATGAAATAATCAATTACCTACGCCCGTTGCATGTTCGTTAGCTGAGCTGCAAATTCAATCGACAATGGGTCGAGGGCTCGGGCTTTGCCCCACGCTGCGTGAGAGCGCTAATGGGGGCCTCGGCAATTAACAACAGGAATTGGAAACTGAAAAAGCTCTGTAATTAACGGAGCAGCGTTCGAGCAGACCGCAACGTGCACAGAATGATAAGTAGGAGGATAACTGTTGGAATTTCTTTTAGTTGGACTCTCTAGCGGCTAGAGTTATGGATACGGGTTAGGAGCCACGTATAGTGTAGTGGATTTCAAATTAACATGGCAAGAAAGACGGTATGTTAAAACAAAATAAAATTAGACCAACTAACTAACGTCAAATTTTTAAATAACAAATAAGTGACCCATGTAGTGATCTCTCTATGACAAATTTGAGAACCCGTAAGATGACTTCTGGTAAACTTCCTTACTGTACAGATATATCGTAATTAGCGAAATCTGTAAATAAAAGCAGATTAACATTATGTCGTAATGATACCTACGAGTATGTTACAAATTACAAAAGAATTCATAGAAGACATCAAGCTAGCTTAGTGGGAGTATTTGATTACATCAATGAATCACTCTCACTACCAGTAAAAGATTTGGAAATCACATAATACAGGATAGATGAGACCCTTCATCTCTCTCATTCTTATGATAGAAGCAGGGCCGCTCTGTGCGGGTGGGCAGGTTGTGCCTCGCACAAAGGCGCCTGACTTTGAGGGGCGCCGTTTCAACACAGTAAAGCAAATAATAGTCAATTTTTATAAAATGCTCTTATCCGTAAAGACTAAATTAATATGCAACTTACAAATTATCGTGGTAGAAGTGAACAATCTAATTTTTAATTTGCTTGCATTAGAGCTCTAGTTATAAGTAAAATAATTATCAGAAGTAATATCACAAGACCTCCTGATTTTATCGATAGAATTTATTCTGCGCGATTTTTTTTGCATAGCAACAAACACGGAAGCAAACTGCATGGTTAATCCCGACTCCGAAGGAGGAGGGGTTTTACCTAATGTCAGTTTGTTTGCAGAATGAGTGCTTAAAAATAAAAGTTTATCTGAGAAAATTAGAGAGGTAGTGTGGTAATGGACATTTCAATTTAACAGCTATCTCTTTCTATCGCTACAAATAGTAAGAAAATGGCGCGAACAACTGCCAGTTGGGCTGTCAAACGAAACGTCAAAAATATTACAGTCATTAAAACACCTGTATTCTCAGTGAAAATTTCCATCGTTAGACATTTTAACTTCAATAAAAGCGTTTGTAACTTATTTCGATAAGATTTTTTTAAAAGTTATATGAGATATTCTTACATTTTACGTCTAATGTTTTTAGAAACAAACGCCATACATCTGTTATTCTTACTATGCGCAGATCCCCATTGCGCATATCTTCTATCTCTTTAAATTGAAAAGGTCCATTGCTGAGATAAATTCCAAAGAGAACGCAAAATGAAACAATTTAATTATTATTTTATATATAATTTGAAATATGAATTAACAGTTACATTGACAATTATAAACAATAACAACCGTTTATTTACTTGGTAGCGGAAATTTTTCGGGGTAACGGAGTTTTATCAGTATAACACTGTTCCCATTGGTTGCATTTTTAAGAGTTTTGCACCATGATTGGTTAAAAACTAGTCGTTGGAATTTATCGTACCAATACTACCAATCGGGTCGTTATTTTTCTAGCATTGTTATATTCAAATAATAAATGTGAAAATGTTGATAACAACAAAGAATATATTGATTATATCTCAAGAATATTGATTACAAGAATGAATCCAATATTTAAATATATACCTACTAGCATTTTGGGAAGGATTAAATACTTTATGATACAATTCTAATATCTTAGTGAATTAATTTTATTTTTATTTTCTACCGATATTCAATCTCCCTTATTTATTATTAAAAATTAAAAAGTAAAAGAATAATGTTCTCTCATTGTTATATTGCAAACTATAACTGTAACATTGTTGATTACAACAAACGATTTTGATTATCCTATTGATTACAATAATGAATCTAAGAAAATTTCATCAATATATTAAATCTAGCATTTTTGAAGAATAGAAAGTATAGTTTTAACTTTATTCTGCAAATTTTAAATCAACGGAGGGAGGGGCCGGGCGCTAAAATATAACCAAACTTTGCACAAAGGCGCCTTATAGGACGCGAGCAGACACGTGACTCGAGCCACCTTGACGTGCTTGGAATCAGCTGATTTGTGTGCGCATGTCATTTTGAAAAGAACAATGTCACGTTGACAATACCAATGTTTTGATTTATTTTGATTTTGAACTGCTTTAATGTTATTATTTTACAATTATTAAGCAGTAAAACATATGAAATTAAAAATAATAGCATTTTAGCAGTGAAAATTCAAAATAAATCAAAACATTGGTATTGTCAATGTGACATTGTTCTTATCAAAATGACATGCGCACACAAATCAGCTGATTTCAAGCACGTCAAGGTCGCTCAAGTCACGTGTCTGCTCGCGCCCTATACCTACGGAGCGGCTCTGTATAGAAGGGTCACCAAACAGATTTCAGAGTCGGTAAATGATTAAAACCAGAATAAATAATAATAATAATATTTATTATGAAACCATGTGGAACGTCAATTAATGAAGTAACATATATGATAATTTATAAAAAAACATGTAATCATTATCTGCAACAGTCAACAATATTTGCAAAAAGAACTGATTACAACAATATCGCCACAATATTTTATATTAATATTGCACTGTTGCGATACAAAAACTAATTGAATGAAGAAAATCTCCTTCGGAAGAGATGATTAGGCCATAACGAACTGCCACAATTAAGGATAGCGAACTAATTCGAGTTTAATAAATGCATCCTGTCTTATTAGCGACAAACCGTAGAAATTGCAGTTCTTTGTCCTTATTTGGTTCTCGGAACGTTTGCAACTTTCTGTCATATAATTTTACGTTACGGACGTTAAGGTATAATTCTCAGATACCTTATCGTTGCGGAGTAAAATAAACTGCGGACTTCATTAGTAAATACTGTCGGTTGGTGGATTCCAAAGAATAAATAACTAAAGTAATGAAATACATGTTGTAAGATTTTTAATTGGGATAAAATTAAAATTGAATGGCTTAGTTGATGGTAGTAATTAATTTGAAAAGGTGGTAATTGCAACATTAGAAATTAAGTGTATGAAATAGTTTGATGTTAGGAAATTTCCATTTTCAAGATAATAAACATCTTAATTTATTTGAAAAAGAAACAAATATTCAATTTTATTTATTAATTCTTTCACTAGGCAATTATTTATATTTCATTAAAAAAATACATAAAATATAAAGTTCATAACCCATTTAATAAACAAAGTTTCATGGAAAGAACACGGAAGTTCTACAAAACAGTGGCGGCTCGTGGGTCGAGGATTTGGTGGATCAAATTTGGTACCAAAATATTGACTTGTTTAATATGGGGTCCTGCACCATAACAAAAAAAATCTGATGTGGCCAGCACATTAACTTCCGTCAGTTCTATGTATTTTGTATAAATGTCATACAGAAAGTTCCTTGCAAAAGATAATATTTCTTGTACATTACCTTAAGGCAGTTGTATGTATTTTATACAAATTCCATACAGAAAGTTTCCAGCAAAAGATCCTATATTTCCAGTAAAATAACACATACATACTGTCAACTGCACTTGATACTGACACCTTTCAATCAGAATTTTCTTAATACAGCAGCTGTTTCCAGAGTTATAGCATAGCTGGCTAATATATGATATTTAATTTAAAAAAATTTAAGTCTATATCCATTTAATATGAAGTATAAAATGCATTCAAATCGTATAGAGAATAAAATATTCTTCAATATTTATAATAACATTAAATGTAAAAAATGATATTTAACATCGTTTTTTCAAGAAAAACTGCTAAAATCTTCTAATGAGGGTACTTCCGGTTGAGCAATTATAACCAAAATCTAATCAGCTCTTCACATGGATGTAACGAAAAGGAATACGAAAGAATTATAATTTTTGGATTTGTAGCATTAGAGATCGCATTAGAAAATTTTGTCATACACAGACACACACGCACACGCACACACACACACACACACGCGCGCGCGCGCACACACACACACACACACACACACACACACACACACACACACACACACACACACATACATACACATACAGACATCATCGTCAAACTAGTAAAATCGTATTTTAGGGACCCTAAAACATGCTTATTTATCAGAAACTCACCACCGAATTTTTTGATCAAAGACAATACCTTCCTTAACTAAAAGTGTCGGAAGGTAAATAATAAAATGGACACTTTATACTTAAAGTATTACTCAATAAATAGCGATTAGGGTGATGGACCTTTCCAATTTAACGGCTATCTCTTTCTATCGCTGCAAATAGTAAGAAAATGGCGCGAACAACTGCCAGTTGGGCTGTCAAACGAAACGTCAAAAATATTGCAGTCATTAAAATACCTGTATTCTCAGTGAAAATTTGCATCGTTAGACATTTTACCTTCAATAAAAGCTTTTGTAACTTATTTCGATAAGATTTTTTAAAGTTATCCGAGATATTCTCACATTTTACGTCTAAATGTTTTAGAATCAAACGTCATAGATCTCAGTTGTTCTTACTATGCGCAGATCCCCATTGCGCATATCGTCTATCTCTATAAATTGGAAAGGTCCATTATTGCTGTTTAGTTTTTTTTATTTCTTGAACTGCCATGATAAAATACACAACGGACTTACCAGTTACGCTGACACTATCTGGTATTAGACTGATGGATGACTTGGTCATTGACCGTAAATAAGCGAATAGGGTGAGAATTATCTTCGTCTAAACTCTAAAGTAATGCAAAGTTACAATTCGTTTGTCTGTGTCTGGCGCATTGGTTTGTATTATGCAGCATATAACACAACGTGGTCACACAATTTGATGTGACGTGCACGCTCGCGTCAATCGTTGTTGGACTGACTTTATTAAAAATTATTCAATTCATATATTTTATTGTTTTTATTCATCGCTTTTTCTTTTCTGTTTTGATAAATTTGGGAGGTCTTTGACCACCACTGAAAGAAAAGGATGTAAACCAATGTATCTTCTATTACGTCTCTTATAGGTGTGGAAGGTATTGTCTTTGGTAAAAAAATTCGATGTTGAGTTTTTTCATCTTGAATATATTTTGAACTTATTGCTTAAAATTGAGTGCCTTTTGGATTTATTACAAATATGAATTTTATTCAGAGCTGGGCAAAGTACAAGAAAGTAGTACTTGAAGTACAAGTATCATGTATCTTGATGTTTCCAAATGTACTTGAAGTACAAGTATTTTTTTAGTTTCTAAAGTACTTGTAAATTTGGGTGCAAGTACTTTTTTAGATAAATGATATTTTTCTGATTATATGGACCTTAAAAGGTGATTATTGACAATAATTTCAATATGCGATATTTATTTGGTTAATCAAAACAAGAGTTCCTCGCTGGGACTGCCGTATCACCTAGCGATCTCATGACGCAAAATTGACGTCATATGATCACCACGCGATACGAGAAACTGCACCGAGATGTTAGAATGACGTCATTTTTACGTCATGCGATCGCCAGGCGATACAGCAAAGTCCCAGCACACCAACATTATATGGTATATACAGTATATAGATTAGAATTAATTTATTTATACCAAAAAAATTGCAAATATATCTTTACTTTCATATTATCGCTGAAAATATATTTATTAATGAATTTCACATGATTATGTACTACACGAATAACAGTACCCCAATGCAGAAGAAACAATGACAGACAAATAATTCGCATAACATTGTTAACTTTTAAATTATTCATCGAACTTCAAGTACATTTAAAGTAATTCAAGTACATTTAAAGTAATTCAAGTACATTTAAAATACTTCAAGTACATTTGAAATACTTCAAGTACTTTTCATTGTACTTCAAGTATTTTTCCAAGTATTAAGTACCAAGTACATGTGAATAGACTTACTTTGTCAAGTACAAAGTACTATAAATAGAAAGTACTTCAAGTACAGTACTTGAAGTACTAAAAGTACTTGCAAGCCTAATAAAGTACTTTTCTTGCAACTATTGCCCAGCTCTGATTTTATTTGATTGATATTTCAAATATTTTTTTTTGTTATTTTTATTTTTAAGATTTGTAATTATTAATACTTTTAAAAAATGCAGGTATTAATAATTCGTTTGATTTTAGACTTTTATCGGACGGAAATTTTCATCTCAAATAATTCCATTTGACTTATTTGATAAATAACAACTTTTGGCAAAAACAAGGTTACTATTACTCATCAAAATTACAAAACAACAATGTCAGAAACATATATATTTATAATCAGCTTAGTGGATTCCCGAAAACATACATAAACGACTTATCAGTTATGGTGCCGGACTTTCTATGTAAATAAAGCAGTAATTAGTAATTCTAATTCGTTTTATTGCACAGTAACAAGCAAGGCAATTTAGAAATTCGGGTATTATCTGCACATAATTTGGTATTCTTTCCGTTAGCGGTAACAATGTTGTTAGCTGCACGAGAAGTTTGCCAATTGGCGACGGGCTCCATGACCTGATTTCAGACAGACTTTTTAAATTTACTTCATGGAGTCAATCATACGAGGATGGATTACGAATTTGACCGTTTACGTGACTCAGAGAAATTCACTGATTGCTGGGTTTCTACAATGGAATGAAAATATGAGGAATAAAATTTTCACATTGTAATAAGTAAAAGCATATAAGGTTTTCATTGATTACAACAAAAACAATTAGAATTCTTTCATTGTAGTATTGATAAAAGTATTTAAAAAGAACTTTGATAATTTCGTTTCATACTTTTTGATAAAATTTTTGTTTTACTTTGATTAAAACAAAGATTTTTGTTGATTATAATAAACAATTTCTGCAATCAAACAGGAAAAACAATAGTTTTTAATATAATATACAGGGTGTCTCACAACTCGCGCCCCAGACGAAACTGACACTTGTCGACGACAATAGCTTGCCAACAAATAGAAGAAAATAATTTGCGGCTGCTTGCATAACGGAGTTACAAGACTTTTTAATCCACCAATCCCGGAAGGATATCTTGAGGTGTGATGATATTACAAAATAAAACTGGTTGCTAGGTTTTAAAAATACTACTAAGTGAGTTACAAAATTTGTTTGACTTACTGTAATTTTTATACTTTAGAGTTGACTTTTCACTGTCAACAAATTTAGGTTAGCGAAGGTGTCATCCGAGATCATCATTTATATCGTACAGTGCAACGTGTTGTAGCAACTGTGTAAAATGTGTTAAACGAAAATATTATTGTCATTATATCTGGCATAATTTGACCGGTCTCATGCGTCCTTGCGATGGCTCTCAATATCACTTTATGATCCACAAGATTTCTATCCGGAAAACGTTCCGAATAGACTCGTGCTGCCTCTCTGGCGTTACGTCCACATATTCTCCGAAAATTATAATCATTCCTAAGTAATCAGCGGCTGAATACATGGTAAGAATTTGCCTTTTTTTATTCGCCTTGTCAAATTTAATTTGACACTGACATTTTTCGAAAACTACAGTCGCCCACACATTTTAAAGAAGATATGATTAGAATAAAACCCTAGTAACATAAAATTACGGCAAACACACGTTAAAGGTGTATGTCTCTGATTGGTCAATTTTAAGACGTCTTTTCTCGAATATCTTTTAAGCTAGATTTTTTTTTCTTCCAAATTACACATCCGAGTGCAGTCTCGTATTTTTTCATTTGCTCTGGGGCGCGAGTTGTGAGACAGCCTGTATAAAAATATAGTTTTTGTTTATTACAACAAAAGAAAAATTAAAATATTGACTATTTCACTCTTAAATCCAAATATAGCAAGTTTCATTTCGACAAAACAGCGTCACATTTCGCTCCCTTTAAACCAATAAGATGTATTTTTACAATAAGTGAATTTTGATATGCGAAATATTTTTGACGTTTTAGAAACATATTGTTTACATACCTGTCAAAGTGTGTATATTTTCATTGTTATCAGTTTTTATTAAAAACGAGTCGATTCGGACAGGAATATTTAAAACGTTGAGAAAGCAAACTTAAATATAACACCTGAAACCACAATAAAAATGAGAAGATTTTTATCAAAAAAAAAATATATGTATGATTACCTGATTTTTATTTTGGAAATAATCATCCGAATACCATTGGTGGTTAAATTTTATCCTGTAAAAATTTTCCGATTGCTTTACTCGAGCCTGTTGGTAATTTATCTCGTGACAAAAAAAAAACACTCGTTTGATAAATCGTTCAATAAATTGCTAGGCAACCAGCTCTCGTAACAATTTAAAAAATTTCCGGCAAAAATTTACCACTTATGATATTATATATGATAGAAGAACCTTGGTGGTTTCGTTTTATTTCATCCTGTTTAGTAAATTTTTTATTTTTACTTTTATGAAAATTAATACAATTTTTTTGTTGATTATGACAATTAAATCAAAATGATTTCAACAATGATAATATAAATGTTTTATTGATTATATTGAAATTATAAAGATTTTTGTTAATTACAACAATGAAATTATAATTATCTTGTTGATTACAACAATAAATTTTTTTAAAATTGTTGATTACAACACTGAAATTTAAAAAATCTTTACTACGGTTGTATGGAGTTATTAAATATGCTAAAGAAGTATAACCAATGCATTAACCATTCCATTTTTTATTTTTATTGACTTATATTTCAACATCTAAGTTATTTTCTTGGAGTAACGTCCTATATACATATTACTACATTCTATTAGATTTATAATAACAAAACTATTTTGTAAAAAAATTATCTCTGAATGCTTTGAAGATAAGAATAAAATATTATCAAAACATGTACCTAATGAATGAAATATTGTTTAATCTTAATAACATAAATTGGTTTGAAGTTTTTATTTATTATAATGACGACAATTTAAAAAAGTGATTGTATTTCAAATTTTTTATCAGTAAAAAGCAGAATATTCAGAGTGGAAAGAAGGTCAAACGAAGAGATAAAACAAAAAATGTAAATAGGAAGTAAAATAGTAGTAAAAAAAACAAGAAAGTAAACTATTAAATTGATATGGGCATATGAGATACTTGATACTTAGCCTTAAAAATATGCATACATTATCAAAATAAAAAAGCAAAAATACATATTTTATGTTATTACTAATGATAATGATAATGGACTAGGTCAACTCTGTTATTATCATTATCATAAATACTTTTCATTGATTACAACAATTACTATTATAACAAGAAAATAACTATTCTATTTCCAACTTTGAACTATTGGAAGGTCGATTAGATATGTATGTTCTAAAATTATATTGATCATATATATCATATTTTCAATTGGCCATTATTTGTACGACGGAAATGAAATAATTTTGTAAGTACCATTAAACAATTCTTGTAATAAACAAAAAAATAATGTACGAGTATTATATTGATTTCGAATGACTACAATTAGCTATGATTGCATAGGTATAGGAATTACATTGATCATATCAAAATTGTATTTCTATTGAAGTACTTACGTATATAATAATCAATTACATTGTAATGGAATTTGAATAATTAAGTAATTAACTCAGGAATTTACGATAGGTTTAAGATAAGTAGGGAAAAACACATGTCAAGTATCTTTTCATTTAATATAAATTTTGAGATCATAAAACTTTCCCTAATTTCGAATATATGTGTATGTACCTACGTACATTGGTATTTCCATATGTCATCATAAAAATTTTCCCCATATTTACACTTTATATTTAGAATAAGATATTAAAAGTATTTAACATTTTATTATATATTATGGACCATAAAGATAGCTACTTTTTAAAAAAAATATTATTACTGGGATTTAAATGTGGAATTTTTTTGAACGGCCCACATGTGCGATAGCCCTTTTAGTAGGTATCAGTATTAAAAAAAAAACAAAATTCAACCCATCCATGTTAATAATGTGTTTTTCTTGTAACTAAAATATATTATTAGTCATTATCGTTATTGTAATCAACTTTTCTTTATTGTAATCTAGAAGTTTATTGTTGTAATCAAAACTTTCTTTTTATGAAATGAAGAGCTATAAGATATACATTCTGCTTTAACATTTAAAAACATACATAAATATTGAACTACATTAATTTATTTAACAGTTAGTAGATAGTAAATAAATGCGGGGCCCTTTGAAACACGGAGCCTGGGTGCGGCTGCATCGTTTGCACCAGCATCAAACCGGTCCTGTTTTTAATTCTTTAATTACTCGTACTAATTGTAAATATAAAAATCTGGGGTGCCAACACAATACCTCTCGCCATTTACAACCCGAGCCCGAGTCACAAAAAAGATTAGGTATGTTAATTCTTATTTTTGGATTAGTAAATTTTATTCTAATTTCGGCAGTTTATTTCTTGAAATATAGTCTAATCTTATCCAAGTAACTACCTGTTTCGATAATAAAATGTAGATTAAATTTTAAATACCGGGATAGAATAGAATTCCAAAAATTAGGATTAGCTTAAACTGTTTGCGAATCGGTAATTTTTATTAAACTAAATACATATCTACATATTTACTTATGCTGGAAACTGTAATGATTTCCTTTCCTATTGTTCTATTTACTTTTTTAATGTTAAACCGTTACTATTATTAATTTGAAATGATTAGTTCTTTGACAGTGACATTTATCTGTCAGTTACTTACATTTGAATAACTGCGTAACCAAGGAGTTTTGTTTGTTTAAAGAGTAGGATCCGGAATTTAAATTATAGATAATTTTATAAATTTATCCATAAAATATGTAGAAAAAGTTTTAATGCAAATCTAGAAAAATTAATAATCTTTAATTTTATAATAACATTAATCTCGAAAAAATAACATTTAAAGGTATTTATCGAATAAAAACTATTTAGAACTTCAAGTAAAGTGCCATTACCGGTTATCCGATTTACACCAAAATCTAATGGGCTCTTTCCGTAAATAGGTCGAAATACAAGGTTTCAAAATTTTCTGAATGAATGATAATATTTGAGTTAGAGTGGAGGATCCACACATACATACACACACATATACTCACAGACATAATCGTGAAAATGTTAAAATTGGAATCTAGCGACCATAAAACTTAAAACGTGGACATTTACTAAAATCTCGATATGTGATTTTTAGCACGATCCCTACACCTCCTTTACCAAGGGTAGCGGGAGGTAAAAAAGTGTACTTTTTTTACTATAAAAGGAGAGAGGGGCCCGAAAAATATTTTCAGCCTAGGGTCCGAAAATTTGATAAAAAAGGCCCTGGATTTTTTGTGGCTAATTATTGTATAACAAAAAATTAATGCGTTGATTAAAAAATACCCACGATTTAAATCAATTTATAAAATTAGAAAAAAATAGCAATAAACCGTCCCTTAGTCAGACCGGCCCATGTGGAAATTTCCACATTCTCCACTTGGCCAGGCCGCCACTGAGTAAGAAAGAGAATTTAGAAATACTTAAATTTCATGAATTACTGTATTAAATTTATACAGTTTGTAAAACATTTAATTTTGTTTGGACAAAAATAGCATTTACTAGGTTCTTTTGTAATTTTGAATGAATGTATCATGTACTAGTTAAAAAAAAATAATATTTATAAATCAGAGTTCATAATAAGTCTGTGAGTGTATATAGTGAGATTCGAAAATTAATAATCCAATCGTATGAAATGGTATTTCACAAAATGGTATTTTATTTACGTAAGTCCACAATATCGCATATTAATCTGTTTTCGAAGTAAAAGTACTATTAAGCCATCTACAATACCTGTAATTTCTCGAAAAGTATTTAGTGGAATATATGATTAAGGCCTTGGTGATCCAGAAATAATTATTAACAACGGTGGACTTTTCGAATCTTAGTGGTCCATCCTCAGCATTTATAATTTTGTATTATATAAATGTAATGGATGTAGTCAATCTAAAAGACATATTGTTAAAATGTTCTTCTTAACAAAAAATAAAATTACTGAATGCAATTAAGTTATGGACGTTCGTGCAAAATTGACATACGTTAAATGGCGACAAGCATAAAAATGAAAAGTATTTGAGAATTTTTAAAGTTACTATCTTTATGGCCAATACTGTACCTACATACTGTTTTAATTGAAATAATAAAAAAATGAAACGTATACATTATTTCACGTAAAAAGTCGCGCTTTCGCAAATTCGCAATAAAACCCCAAAAACAGAACAAAGAACGCCGATTTCATTAAATTTTTATTAAGAAAAACAAGCTTTCATAATCAGTTCAGCTGTTGAAATAAATTTAATTTGTAGAACAATAAATATTTACGAACGGTGGATCTGATTATCGCAACCTCGTTCCGCAACATTCGCTGCGTATTTTTTCATTTTATGAAATTAATATCGAACTGCACAACCGTCACGCCTAGCGATCGAAGAAGATTGGAAACTGAGTTTAGTCACTGATGATTCAGGTCGTGCACTTACGAAATGGTTTCTTTAATTGCATTTTCGTTTATGATTCACCGTGAAATGGAATAAATAAATATATCATCACGGAGTTTTACCCGTTGCACATTATTGTGGTTCCATTCCAATCTCATGTACCTAGAAATTTCGGTAATGACCATTAATCATCGATGGCACTTAAATGCTTTGGAAAGTATTACCATAGACCACATGGGACGCTTTTGTGGCAATGCCTGTCGAAAAATTTGCTCAGAACTAGTATTCCAAACCCAAAATTTCTACGTTAACAAATGTTACTTTATCAGAATGTGTCCGTTCAACTTTTTTGAGTTTTTTTTAAATGTTATTATTATAATTAAAATAGCTTTTAAGCTATATTGCTTTAATCACAACAATGACACAGTATTGATTACAATAATAAGTTAACAATAAAAAGTAATCCAATATTTATATTCATAATTCCTAACTGATTATAACAATGACAAGTATTGAGGTTACAATAATTAATACATAAATTATAATAAAAATGTATTACCTGAATAAGAGAATAAGTAAAGTTTCTATTGATCTTAATAAATAATTACTCAGATATAATAATAATAATTATTTATGTATTAAGGGTATAATCAAAAGATTGTAGCACGGGGGAATGTTTAAAGCTCGACGCGTAGCGGAGAGTTTTCATTTTCCTGAGTGCTATGATCTTGATTGTGCCCGTGGTACATACAACGTTTTATTTTATTTTGGTTCTCGAAATTCGAGGATTCAATGGGTATATATTCGATATCGTTGTGCTGGCGTTGTGAATTTTAAGTATTCTATGGTTTCTAGCTATATTGTTTGTTTATAACAAATTTTCATTTAGTGTCAAATGAAAATGGAAGATATCGATTATTCAAAAGAAATATCGCATGAATTTGACGCTGCCCAGAGCAAGTTGGTTCCACCGAAGTGAAAAGACGTATACGAGAAAGGTTACGAATAGTTTTACGAGCAGCGGTGTTCAAAAAATGTGATTTATCGAATTTTGACGTTTGACTAGCTGTTGCTTGGCAACTTTATAAGCTCTCGGGCGATAAAAGTCAAATTGCGCCCGTTTTTGAGGGCGAATAAACAAGTTTATGATTACAAAATAAAATAAATATATTTATGTAGTATTTTTAGAATCAATTGCGTATTTATGTGCAAAATATGCTTGGTCCACACTATAGTAGCATTTCCACAGGGTAATTGAACGACTGTAGTGATGCTGACGTCACAGCATGGCGGTCATTTATCACAAAAAAAATAATTACATTATTATCGGTATATAAATACAAAATATATAACAATTTTCATTCCGTTTTCATTTATTTATATTTAAAATTCATAATGCAACATGTAATTTCTAAAAAGCTATAGACATGGACGAGTCCATTGAACAATACTAGTATGGTTAGGTTATGTTATGGTTCGTTTAAAAAATAACTAATAAATATCAGTTTAGATAAATCCACAATTTTTTTAAGGATACATACAATTTGAAATTGGCGTTCGGCGGTCGAATGGACAGAGCAGTCCAGAAAAATTACACAATTTCCAATAAGTCAGGCTTTCGGTTTATTTGAAACCATCCCCAAGATTAAAAAAAAAAATGCGTAAAAAAAGTTGTGTACAAAAAAGAGTGAACAATGAAAAGAAAACATTTTAGTTATAGAAAGAGTAGGTAATTGTTATTCTAATATTAGTAAAATAAAATCTACAAAAAGCCATTTCTTTTCTCAGCATTTGCATTACCCTTTCCTCGTTTCCACTGAACTACATGCTCAGATTATTTTGAGATAATTTCGCGGGAGATGCAGCATCGGTGATGTTAGTAATACTACTCAGTACCACTCATCCGGTTCAGTAAGAACAAAAAGAACAACAATTTATTGAGTTTATCTGAAATGAGTTGAGACAAACCAAAATTTTGATGAAAATGAATACCTACAGCTCGTATATTTGAATAATTGGCTATGTGAACATATGTTAGGTTCCGGTATGCAAAATTGATTATAACAATGAAATTATAAAATTTTTGTTGATTGCAACAATGATATTACAAAGATTATGATGATTACTACATATTACAAAGATTTTATTGATTACAATAATGAAATTATAAAGATTTTGTCGGTTACAACAATCAAATTATGAAGATTTTGTTGATTACAACAATAAAATTGTAAGTTTATCTGAATTGAGCTGCGACGAACTGAGATTTTGACCAAACAGAACCCAGATAAAGTGTAAATAAATGGTTAGGTTATGATTGATTAGCAGCAGCAAACATTGTATATTTTTCATCGATCTGGAAGCTTTCCGAAATTTTGCATGCTTTGGGATCTATTTTTAAATCACCGGGTGGGTGACCGTTGGCTCATTAGTTATCCATTCCCCGCATGGCAGGCGTTGTTGTTGTACTGATTGTAATTATCGTATTTTAATTATCGATAAATTCGTTACGGCGGCTAGTGAATTTTTCGCCGCTTGCATCCGTTCCGCAGATACGCCCGCGGCCTGTGAACGTGAGGCTACAAAAGGCTGCGGTTGCCAATTATTAATGTTCATTGTTAACAATTCTCCACAGAATTTAATGTTCCTATTGTTTATTTTTGACGATTTTGCACCAATCTACTAAAATGACGCACTATTCCCAAGATAGTTTTAAATTATGCCTGTTATAAAAAAAATTATATGACCAACATATTTACTCCCACCGTATCGTTTTCTGAACAACCTATAATATGGATAAAACGATAAGACATTATATACAATGTATTAAACTTTATTGAAGGGAGGTGGTTTAATCATAGTAAAGAACGACCAGGAGAGCATAATGTATCTTAATGAATAACGACAAGCTACAAGCTTACTGGGAAAGCAAGAAGATGCACGAAAAACAAGAAGGACTAAATAAGTATCTGGTTTTGATACTTAATACTGAACGGTGGGGAGGGGTGCTTTGGGGGTTTATATCTCCCGGCGGTAGATACGTAAAGGGCGGTACACTGAGCAGAGCACATTCTTAATTTTTTTTAAATAAAAAATTTAATTAAAACTAGTTTAAGTGTCAGGGGAAAAATGATGAATGTCCATTTTCTAGCAAAATGAGATGATTGGTACTTACAGATTGAAGGTGGGCGCTTTTAAATGGTATGTGTAAAGGAGGCAAAACGGTAACAATCCTAAGATACAGGCCTCAGAAATTGTAATACAAGATCTAAAAAGGATAACGGTCCAAGCGTCAGGGTATAAAAAGATGAATGTTCGAAAGCGATATGCGCAAATTATAACTTGGTCAACCGATTTCTGTTCAGTACTCGTACTGAAGAGCGGTGTCAGTGGCTATCTGATGAGATTCCGTAACTCAGTAGTTAATTTTTAGCAATATGTTGACATAGTATAACAAACAACTGGAAAGAATTTTTAACCAGTTGCTAAAAATTAACCACTGAATTACACAATTAATAAAACCACCAAACAACGCAAAAAATTTGGACGAATGACTGATGTAGCGAAAAAGCTTCGACTGCAAAGTCGTGAAACTGGTGAAAATTTTTCCTGTGAACATTTAAAATGTTCTATTAACCAACGTTTCAGAACCAATTCGAAAATAACTTCTCATTGAATTTCAAAAATATGGGAGTTCATGGACTTTCATAATTTCTACCTGTAGTCTATTCCACGAGACCTTTCATTAATCCAGAACTTCGAACCAGGTGCTGAATCGAAAACCGTAAACCGGCAAAAATAACAGAGAAATTCTGTTAGATCCCACATAAGTTGAAACTTGACCCATCTGTGGGTATAATAATTTTAAGAAATGATCAATCTGAGTTTCGAAATAAGATTAATACACTTTGTCATTCCAAAAACATTACATGGGGGTTTAAAACTTTAAAATTCGCGTAATGAAAAAACAAAATTTGTAACATTTATCTTTATTCCCCTGGCTCTTGGCAGTTTGATGTTGGAAAAACGATTTTTTCTGATTCCAATCAGAAAAATGTTTGGATATAGTTCTCACACTAGCGTAACCTCGGCTTCGCCGAGTTTTCCCTAGGGCTCCGCCGATAGTGGTTTATGATGCCCACGCAACATGCCCACCCAAACTGCCCACGCAACATGCCCACCCAGACTGCCCACGCAACATGCCCACCCAAACTGCCCACGCAATATGCCCACCCAAACTGCCCACGCAACATGCCCACCCAAACTGCCCACGCAACATGCCCACCCAAACTGCCCACGCAACATGCCCACCCAAACTGCCCACCCAAACAGCCCACGCAACATGCCCACCCAAACTGCCCACTCAAACTGCCCATGCAACATGCCCACCCAAACTGCCCACGCAACATGCCCACCCAAACTGCCCACGCAACATGCCCACTCAAACTGCCCACGCAACATGCCCATCCAAACTGCCCACGCAACATGCCCACTCAAACTGCCCACGCAACATGCCCACCCAAACTGCTCATGCAACATGCCCACCCAAACTGCCCACGCAACATGCCCACCCAAACTGCCCACGCAACATGCCCACTCAAACTGCCCACGCAACATGCCCTCCCAAACTGCCCACGCAACATGCCCACGTACTATATATATATTTACTACACCTTCTAGGAATGCAGACTGAACAAGATCAAGTTATTTTTACGTCAATTCTAATTTCTAATCCTTCGCTAATGTCTTTGTCTTTCCTAATTTCATAGGAATCCAGAAATTTGAAAGATTTTGTATTTTGTTTCATTTGTATCTATTGAAAAATAAAACTAGACGACCAGACTTTGTTATTTGTCGCATTCATTCTTTAAAACTACTTACAACTGACCTATATAACACATCACTTACAGGAGTAAAATGTAGATACATAAATACAGACCCGACTCGAAATTAACCGTTTTTAACGAAAATAACTGATGATCACATTTTAAGCCGAATTCCGAGATTCGGTAGTCCGGTCTTTCAACGATCTGTTCCATCACAATTCCTAAATGTATTAAAACAGAAGAACCTACATTCGTCACTTTACGGTAGATATTCTACCGTAGAAGTAAGCCAGTCTGTTTTGAATTGATTTCGATAAAGATGAATTCATTAATACGTAGTGCTACTCGATAATTAGTGATCATCAGCTACCGGAAGTGGTTCTTTACCGACGACAAGTCTGCCAATAATGTGCTATAAGTTTATAAATAAATTTTTGATGAGATTTCAAAGTCCTGTATGATGGAAGGCGACTCCGCCAGCCCGTCTGATTAAAGTGTTTACAATGAAAGAGAAAAAAACAAGTAAACAATTAGAGCGAGTCAGTGATTGCTTCACACGGCTACATCTGCACGGTGTAAACACACACGCAGGCCGGCGCTTAGGTCCCCCCACACACACTCAGCAGACACAAGAGACAGACGTATTCACAGACAGTCAAAATGTCCTCCGCATCGATTTCCTACCCCCACTTTTCGGTCCTCGGCGCTGGTGCGCGCGTCGGGACCCACCGTCCGACAGACCGTCAGTCGAGCGCCGAACGCTGTTCGGAATACAGCGCGAGCAACGAATAGCTCAGTGCAGTGCTGTAGTGCAGTGAGAGAGAGGGATAGACAGAGATAGAAAGAGTGTGAGAGGAGAGACTGAGACAGTGTAGTGCATGTGCGACTCTCAACGCGTGAACATGGCGACGTGCTACTCCTCGTATGAGATCCATCAGCAGCACGTGCAAGTACCCCATCAGCAACCGGCCGCTAGGACACCCCAGCTCCAAAAGGATTACTCGAGGCCTCTTCACGTTGACTGCAGTGTGGAATATGAACTGCCGAATCAGGCGAAGCCTCCAGTGGGTGTTCGGAACGAACCTTTGCTGATGATACATCCATGTTACTTCAGGAAGATCGAATCGCAAAGGCGGAGTCCTTTCGTTAATAATCTTCCTACTCGCCAACAACAACTCATGGCTAAGCGACGTATGCAGCAGCAACAACAAGCTGTGCAACAACGACAACAACAAGTCCCAGTTCCTCAGCAGTGGGAACCAGTTCAACCTCTACCACCGTTGATCCCGATTGCTGGGCAGACGTACGTAGCTCCGCAGGCTAAGCGGGATCACATGCTGACTGCTGCGTACGCGTCCTCGACGGGCTCAGCGGACAGCGGGCACTGGACTGATTCCGATAAGAGTCCTGAGAAGACTGAAGACAAACACATCCTGTCCGGCAAGTACAGACAATACCTTCGGGCGCATCGTCTGCATCCGTACGTCACCTCGTCGATTCCATTGGCATCCACCTTCCCGCAGATACAGCAAGTGTGTTACAACGTGTGATTACACCTGCCGCCTTGTGATAACGGATTCGCCTTGTGATAATAGTGTGTAATGTGTGTGGAGCTACCCGAGGGTGCGCTCGAGTGCGGTGGGTGCGCGCGCCGCGGGCGTGGTAGCATGTAGTGATTGTACGCCGTACGCGAACCAAACAGCTGTGACTGACCTTTTTGTTTTGTCGCCGCCGACGTCGCCAATCTGCAAGACAAGCCCAAGGACTCCATCATGTTCACACACATTCGTTCCCATACCTATTTCACACATGGTCTCTATTATTAGTAATCTAACGGTCATACAAAACTAAAGTCGGACGGAACTCTACGTCTTAAGTTGAGTTAATCCGGAACGTTGAGATGGTACCCAGGATTTATCGGGGATACCCAGAACCACAGATGTTCAGTTCTTTGGATAAAGCATTGCGCACGACCTTTCGTTTTCTTAAATCGTCAGTGTTAAAATGTCATTAGATAAACAAATAATCAAAATTTCTGTTTTAAATTTATGAAAACTATTTAGTTTTTGACTATTTTCAATGCGGAACCCATGATAACCAAATCTGGCTGAGAACTTGGCAAAAACCTCAATCTAATTCTCGTGGCCGCGTGCCTGAGTGTCAGGTCCCGAATCTGGGGAACCGGGTTCGATCCCTACCGACACTAAATATTTCGAATTTTAAATGACACTCTCTGGTAAGCGCCCGCACGGTGCAAATATTTCATCATTACTGATATCTGTATACAAAGTAGATTGGCACACCCAGCAATGGGTAAAAAGCAGTACTGCTCTGTGGGTAAAATGTTGTGCAAAGTTATATTTCAGCGCCCCCCATAATGTATTATTTGCAAATTAACACACGCTTTAAAGTTTAAACTATAATTTTGATTTTTTTGTAAATGCTACATAAAATATTTACGAAATTTCCTTCTTGTAATCATATATTGGTTATAATCAACATCGTTTGTTGTAATCAACAATTATAGTTTGCAACATAAAAATGCCAGAAAATTATCCGTTTGGCAGGATATTTCTTTTTCTTTCTACTAAATTTTAATAGTAAATCAGGAAAATTCAATATCGGCAGAAAGGCGAAATTAAATTATCTATAATCTCACTAAGATTTCAGAATTGGATAATAGGATTTAAATATTGGATTCATTGTTACTTCATTCTTGTAATCAATATTCTTGAGCTATAATCAAAATATTCTTTCTTGCAATCAACAGTTTAACTTTATCAGTTATTATTATTTCAATATAACAATGGTAGAAGAATATTGTTAAATTTTATCACTTAACTGTGTAAGTTGTATAGTATTTTTTTTTACGAATAAGAGCATTTTATCAATCATTTCTATTATTCACTGTCTTGAAATGGCACCCCTTATGCCCAGGCGCCTTTGTGCGGGGCACAACCTGCCCACCCGCACGGAGCGGCCCTGGTAATAAGCCGTGATGATATATTTATATTTATTTCTTAATTTAGTTATTTTGGGTTTCGTACACTTTGCCTGTCTTGTTCTTTTCAAGGCAATTATAAATTTGTTTTGGGTGGCCATCGATAAAACCGCTGTAGGTATTTTGAAAGTATATCGTTTAAGAAATTTCCATAAAAATGAATTAACATAACTAGAATTGATGATATTTCTTCCAAATTTTCAAAATATTCGTTAATTATCATTTACAAACATGAGAACAATGAATATATTTTATTTCTAAAATGGTGTATCATTCAAAACTAATCTTTTGATGAAACTTGTAAACTAATTATAGTATTTCCCAAAAATCAAATCAATTAACTATGAATTTTCAAATTTCCAACAAGACTTGAGTTTGTATGCCCCCAAATACAAAGTATTAGAAACCATCTTCGTGAAATAGGTGCCCGATGTGTGTGAACCAACTTTGGATTTTCTGCCACTCCAACTTTGGATTAATATAACTTCTGATGTCGGCGGCGGACATGTCATCGCCCCAGGATTTTTTTCTCGCCTGATCTGGTCCCGGCTTGTTTATTTGTGACCGCGAACTACATTGCCATATAAGAATTCCTGGATTTGCAACGAGATCGAAGCATGAGGAAGATTTCTCCGGTCGCCCTGTTACTACTCCTGGGTCACAGTTATTTGGCTCTCATGTCTTGGTCTTATTTGTGCTATTAAACCGTTGTTGTGTGTGTACGCACAGCTCATTGTGTCATATAAGTACATATATACAAATACTTACACATATACATAATAATATTACATACCTAAACGTATTGTACTATCTATCGACTTGATCGATTTGTCGACTGATCATATTCGGACAATGTTCTGTGATGCGAATGTCGCGAAATGACTGCACTTGATCTAGGAGTGGTAGTATTTGGCAGTTCTTTTGCGCATTATCTACTTTGTTTATGTTGGTGACATTTAATAGGTATACCAAATAATATGTACAAACTGTATAGTTATTTTCCAAGGATATACGCGCTTTACTTTCAACAATTCCAAAATTACGCTTGATCTTCTAAAAATTGATTCGTCGTAGTTAAAATTGTATTTGTTTTTATGGTTTCATTTTCACGTCGGATGACATGCGGAAATATTTTGTATTACTAAAAGAAATTAATTTGATAAACAGAATTGACTTTGGTGGTATAAATTGTAATACCATTAGATCAAATTAACTTAGTATTTTTTTGGTGTTTCTATTTTGAAAAACGAACTCATTTAGCGTTTATAAAAATTTTAATCAATGAATTAGAGGTTGCCAATAAAAATTGATATGTTTTAAATTTACTTCATATACAAAATAGTTCCGACGGTAAATTCCAATTCTGTAAAACAGTTGCTAGTTCTTAGCAACATTTCAAAAAATTGTAACCAATAGAAACAAATGTAAAGCTTGTCATTTTCATGTTTCATTGAATGTTTGCAATTATTAATAAATTGTTAACAATGTTTCTAAGAGTTAGTAACTTCGTTACAGAATTGGGGTAAGTGTAACAATTAATATTTTTGTTTTTTCCTCGGTTTTTTTTATTCAAATGATTTATAAATTAAAAGTTTGATGACACGGGCTATAATGAATTGTTTCTCGGTAAAGTGCCGTATTTCTTGAAACGTACTATAACTTTGACGGCTCAAAATCGTCGCCCATATGACTGATCTTTCAAATTGTGACTTTATTATATCAACATTCTAAATTTTATTTTTGTATATTCTGTATCCGTAGAGTAGAACTCGTAATCGACGTGCTTGTCTAAGAGTAGAATAACTAACGGGCGATGGTCTTGAACTTTGAAGACGAGAAGCAACCGAAAGCTTCGTTTAAAATATCAAAAGCGATTGAGTGGCACTCTTTTGAGCCGTCAGATGATTCATAACGCACCCTCGATCATAGGAGAAGATCTGACTTGAAATCTTATACATTCGATGGCTAAATAGCTAGACCAAAGAAATATCTATCACGTGTATATATAAAAACTGATTAAAAAACAGTCGGTCTCCGCAAATATTACTCAACGCCGAGACCGATTCGAAAAAAATTGTGAATATGTAAAATATAAACAACGCTATATATATAATGTACAGCTAGTCATAGTAAAAATACGCTTACTGAACAAATAAATCGTGTTATTGTTTTTATAGAATTACGTTCCGTAGTTTCACTGGTTCCTACCAAATATTTTTCATAAAAGAGGTCGTTCGATATTAAAAAATTCATAACATACAATATATACTCGTATAAAACTATTTTTTCCGTAAAATCATTATAAAACATAGTTTTCGTTCTTTTGTTTCAATACAGCGACTTACTAAATATCGTTTTAATGAGGGGTTAATCGCATTCCAAAATTTTACTTAATATAGTTCCACACTTCATGTTTTCCAACATTTAATTAATTTTATATCCGCTATACCAATATTTCCCTCCTGTTCTCCTGATACTTAAATTACTCTAGTACCTACAATTCCTACAGTAACATAACACGTAATTCTGTATAACATAATCAGTCGCGAGTTACTCTTCGGTTAAATATTTAATTCGATAATAATTATGAAAATTTCAAAGTAATGTCGATGTATTTTCAAAATTTTCTTATTTTTTCTTGTAATGTTATACAGGATGTAATATACTTCGGGAAAAAAATTAAAGGGCATGTAGTACTGACCAAAATGAATAAAAATGGCTTTATCAACATGGATCCGATCTTCAATAGTTTCCGAGATATAAGGCAATGAAAAATGAGTTTTTACCGGGTTTACCTGTGCTATCTCGAAAATATAAGTGTTACGACTTTTTGTTTACCTTTCAAAGGTCAACTTTGATGTGCTTTTGTTTTTTTTTTTAATTAAATAATTGTACTAAGTTAAATGTGGCAACCTTGGCCAATATTTGATTTTCGAATAACTTCGTTACTATTAGAAATTGCGAAAAATGTTTCATATAAAATTTTATTGTTTTTTAATAGTCTATTTACTGACATAGACAAAATTTTTCTAATAGTAAATGGCCTATTCTTGGAATCAGTTGAAGATCCGACTCATGTTGATTAAGCCTTCTTTATTCATTTTGGTCAATACTATATGTACTTTCATTTTTTCCGGAAGTATGATTACACCCTGTATGTTACAGTAAAAGTAGATATTGGGATAATGTGCATTTGTCGGTAAATGTAGAAATTTGCCCAAAACTATTTTTTTCTGACAAATCAAACACAAAAGAATCTCACCAAACGCACAAAAGTCACTCTTGCAAAACTCGGGGTGAGTTTTGTACGTTAAGTGGGGTAATTGTTATATGTAGGCCCGGTTTATTCATTTCTGGATAAAGTGTCAGGTATCTGCCAGATAACATGAAAATATCGCATCGATATTACAGCGTAAATTGACAAAATTATACATATATCAATTATATGATGCGATATTTTGCTTTTATCTGTTTGATAAGTTAACTGACACTTTATCAAAACGTGAAAAAATCAATTTTAAGCGAATGTCTACATTTTCTGGGCAATGTGCACATCATCCCACTATCTATTTTTACTGTAACATGTACATGTTATCATGGAATTAAGGTGTGGAATATTAAAAAAAAACATCGAACTCATTCGAGTTTTTTTAAAAACGCTAAAACAGATCGATTTTAGTTAAAAAAAACAATAATATGTGCGATTCACCTTCCGACTTTCATTTGTTTTTAAGTTATAAGTTCATCACACAAAAAATAAATGGCAATATAGATTTTTAGTAGTGGAAACTGATTTTTCGTCCCTTTTTGATCATAACAAAAATTCTGAGAGAAATCGAGTTGAAAATTTAAAAATAATGGATAATCAAGATACATAGATTACATTTTTCAGTTTAGAATTTTTCGCTTATTATGGTTTATAAGTTATAAGTACCATAATACCAACATTAAATGTTTAAAGGTTTAAAAAAATTATCAACGAAATATTTTGAACTGAAGAATGAAATCTAGATGTCTTGATTATTTATTATTATTAAATTTTCAGCTCGATTTTTCTCCGAATTTTTGTTATGCAATCTTATGATTTATTTACTTGATCAGAAAGGGAAGAAAAATAACTATCAGATTCCACTACTAAAAATTTATATTGCCATTTAAATTTTTTTGTGATGACGTCATAACTTAAAAACAAATGTGGAGTTCGCTATTTTTTTAATATTCCATACTTTAATCCCACAGTGTATATCGTTTTCCCTATTACAATTTGACATTTGGGTCTGCAAAATTGTTTACTGCCGTCTATCAATCTAATTCAGCGTCTTTTTTATTGAAAGCTATAAAAATTTATTCAAAATTAATGTTTAAAGTTATAAAACTTGAAGTTAAGTGTAAAAAAAGTATGTTAACTTTTTGCTATTCAGGAAAAATAGTTTTTTTACAAGTGTTTTTTATTATGTTTAAAACCAAATCTTTAATTTAAGTTGAGTGTTTATCAGATGTGTTTCGTCTAATAAATACTGAACTTAGATGAAAAGGTTTGTTGTAATCTATATTTATTATTATCCATTAAAAGTTTTCACAATAATCTTATGCTTTAATGTCGAACGATCTTCGAAAAATCCCTATCTCATAGTTTGCTTCGAAAATGTTGAACCGGCTGGTCGTTCTTTGTAAATCTGTCCGAGAGGATGAAAAATTAACCGTAAACGTTTTTTACTAAACATATTTCATGATTTACAGCGAATTTAAAATACTTTTCTTGACAGTTGCAAAGGTGCGTCTATAAATCAGATTTGCTTCGCGCTTTTCTACTAGCTATTTATAAATTTCGGGATTAGCTACGCTAAAAGCCACAGATTTATAACATTTTCGACGTAAACCAAACGCATTCTTCCTACAGGAATCGATAGTGACCAGAACAAGTTTGTGAAGAGCTGAAAAGTGACATTTGTGAGTTAGTGAACTTGTGCGTCGGAATTGATTGAATCAACGACTTTTAACTCGTTCCCAGAACAACAAAATGAATATGGTTTTACACAACACAATATGAGTCCAGATTCGCTATAGTTCGGCCTATTACATTTTCAGCAAACAAATTTTAAAACTTACGGAAATGGTCAGAAATTTCTACAATTTTTATTCGACTAGTTTAATAGTTATTTATTATAGGTATGAGTGTGGAATGTATCATATTAGTTACGAAAAAAAAATTTCTTTAGTGACTATTTTACATCCACAAGAGTGTAATACAACGTTTTATCCAACACTTTTTTAAAAACTTCTTAAATCATTTTTACCTCCCGCTACCCTTGGTAAGGGAGGTATAGGGATCGTGCTAAAAATCGCATATCGAGATTTTGGTAAATGACCACGTTTTCAGGTCCTTGGAATCCGATTTTAACATTTTCACGACGATGTCTGTATGTGTGTATATATGTAAGTGCACTTATACACACAGACATCATCGTGAAAATGTTAAACTTGGATTCTACGGACCTTAAAACGTGGTCATTTAGCAAAATCTTGATATGCGATTTTTAGCACATGCGTGTGTATGTATGAGTGGATCCTCCACTCTAACTCAAATATTAATACATTTAGAAAATTTGGTGTAAACCGGATAACCGGAAGTGGCACTTTACTAGAAGGTAAAAATAGTTTTTCTTCGAAAAATACATTTAAATGTTATTTTTTCGAGACTAATGTTGTTATAAAAATTAAAGATTATTAAATTTTCTACAGATTTGCGTTAATACTTTTTCTATATATTTTACGGATAAATTTATAAAATTATCTATAATTTAAATCCCGGATCCTACGCATTAAACAAATAAAACTCCGTGATTGCGCAGTTATTCAAATGTATGTAACTGACAGATAAATGTCACTGTCAAAGAACTAATCATTTCAAATTAATAACAGTAACGAATTTAAAAGAAAAAAGTAAATAGGACAATAGGAAAGGAAATCGATACAGTTTCCAGCATATGTGTAGGTATGTATTTAGATTAATTAAAATTAACGATTCGCAAAAAAGTTTAAGCTAATTCTCATTTTTGGATAAATGAATTCTATTTTATCCCGGTATTTAAAATTTAATCTTCATTTTATTATCAAATAAGGTAGTTACTTGGATTAGATTAAAAATTCGCTAATCCAAAAATAAGGATTAGCTTAATCTTTTTTGTGACTCGTGCGATAATGGCGGGAGGTATTGTTTTAATTCATCGTTTGACATTGACAAGTCAATTGATGTAGCATTTTAAATTACAAAGTAGGCATTGCATGGTTGTTATGGTTTTGTTATATTATTATTGAAAAAAAAAATGCTGAAACAATTATTTATTTATTTATTTATTGGCTATTTATTGTCTGTCATTGGGAATTATTTGAAAGAAAAATACATTGTGGTTTGTGGATAAATGTCAAACAACAAATTCTATAAACCACATTTTTTGAACACCGCCGCTCGCAAATCTTTCGTATACGTCTTTTGATTTCTGTGAAACCAACTTGGCTTGTGCAGATTCAGATTCATCCAGTATTTCTTTGAAATAACCAATAACTGTCATTTTCATTTGACACTAAATTATAATTGTTTATAATAAACAACATAGCAACACCAACAAATTATGTAGAAACCACAGCATTTTTACAATTCACAACGCCAGCATAACAACGAATATACAAATATACCTTTGAATCCTTGAATTTCGAGAAGCAAAATAAAATAAAACGTTGTATGTATGTACCACGGGCATAATCAAGATTATAGCACTCGAGAAAATTAAAATTCTCTGCTACGCGTCGAGATTTAAACGTCCCCCCGCTCAATTCATAAATAACTATTATAGATGTGGTTTCTTTTAACATTTAGGTATTAGAATTTTTGCAAATACCCATTCAAATATTGCACTAGGAAATCCTGGAAATACATTGGCATATTTTTCCAAAATAGATGGATAACTGTGAATTATTAAATATTTTAAATGGTATCTTGCAGATACCTATGGTATGACTAGCTAATGAAAGTTGACGTTTAAATTATTTTTTAAATGTGGTTTCTTTTGAAACTCTAGAGAAAAATAGAATTTTACGAAATATTCAGGTATGAAATTTTTGCATGAATCCATTTAAATACTGGATTAGGAAAGCACATAAATACATTACTATGTCTGGCTGAAAATAGATGGCCGACTAGGGTAACTGAATATGGAAACAGAGGTGCGTTTAAAATATTTCAAACATTTTTCGTTTATGTTGATTATAACAAAATATTTTCATCTTTAAATTATTTAGTTTGGCAATTCTATGAAATACGATTATTTTTAATTTCCACTAACAGTAATTCCGACTCGAGGGTTGCTTACACCTGAGACGAATTTGCGGTATTAAATTTTTTAAATACATCCCTAAATCCTGTTGCTAAGGTCATTTTAAGTGCCTCTTGGTATTGAGTACAATTCTAATCTTCTGTAACGAAATATATAAAGGCCAGTTTCCTTTCAAATCAAATATTTTCAAAAGAAACCACATACCTAGTCCCCTATCAATTTTGAGCAATATATGTTACTGTATTTCAAAGATTTCCCAGTCCAGTATTTGAATAGGTACTTGCAAAAGTCTCATATCTGAATGTGAAAAGAAGCCGCATCTATAAAATAATTTAAACGTCAACTTTCATTCGCTAGTCATACGTCATACTATATAAGTATACGAGTGTAGTGTTTGGATGGTTTTGTAAAAATAAATATTGTATGAATGAGATTTCGAGTAATTGGCAACAATCTATATCAGAATCGAGAAATTTATTTATTTTCAAAGATATTAATATTATGTATATGGTAAACAATAAAATCATAGACAGATTGTAAAATCAGTCTTTTTATATGCTTCTAGGTTTATTCAAAATGCCCTGGCGAATTGTGAAATGCTGAGGTTTGGGCATTATTAGCTACAATATTTTTTCTAAACGTACCTTAACCTAACCTAACGTAAAAAAAACTCGACTAGAGTTTTGTGTTTAGGTGTAAGCTTTGTGCTTAGAGAATTTTAAAAATGACCAACTAATATAGCTTCTTTTAATCAATTCGCATTTTACTTGGGAAAATAAATAAAAATTATAATGAAGCATTTCATTCTTCGACATTTTAATTAAAAATAAAAATTCAATTAAAACCTCGACAGCTATAATTCGGATGTTATTAAATCTTGATCAAATCTCGATTGGTATTAAAATAAGGCTTTTCATTCCCCATTATATAAATAAGAAAATGTGCAACTTAATTTATTTTATGGCTTATCACCTGAAAATTTTATATTAAATTCCACGGGAGATATTTCAAAAATTCTGTATCAAATTAAATTTTATGGAGTAATAAAATAGCAGCTTTTAATATCACGGGATTAATATGTTATTAAAATATTTTAAGCAGATTAAAGTATGAATCTAAAAATATTTCCATTCCAGGTGTATACGGTAAGTACAGTTTGTGATCAACAAATTTAATGTGAGCTTTTAGTAAGTTTTTATAGTTTTCGTAATGAAAGGTTATGAAGTAAACTTAGTAATTTACAATTATGTTTATGTTACATTATAAAATTAAATGTATGATAAGAAGGGAAAATGCAAGAAATAATATGGTGTAAGCATATTTTACTTCATAAAATACATAATTTACTTTATCGTTAAAAAAATACTTGTAGCTACACATGAACAGTAACATTAACTGATGTCAATTAACAATGTAATATTTATCTAATTAACTACATCAAATTAATTATGTACCAAAAGTCAAGGTATAAGTAGACAAGATTTTTACCTTCCGCTACTCTTGTTAAGGGAGGTATAGGGATCGTGCTATATATCGCATATCGAGATCTTGGTAAATAACCACGTTTTAAGGTCCCTTGCCAATTTTAACATTTTAACAATGGTGTCTGTGTGTATGTATGTGTGGATCCTCAAATACTATCATTCAGAAAATTTTGAAACCTTATATTTCGACCTTTTCTAATATGCAAAGAGCTAATTAGATTTTGGTGTAAATCGGATAACCGGAAATGGCACTTTACTTGAAGCTCAAAATAATGTTATTTTTTTGATAATGATGTTATTATAAAAATTAAAGATTATTATATTTTCTACAGATTTGCATTAATACTTTTTCTACATATTTTATGGTTAAATTTATAAAATTATCTATAATTTAAATCCCGGAGCCTACGCTTTAAATAAACAAAACTCCTTGGTTACGCAGTTATTCAAATGTATGTAACTGACAGATAAATGTCACTATCAAAGAAATAACATTTCAAATTAATAATAGCAAAGTTTTAAAAAGAAAAATCTGATGTGGCCAACACAATACCTCCAGCCATTAAATTATTATTAATTTAAATGTACATACTTATATATTTACTTATATTGGAAACTGTATTAAGTCTCATTCCATATAATTATGGTTTTATTTACTATTTTCTTTTTAAAACATTACTATTATTAATTTGAAATGATTAGTTCCTTAACAGTGACTCAGTGACATTTCTCTGTCAGTTACATACAATTGACTGCATTTGACATATTAACTGTCTAATTAAGGAATTGTGTTTGTTTAAAGCGTAGGCTCTGTGATTTAAATTACAGATAATTTTATAAATTTATCCATAAAATATATAGAAAAAGTATTAATGCAATCCTGTAGAAAATTGAATAGTCTTTAATTTTTATAATAAGAAAAATATCGAAAAAGAACATTTAAAGGTCTGTTTCAGAGAAAAACTATTGCAAGCTTCAATTAAAGTGCTATTTCCGGTTATCTGATTTACACCAAAATCTAATGGCTTCTTGCCATATTAGAATAAGGTAGAAATACAAGGTTTTCTGACAGACATCATCGTGAAAATGTTAAAATTGGATTCTAGGTACCTTAAAACGTGTCATTTACCAAAATCTCGATATACGATTTTAGCACGATCCCTATACCTCCCTTACAAAGGGTAGCAGGAGGTAAAAAAGTAAATAGAACAATATTAAAGGAAATCAATACAGTTTCCAGCATAAGTAAATATGTAGGTAAAAATTAACGTTTCACAAAAGTTTAAGCTAATCCTCATTTTTGGATTAGTGAATTCTATTCTATCCCGTTATTTAAAATTTAATCTTCATTTTATTATCAAAAAAGGTAGCTGCTTGCATTAGATTAGACTATATTTTAAGAAATAACGGAAAAATTAGAGTAAAATTCGCTAATCTCAAAATAAAGATTAGCTTAATCTTTTTTGTGACTCGGGCTTAATATTTATTTTCAAATAAGAACGTTTAAATTTCGATTGGAACACGGACACAATTTATTGTAATCCCTAAAATATTTTAATCTCGTTTCATTATATAAATTGATGTTAGAAAAAGTATATTATTTGAATACAGATTTAAAAGAATTATTATTTTTTTATTCTCTACAGATTTTCTTATACACTATTTGCGTTCTGTTCAAATAATTATCTATTACTATTACTATTCTGTAACTCATGTATCCTCGAACATAAAATTGCAACATTGATCGAAATCACCTAAGAATGTCTCATTGTGCACGAAACAAGTCATTATTGTTTTCAAAACGCTCTTGCATGGAACATAAACTTAACTATCTTATGTTGACCTCCATTCTTATGTCGTTTAACTTAAAAGAAATACCTATAGCATTTGTTTGAAAATATAGTCATGCATAGTCAAGGAAATATGGCTTTTACAATAAATATTTATAGTCCTTATCGAGTAGTAATATCTAACATACAGAAGCGATATAATAAATACTTTGTATTTATAAATATATTCTATTGTATTTATTGATAATTTTTATGGAAATTATAATCAAATAATGCCATTTAATATATTGTGTACAATAGAATATGCAATGTATGTATTTGTCATTCAATGAAGGACGTACATATAAATATAAGTTTTTTAAATTAAATTTGTAATTTTGATTAATGATACATTTGTCATGTTTGTATTTATTCGAGTTTATCTAAATGAAAATGCATTGTAACATATTTAATGTACGGTCGAAATATATTACGGAAATGAATTTTGAAATATTTAGTTGAAAACTAAATAAAATAACAGTTTTTATGTTTTAAATAATAATAGACTAGGTAAATATACGAGTAGATATGAAATAAAAATATAAAAAACGTTAAAATAATAATTATTGTTACATTTCAAAATCGTAAACGGTAATGGCAATACTGTTGATAATAAAATATTGAAAAAAATTGATGTGGCCAGTACATTACCTTCCGTCAGTTCTATGTACTTTGTAGATTTTGTATAAATGTCATACAGAAAATTTCTTGCAAAAGATTCCATTTCTTGTACATTACCGTAAGGCAGTTGTAGGTATGTATTTAATACAAATTCCATTAAGAAAGTTCATAGCAAAAGATCCTGTATTTCCAGTAAAATTATAACATACGTACTGTCAACTGCACTTGACACTGACACCTTTCAATCAGAATTTTCTTAATATAGCAGCTGTTTCCAGAGTTATAGCATATCTGGCTAATATATGATATTTCATTTCATTATAATTTTTTAACTCTATATCCATTTAATATGAAGTATAAAATGCATTCAAATCCTATAGAGAATAAAATATTCTTTAATATTTATAACATTAAATGTGAAAAAATGATATTCAACTTGGTTTTTTCAAGAAAAACATGGATGTAACGAAGAGGAATCCATAAGAATAATAACACACACATACACACACACACACACACACACACACACACACACACACACACACACAAACACACACACACACACACATACATACAAACACACACACACACACACACACACACACACACACAAACACACACACACACATCATCTTAAATATAGTAAAATCTTATTCTAGGGACCCTAAAACTTGTTTATTCATCAAAAACTCACCACTGAATTTTTTAACCAAAGACAATGCCTTCCTTACCTAAAGATGGCGGAAGGTAAAAAAGTGTTACAATGATCTTTTTCTATTTCGGTATCTATATATGAGTCTATAAACACACTGAAAACACGTCGTTAAGAACGTCTTTAAACGCAGTGTTTTTGGTGCTTTTCGATTTCTAGAGGTGGTATGACCGCTATCAAAAATAAGAAATGAATGATTTATAACTTCAAATTGCTGTCAGACAACAATGAGTTTTGGTCTGTGAAGTTAGAAATTTTAACGGGAACCGCTACCAACATAACTAATGTAAAACACCAAGTCATATTTTTATCGACACATTTTATAAAAAACAAAATTATAAAATTAAAATTACCACAATAGACAAATAGTATTAAAAACATTTTTCATAAGACCTTTTATCGCATTCGTCCTTTGTGAAATTCGCCGCAAGCGGCTCGTTTTTCAAATATGGACTCATACGTTAACAGATTACTTTATGAAACTTAATTTTTAATGTACTATTATTGCAATACTTTTATTTTAAAATTATTATAAAAGAAATATGAAAATATCAAGGTTGGCAATGCTAATCGTTTCAACAAGCATTTGAAATTTAATATAAGTTGACATTTTGACAACAGTTATCTAGAAGTTAGGTTACAGTTAAAATAATTATCAACCTAAAAATAAATGTGGAGTACGATGATCGACTGGTAGCAGAATGGAGAATTGGGAAATAATCGGACACGCAGTCTAATGTAAATCATTTATTTCCTGGCCTACGTTTCGACTGTTACTACAGTCTTCCTCAGGGCTAGAATCATTGACCATTTCTAGCCCTGAGGAAGACTGTAGTAACAGTCGAAACGTAGGCCAGGAAATAAATTATTTACATTAGACTGCGTGTCCGATTATTTCCCAATTCTCCATAAAAATAAATATTTTGAATTTTAATAAAAAAAATGCTTTACTGTTTGATGTATTAATGAATTATAATTTATATATTATTGCAGTAATTTTACATGAGCAATGACAAACTAAAATGACAGATTTATGTTTGACACCTTCAAATAAAAAAAAATCTTAACAACAGTTGCATGAAAACAATTTTGTAAGCGCGAAATTGAAAAAGTTTAAATTGAGCGTAGTATTTATTAAATTTATGTATTATTAAATATAACTATTCATTAACTTCTTTTTCATATTATAAAAACATGCCGAAGTATACATTTGAACATATCTAAAAAATCTGATGTGGCCAACACATAACCTCTCGCCAGATATTTTACCTGGTTGTACGCATAAAACGAAAAATATTTTTAATACAAATACATATATTCATGTCTCACTACAAAATAATTCTCACATATATTTGCAAAATCTATGGGATATTTTAAAATAAATTGTGTACAATACTTACATTTTCTTTATAATCAATATCCTGAAATTTTCTTTTTCTACTTTCCTTTTCTTTTTCTTTATATTCGTCATTTTTTCGCAAATTCCTTTTATATTCTTTTTTACGTACCTATATCTTTTGCGTTGTTGACTTTTTTTTATTTTCATAATCTTCATAATAATATACAAATATTTTTGACAGGGGCATACAAATATTTTTGACAGTGACATTTATATGTCAATTACAAACATTTGAATTTCTTGCCTTGTAGTAGTTTGATCTGAGATTTTTTACATCAAATTATTTTATATGCCTTTCTTTATCTCTAAATCTATAGAAGATATAATAATGAATTTATATTTATCGAATAAAGAATTTAACGTTCTTTAATATAAGTATTTACATAAATTTTCGATAAATAATATTTAGATGATTTTTTTCTTGTAACTACTACTTCCGGTTGTCCAATTGTTACCAAAACTGACTGGACTCTTCCCATTATTGTTAGATTGAGGAATCCGTAGTTAAAAATGTCTTAAGTCTCATAGTATTTGAGATATAGTGAATCCAACATCCACACACACATCCCCACACACACACACACACACACATACGGACATCATCGTAAAAATGTTATAATCGGATACTAGGGACCTTAAAACGTGCTTATTCATTAAAATCTGGATATGCGATTTTTAGCATGAATACAATACCTCTCTTAGCGAGAGGTAAAAATGTAAAAATAAAAATTGTATTGTGAAGTAGAAAATAAAAAAGCATAAACAATAATATAATGTATTATTGTTTGTAAAGTGTATTATTATTTTGTTACAATAACAAAGTACAAAAGATAAAATAAAAATAATAAATGCGTGCTCCTTTAATAACTACCTACTATTATTGTTTTGTTTTCTGTATAGATACAGATATTATTGTATGCATTATGAAATAAATATATAATCTTCTTTTACAATTGAAATAAAATATTATACATCGTGCGAAAACTTTCAAATACGTTTCATATAAACTTAAAACATAATTTCAGTTTATTACTCATTTTTAAAGCAGATACAACTTAATATACTTATTTTTCCAAAAAGTAATTATCATTTTTATTGTCAAATTTTATAAGTAAATGAGAAGGTGTAACACCAAATCGTTTTCTACAAACAGTCTTTGTCTGAATGTTTTATAAATTGAAATGTTTTGCAGGAATTTCAAGCAATCAAATACCGCACGTACCACGCGTATCAAATAGCTTTTATGATTATTTGAAACAAAGCTTCACTTTGGGTGTCCGAATATGTTCGTGTAAAATTAATGTCAATAGCAATTAATTCATCGTTTAATTTGGATTAAATACAAGGTTGCACGTTTATTTCAATTGACATATGTGCTGTTTTCGAAAGACAAAGGATCATTTAATGCTTTCAATATAAATAAAAAAGAATATATCACCGTGGCTTTTAAATAAGGAAAAATTGATGACCTTTTTCTTCTTTAACTCAAATGCATGTATTTCGAAGTGTCGTTAGGTTTTTACATAATGATAACTATTTAATTTTTGATTTATTAAGATTTTAAGATACTCTTTAAAATACTTAATCGAATAGGTACCAATATCGCAAATTAAATAAGATTTGGGTGTGTACGAGTATAAAATTTTGTTGTTAATTACAAAGCCGGAAAGATATTTCAGCACAATATTGACATTTTTAAAAATAATTTTAGAAATTGTAACATTTTCAGAAGATACAGTGAGGTAGTAACAGTTTTTTACCTTCCGTCACCTTTAGGTAAGGAAGGTATTGTCTTTGGTCAAAAAACTCGATGATGAATTTTTAATGAATAAGCACGTTTTTACTATATTTACGATGATGTCTGTATGTATCTATGAATGGATGGATGGATGGATGGTTGTATGTATGTATGATGTGTGTGTGTTCTTTCGTATTCTTTTTCTTTGAATCAATATGAAAAGCTGATTAGATTTTGGTTATAATTGGTCGACCGGAAGGACCCTCAATTGAAGATTTTAACAATTGTTCTTGAAAAAAATGCTGTTAAATATCACTTTTTGACATTTAATGTTATTATAAAGATTTAAGAATATTTTATTCTCTATACGATTTGATTACATTTTATACTTCATATTCAATGGATATAGAGTTAAAAAATTATAAACAAATTAAATTTCACTAAGCAGCCAGCTGTGCTATAAACATGGAAACATCTATTACATTAAGAAAATTCTGATTGACAGATGTCAGTGTCAAATACAATTGACATAGTATGTTTGTGTTATAATTTTACGGAAAATATAGAAACTTTCTGTATGGAATTTATACAAAATACATAGAACTGACTTAAAGTAATGTACTGGATATATTGAATCTTTTGCAAGAAACTTTCTGTGTGGAATTTGTACAAAGTACATAGAACTGACGGAAGGTAACGTGCTGGCCACATCAGATTTTTTTATGTTAATTTCGTGTCTGGGACAAAAATTATATTCAAACATTATTAATATTAATGTATTTATTGCATTATTATTTGTATAGGTGCCTAACAAAATGTAGTTTAACAGAATGATGTGGATATCCATTCATTAACGAAAAGCAAATTTGAAATCAATTTTCTTAGCTTATAATGTTTAAGTAAGTATAATAAATGTATGTAATTTAATATTATTATCAGAAAATAATGTAAATAATAATGATTTACAAAGAGCAAAAAAATATTTATAAAAACCATATATGAGATTTAATAAATAAACCACATGCAAAAATCTAATTTGTATGCATGTTAAATAGTACCTACCTACACATATACTGGTATAATTATAAGAAATATCGTGAACTTATGCCAGAGCTAAATAGTGAAGGCACTAGCTAGGCAATTACTTTTTGAAAATATTTTAGGCCGCAGTCTATTATCAGTCAGTTTGCAGCTGTTTACAAAACAAGTTTTATATAGCGGCTTTGAACTCTGTTATTTGGTGAATGCCATGCTTTTTTTTTCATTTCGCTGAAGTTACTTTAAATAACTTACTTATCTATTCATTTTAGTAGAAAATTGTAAATTCAAAACTTGATCAGAATTAAAAACTGTACAATATGCAACTAAAATCAATCGCAACTTTTTACCTTCCGTCACCTTTAGGTAAGGAAGGTATTGTCTTAGGTCTTAGGATTCGATAACTCCAATACTACAATTCAAAAAATTATAACTCTTTCGTATTCCTTTTCTTGCATCCATGTGAAAACCTGATTAGATTTTGGTTATGATTGGTCGACCGGAAGTACCCTCATTTGATGATTTTAACAGTTTTGCTTAAATACGCGTTAAATATCATTTTTACCTTCCGTCACCTTTAGGTAAGGAAGATATTGTCTTTGGCCAAAAAATTCAGTGATGAGTTTTTAATGAATAAGCACGTTTTAGTGTCCCTAGAATACGATTTTACTATTTTTTCGATGATGTCCGTATATATGTATGGTTGGATGTTTGTTTCTATGCATGTGTGTGTGAAGATTTTTTCGGATCGCATAAGTCCAATACCACCTTTCCAAAAATTATAATTTTTGCGTGTTCATTTTCTTTACATCCATATGAAGAGCTGATTAGAAATGTGAAAAGTGATATTTAACAGCATTTCAAGTAAAATTGTTAAAATTTTCAAATTAGGGTACAGGTCGACCGATTATAACCAAAATCTAATCAGCTCTTCATATGGATCTAAAGAAAAGGAATACGCAAAAATTATAATTTTTGGAAAGGTTGTTATGGGAGTTATGCGATTCGAAAAAATCGTCAGACATACATACATACAAACATACATACATGCATACATACATACATCCATACATACATACATACAGACATCATCGTAAAAATAGTAAAGTCGTATTCTAGGGACCCTAAAACGTGCTTATTCATCGAATTTTTGACCAAAGACAATACCTTTCTTACCTAAAGGTGACGGAAGGTAAAAATATTATACAAGACCTTATTATCGTTATTATATTATACATTATTTTTCAAGGATGCTATTATAAAATTTTAAAGTACTTTTATATTTGGAGTAACGATAAGTCATATGCAGCCATAATATTTCTATATTTTGTAATTGGTCTACAGACAACAAAAATTTTATTGGCAATATCATTTTGTTCCTCCTTCATGTCCTCGGACGATTATTAGAAGTAATCATTTTATCTTGTCGTAAAGAGAGCAGCCTTCCTGTGCGCAATTTTTATACTTGGGCGGGTCTTCCGAGTTTGAAACTTTGTCAAAATATTTTACGATCCACCATAAGTGGCGCCATTTACTGTCAAAAGTTTTTTACGTCGCGAGATATGTAGCACGCTTGCTGATAAAACTTGACGAATTTATATTATCGATCTGGCGGCGTTATTTATGAGTCGGGCTTATCTAACTTTAATGCGAGTGTCTCGTGATGCGTCTTGGGTTAATCAATATGTCACTTTATTATATTGCTATTATAATGAAAGGGAGAGGATAATAAGAATCAAAAGTAAATTGAAACGAAGAAGGAATACCAACCAGATGAAAGCAAAGAAGTAACAGGAAAACAGAAGAATGATAATAAAAATCTGATGTGGCCAGCACATAACCTCTCGCCAGATATTTTACCTGGTTGTACGCATAAAACGAAAAATATTTTTAGATACAAATACATATATTCATGTCTCACTACAAAATAATTCTCACATATTTGCAAAATCTATGGGATATTTTGATATAAATTTTATATTCAATATCCTGAAATTTTCTTTTTCTACTTTCCTTTTCTTTTTCTTTATATTCGTCATTTTTTCGCAAATTCCTTTTATATATTTTCATAATCTTCATAATAATGTACAAATATTTTTGACAGTGGCATACAAATATTTTTGACAGTCACATTTATGTGTCAATTACAAACATTTGAATTTCTTGCCTTGAAGTAGTTTGATCTAAGAATTTTTACATCAAATTATTTTATATGCATTTCTTTATCTCTAAATCTATAGAAGATATAATAATGAATTTATATTTATCGAATAAAGAATTTAACGTTCTTTAATATAAGTATTTACATAAATTTTCGATAAATGATATTTAGATAATTTTTTTTTCTTGTAACTACTACTTCCGGTTGTCCAATTGTTACCAAAACTTAATCAACTCTTCCCATTATTGTTAGATTGAGGAATCCGTAGTTAAAAATGTCTTAAGTCTTATAGTATTTGAGAAATCGTGAATCCAGCATCCACACACACACGGACATCATCGTAAAAATGTTATAATCGGATTCTAGGGACCTTAAAACGTGCTTATTCACTAAAATCTGAATATGCGATTTTTAGCATGAATTCAATACCTCTCTTAGCGAGAGGTAAAAATTAGATAGAAACTGTTAAAGTTTTTTAGAAGTGAAAAGAATAATGCGGATCCCTAAATATGTTTTATTTTTCTTCTCCATATCCCTGATTACCCAAAGTAAGGTGTGGGATTTCCATGGTATTTTCCTATCTTTTAGAATTGCAAAACGAAGTGGGCTGAAGCTGTCTCCTTGTTTATTTTTTTTTTTCTACCTTAAAATGAATTCACTATAAACCAAAAAACGAATCTTTAAAATATGTATATTACTGAGAAAACTTATTTATTTATTTAAATACACTGCCCAACAGGCTACAAACCGTTATTTATAAACCTCTTTAAAATACCTTAGAATTGAAAGTTACATTTGTTCAAGGGATGTGAAGCTGCATGTTTTCCCCTTATATAAAAAAATAAATTGCCAGATTACAGCACATTTTAGAAAATAGGATATATTTAATGGATTGTTGGCTTACCTGGATAAACTGTCTAAACACGACACAATATGGCGCGACTATTATACAGGGTTGCCGTTCTTCCCAGTTGTCGCTACTATCCAAAAAAATATTAATTGTGTAAAATACATTATTTTTTGTGCAACCGGACGCGAAATAAGCATTTCGCAGCCGCAATACAGGCTGCGAAATTGGATTTCGCGACCGTTGTCATGGTAACGGCCGCGAAATTCATTCCGCGGCCGTTGTCATGGTTGCGGCCGCGAAATTAGGTAAACAATCACTTTGACACTTGAGAATTGCATGGTTTTGTTTATCAAATGTTAATCCCATAGCCACCTTGAAAGCTAACTTTCTATTTATATTGAAACTGTTTAAAATTAATAAAATTTGTAATTACATATTTTTTACGGTTGCACAAAAAATATTGTGTACACCTTGTCCGCGAAATCCTTTAGCGCCCTCGAGATTTGATTAAAAAATGAATTTTAAGTCAATTATTTTTCTAATAACTGTCGCTCGTTTGTCACAAACCCAACGGAGGTGATGAAGACAATTGTCACAGGAGATGAAACTATGGTTCTCTACTATGATCCTCCAAAAGGGAGTGGATGGAATGGAGGCGAAAAGGAGAAACACCGCCAAGAAAGTTCAGGTCACCTGCCAGTCGACAAAAAAGATGATGGCTACGATCTTTTCGGATTGTGAAGACATTCTTCTTATAGACTTCTGCATTAAAATGCGACAAAATATTCGGGAAGCAAGACGTGGTAAACTAACCAGAGGCGTGCATTTGCTGCATGACAATGTAGCCGTGCACACTGCTGCAATTGCGCAAGCTGCGATTCGTGACTGCGGTTTTGAACAAATTGATCATCCTCCTTATAGTCCAGATATGGCCCCCAGTGATTATTATCTGTTTGGAAATTTGAAAAAGGACCTTCGTGGGCGCCATTTCAGTTACGACGAAGCAGTGAAGGCTGCAGTTTGGGCACATTTTGAAGACAAACAAAAGGAATATTTTTTTAGGGGTATTGAATTGTTACTGAAACATTGTAATAAGTGCATTGATGTCAGGGGGGATTATATTGAAAAATAAAATTGAATTGTAAGTCTACAGCGTTCTTTTGTTATCAGGCCGGAAATTTTTGGCGCTGCCCTCGTATACGCTGATAAAGCCCTAATATGAAAAGACGTATATTTTTTTTCGTAATGTAAGAATACGGACATTAGACTTAGCGGTATTAAAATTCATATTTTATTCCCATATTAAGTTGAATATAAAATGCATTATGTACGTCTATTGATTCTGTTATGAATGACATTATAAAAATGATTCCCATAAAAGCGTCATTTCATTTATAAAATAATGCATGTTTTATGAAAACTAACCTAGATACTTACGCAATTTATATTGCATGTTTGTGTAACTAGCCCCTATTTCCAAGTCCCGCATCATTTTACGTAATTTGTATACTTACGTCAAATATACTACATTTTAACTACGTATATAGACAGTATCATTTTCCTGCATTGACGTATATTTTAAAATTAAAAAGAAAAATTCAGGGTATCTAATTATACGTTGAACATGGTGATAGTACTTTAGTATTACATAGAATTTTTTATATTGTAATAAAATATTAGAAGGTACATTTTATTGTACATCAAAGAAAGGATAGTCAATAATTTATATATTTATATCAGAAAATAATTCAAAATTAAAGACAACTTTTCGTGTTACAATTTACAATAAAATTGTGCTATATTATTATGTGTTTATAATAAAATTATAATAGTTATTTCTGTTCATTTATAATTTTTGTTATACTGAAATAATTTGTAACATCAAACAAATTTTATAACTATAATTATCTAGAAAAAGTATATAAAATCTTTTTCCATTTTTTTTCCTTATTAAATATTAATACACTTAATAACTGGTTGTGCCTATACGTATTCGAACCTAGTAGTCGATAGAACATGCTACTATATTTTTTTAATCATATGTATTTATTTTTTTATTTCAAAGCACAAAAATGTAACAGGGAAACAGAAGAATTGTCATTAAAAGTTTAGAAATCGGCACTAAAGTAACCCATTATACGACAATAATTATTGTACATGTAAGATAATTTGGGTAGATATACGCGGTGTACAGTAGACTCCGAAAGCATGACCTCAAAATCGAGCGGGAATTACAAAACCTGAAATATTCTTGAAATATGTATGGTATGACTGCGAATGAAAGTTGACGTTTAAATTATTTTTTATAGATGTGGTTTGTTTTAAAACCCTAGAGAAGAATAGAATTGTATGAAACATTCAGGTATGCAATTTTTGCATGAACCCATTTAAATACTGGACTAGGAAAGCACAGAAATATATTACTATGTCTGGCTGAAAATAGATGTCCGACTAGGATAACTGAATATTAAAACAGGGGTGCGTTTAAAATATTTCAAACATTTTTCGTTTATGTTGTTTATAACAAAATATTTTGATCTTTAAACTATTTAGTTTGGCAATTCTATGAAATAGGATTATTTTTAATTTCCTCTAACAGTAATTCCGACTAGAGGGTTGCTTACGCCTGAGACGAACGAACTAGAATTTGCGGTATTAATTTTTTTTAAATATATCCCTTAATCCTGTTGCTAAGGTCATTTTAAATGCATCCAGTAGTGACAGCACGTACTTTAGAATTCTATTATAGAAAACAGGCGAGTGCGATTTTACTTTTACGAATCTTGGTAGCATGCACTTTAGAATTCTATATTCGCTTTTTAATTTGGAAATTTTCGGGTTTTATATTATTAAAATAGGAAATATTATGACAGTTGTATATGATAAATTGGCTTTGAATTGAATTGTGGCAAAATAATGACGTTAGTTTAATACTTTCGCCTCGAGTTGTACGCTTGCAAGCGAATATTTTGAGACACGCATGCTACCAAATTTTCGCTTCGTGGCGAAAAGCGAAAACAAGTGCCTCATTTGCAGGGGCGCGCCGTACCATTGTGTCGCCCGTGTGCCAATGCTCATCTTGACGCCCCCTCCCCCAAAAAATAAGCATTGCCATTCGAAAGAACATAAAAAGTGGCCTAAAAAGGTGCAAACAAAAATCTAGTACTATTTCATATTTGGAAAGAATGTATTCATAAAAAAACTGCAAAATTTTCAATTTTGCCTATATCTAGGGACCTACGGATTTTTTCTCAAATAACGACCACTAAAATGGTCTTCTAATGCGGCAACAATTATGTGAACATGTTAACTTGAACAGCCTGTGTACTTTTTCATAGTTACCATATGTTTTAAATAAACTACAATAATTGTTTTACCCTATAAAATTAATAATTCTTCCATTTTCTGCTTGAAACATAGATACATCGTTGGGAAGCTAAAATAAACTCTATCAATGGTATAATTTTGCGACTATGGAAATTATAATTTGGACCCCATTACTTGAAATCTAATAGTGATAAAAATCTGAGCATCGTCATTTGAAGGAAAATAAAAAAGAATCCATAAAGACGTGCAAACCAAAATTCCATATAATTTCATATTTGGAAGTTATTTGCGAATGTAAAAGGGAGTGGCTAGAGTACCGAACGCGGGACCGTGTTTAAAAAATTAAGATCTCAAATTGACATGGTTTTCGCAATTTCTCTAATATACCCCAACATTACCCAACCTAACGCCCAAACTCAGGCTTGGAAAACGCGGGCCAAGTATAATGCTTTAGGTGAGGTTATTGTTGTTCTCTTTAGAGTAATATAAAAGCAACCTTAGTAAGCTATTCAACAACCGTCCCGCGTTCGTTCCGGGATTTGAATTTTTAAAAAACGATCCCGAATGTTAAGACACGTCTCTTCGACGTTTCTAGTAGTAAACGAGGTACTAAATCACGCCATTTGGAGTTTTGTACAGTAACCACTTTATATGCATTTTTCGGGAAAAACAAAAACATCTTTAAAATAGTCTACTAATAGGGCAACTTTGTCCTAATTTAATCGACTTAAGTCTTATTATAATTTTGTTGGCAGTGTCGCCCCCTGGCCAAGTGTCGCCCGTGTGCGATGCACACATCGCACCCTGTGACGGCGCGCCTCTGCTCATTTGATAGAATTCTAAAGTCCGTGCTGTCACTACTGGTACTGAGTACAATTCTAATCTTCTGTAACGGAATACATAAGGGTCAGTCACTTAAACCGAATACATATTTCAAGTTTTTAATACCCGCTCGATTTTGACGTCATCACTTTCGGAGTCTATAGGGCGAGCAACCTTGAAGTGCTTGGAATCAGCTGATATATGTGCGCGTGTCACTTTGACGAAAACATGTTACTTTAATAAGACCAATGATTTGACTTATTTTAATTTTGAACTGTTAAAAAGTTATTATTTTTAATTTCACGTGTTTTACTATCTGAAAATTGTAAAATAATATGTTTTTTAGCAGATCAATATCAAAATAAGTCAAAACATTGGTTTTGTTAAAGTGACATTGTTTTTGTCAACGTGACTCGCGCATACAAATCAGCACTTTAAGGTCGCGCGAGTCACGTGTCTGCTCGTGCCCTATAGAATTTATGTAAAATGACGAAAAATATGTGCAAGAAGAACGAATTAAATAATTCCAGTAAAGAAATGAAACACATATTTTGAGAGTTCTTTACAATATTTATGTCTCACTAAAGTATTATGAACTGTTTATTGCTAGGATACGATGTATATAAACATATCTATAACAACCGGGGCATAATGGAAGGGCATAATATTTCATTATGCCCTCATTATAATCCGATCATCGTTTATGGACTTTAAATTGAAAATAATATGAACGGTATATAATGAATTTTGTTTTTAATTATAATTCATTACAATAATAATAAGGATTGATTAATTAATACATTAATTGATTACAACAATTAATATAAGAAAACAGCTTTGAAAGCACAACACAGACATCAATTTTAATTTAATTATAATACTTAAAATTGATTATCAAAAAAACCTTAAAAACCCATTTACTTTCACCACACATGAAATAAGTCCGTCGAATTGCAGACTGTAATGTTTCGCATTCATTTTTGACAGATGACGGATCACTAATTTTTTTGGGGACGATATTTATCCACGTTTGAATTCATTTTTGATAATATTTACCGCCACATGTGACACATCCAAAGCCGTACAAGCTCTCTAAAATGTAATAATATTCACAAATAAGTGCATAAGAAACAAAGAACTGAGATCTGTCATGTGATAACGAACCTCAAAATATAATACTTATACCTTGTTCCATTTAAGCCATTCAGTATTGCGGAGCATAGGGAATAGTTTTGACCTTTCTGATTGACTGAAATTAGAGACAATAGACAAGTTTACCCAATGTAATTTCGGCTACTTCATATTTGCGCTGTTGCCAGTGCCATCTACTGAATGGCTTAAATGGAACAGAGCATACATCTTTTACAGACGAGAATGGAATAATGAGATCATTTATACGTTTGTCTTCCTCAAAGTATACAGAAACATTCAAAATAAATTCTTTACACCGTTTCGACAAAATATCTTCCGAAACATAAAATTCACTCATTCCACCATGTCCAACGATTTAAAACGGTGTTTTAAAAATAAATAAATGTTGATAATAAACAAAACAATTAAACAACATCCTTAGCAACGTCAAAGCTTAAGCATTATTGTAATCAAAATTATTATAAATGAAAACTTATTTCACATAATCTAGTGAGACATAAAATCTTGTATGCACCACGAGCGTTACTAGATGATAATGCCAGGAGGGCGACGAGGATCTAGCCAGAGGGCCTCTGGCCCGAGGGATAGATGTCGCCCTTGGTACATAAAATACTATTTTAATAAGGCAACGTACGACTTGTTTACCACCATTGTGAAGCAAATTTTCAAAAATTTAAAATAAGTTCCATTTGAAATTTTAAAGTTTGTATCACATATTCCGGAACCGGAGGTAATAGAACGCTTCTTGATAAGACATTTTGTTGACCATACTGTCTATGTCTATAGTAAATTTGCTTATTTCTAGATAATCGTTAACTAAAAGAAATAATTATTGCTGGCTCATTCTCGCGTGATCACCTGTAATATGTAATATGGCAAATTTCATCAACGGTACCAGTAAGAATATATTTATGTCGGACAATCATGTTATTAAATATATTTTAATCATATTCATACAATAGTACAATATAATGTACATTAATGTAACGTAATATCAATAATTTTGAAAAGAAATGTAGGTCACAATAACTGTCATGTTAAAATATACTTTTAGATAAAATATTGAAGTACCTACATATTTTATATTTTAATAAAATTGTAGTAAAAAATGTCTGAAGGAAAGCTTTCATAATACGAGCAACAATAAATTTTATCTTTGTCATATTACTCATAAACTTTTTATTTTGTCATACATTATTATTATTATATCATATAATGTATGTTACTCAAGATTAGAGTATTTCATATAAATCAAATTTTACAATTTTGGTTTTATTAAATGAAATTGGTGACGAGTGCAAAAAAATCTAATCAGGTGCAAAATACTGGCTATTTTTTATATTTTTATTTGTGTTAATTGTCGCGACAACTGTAAGAGCTACAAAGTTGGTTAATTAAAAAGAAAATGGCAAAAATGCGAGGGAAACACACAGCTACCAATACATGAGGATTGCAACAACAGTACATCCAGACTAAAATCCCGCAAACCGCGTTGCACGAAGTATAATAGTGTAATGTGAAACGCCCGCCGTCGCCGCCACTGTAAGCTAGTGTCTATTTATAGCGGTGACGTAATCGCGCTAGCAACCGGGCGATGTAAACAAACTGGTCGCGACGTGTTTAATTACTTGCGGTCGCCTGAACCTTTTGTGTTCATTATTATTATGCAGTCGAACATTCTAGGGCTTTTCTAGAAGATAACTGCAGCTGTATAAAAGGGACGTATAGCTATGCTCGGGAGTTAGTTAGTTATATACAGTCATAGAATTAGTTACATAGAGTGTTAGAGAGTAAAGTGTTAGTGAGAAACGCAGCAGTATCGAAGTGAGCGTATGCAGTTGGTGTCGAGTAAGTATTCGGGAAGTTACTGGTATATTAGGATAGCTGTGGATGTGAATACTCGGTAGTGTTGACGAGTATTGGGAAACTATAGTGTACAAGGACAGAAACGGCGAGTCAGGAAGTTACTGGTATACCGGGAAAGCTGTTAAAGAGAATACTCGGTAGTGGTAAAGAGTATTGGGAAGCTAGGTATACGAGGACAGTAACGGCAAGTGGAAGTGAATACTCGGCAGTGCTGTTGAAGAATTGTGGCATACGAACAGTCGGTGATACTGAGGCTGTGGAGGTTAGACAGAGAGTTACATAAATAGACAGATAGTGTTGTGAAAGAGGTGACTTCTGTCCGAGCAGTTGAATATACAGACGCTGTTGGGTCAGTTGAGTATATAGACGCTGTGGAGGTCGGTAGGCGGACAGTTGAACGTTATAAGTATATAGTGATATAAATATGGTGTTATAAATATCGCGTAAACAGTCTACAAGAGTCTGCAACAGACCGCCAGTCTAAGATTAGAACGCGTATTGAAATAAATTATTTGTAATATCGTGGAAATAAATAGTAGTGTTAATTGGGTAAATAAATAGTGTTAGTGTTATCTAGTTAATTATAGTTTTAGTCTTAAATATTTTTTAATAATTGTTTAATATTAGTAATAGTAACTTTCATTATAGTTTAATAAACACTTAATTTTAATTAATAATAATTGTCTAATATTTACACTTCACCGAAATAAATAAGAACGTTACAATAACTAAGGAGTCCGATTGTGGACCCTTATTCCTTATTATAATGTATCTTCCACAAAAGCTATGAGGTAAATAATAATACAAAAGAAATACATCTTCTTTATCCAAATTTCTATGTAAAGCAAAACGTGACGTTCAGCAATGGTTGAAAATCCACAATCATATATTTATTTATAAAATTCTTACTTGTATAAGTTTCTAGGAATACAATAGAACAGAAAATCTCATTGAATTCCCCTTCAAAAAATCGCATAGACTAACATTTGCATTATAATAGGAACAATTCATTGTTCATTGTATTCCTGTATTAAATATTACTATTGTAGTTTTATTCTTTGATATTCATAATAATGACTAAAATGAATTATATTTAATGCTTTTCATATATTACAATAAATACAAAGAAAAAACATAAATTGCTAATCAGTATGATATGGCTTTTTGTGTTTTTTCCATTAGAGTTATTAAAAATGGTAATGTACATATATACAGGGTGATTTGTTTCAAGGTGGAGATTAACATGGTATATCAGTGTTTTGCAAACCGTTGCCCCCCGTTTTAATTTACGGCAATGGTTGTGGTGTTAACACAAAGATAAAAAAATTCGCTATCCAAAAATACCAAATACATGGAATTTATCCCATAAATTACTTGGTTTATTTGGCCTTTAGCGTGGTTGACACGTCGGGTAACCTTGTTTAAGACAGTACTATCCCCCTTGCTCCTGAAGATGCCCCATACGACTGTGGGCGAAACGTTGAGCTCTGACTCAAAATATGACACAGTCCATTCCCGGAAAACGAATATTTCCCATAAATTAATTTTAAAAATTATTCGTTTTCCTATTAATAACAATAGCCATGCCAAATTTGAACAAACATTTTATCTGTCAGAATAGGCTAATGGACCTTTTCAATTTAACGGCTATCTCTTTCTATCGCTGCAAATAGTAAGAAAATGGCGCGAACACCTGCCAGTTGGGCTGTCAAACGAAACGCCAAAAATATTGCAGTCATTAAAATACCTGTAGTCTCAGTGAAAATTTGCATCGTCAGCCATTTTAACTTCAATAAAAGCTTTTGTAACTTATTTCGATAAGATTTTTTAGAGTTATCTGAGATATTCTCACATTTTACGTCTAATTTCTTTAAAAATAAACGCCATAGATCTCAGTTGTTCTTACTATGCGCAGATCCCCATTGCGCATATCTTCTATCTCTTTAAATTGAAAAGGTCCATTGACATTGTCAAGCATTTGTTTATATTTTTGTTCAAATTTGGCATGGCTATTACTATTAAAACGAAAATGAAAAATTTGTAAAATTAATTTATGGGCCTAAAATATTGGATAATTTTCATGTATTTGATATTTTCGGATAAGGAATTTTTTTTATTTTTGTATTGACACCACAACTAATGCCGTAAATTAAAACGGGGGGCTACGGTTTGCAAAAAACTGATTTCCCATGTTAATCTCCTATGTACACCTTTAAAAAAATCATCCTGTATACTTAGTAATATGGTAAACAAAATTTTTTAAGATATAATGATGCTTGCGTGTTATGTAATATGAAGATTTATAAATTATTATTCAAAACAAATAAATCATTTATTCATTAGTTCAAAAAGATAACGCCATATTTTCGATTTTTCATAATTTATATAAAATAATAAAGGTTTATTTGTCATAAAACAATTTATTTCAATGAATATAAAGCAATCTGTAATTATATTTGAATCAGGAACAATATTATTATATTATGATTTTCAGGTTTGTTTAAGAAACAGTTATTTGTATATCAAGGCCGCGAAATCACTCTTTAGCGTACCGAGGCAAGACAATCTCGAGGGCGCTAAAGGATTTCGCGGACAAGGTGTACACAATATTTTTTGTGCAACCGTAAAAAATATATAATTACAAATTCTATTAATTTTAAAAAGTTTCATTCTAAACAGAAAGTTAGCTTTCAAGGTGGCTGTGGGATTAACATTTGATAAACAAAACCATGCAGTTCTCAAGTGTCAAAGTGATTGTTTACCTAATTTCGCGGACGCCACCATGACAATGGCCGCGAAATTCATTTCGCGGTCGTTACCATAACAACGGACGCGAAATCTAATTTCGCGGCCTGTATTACGGCTGCGAAATGCTTATTTTGCGTCCGGTTGCACAAAAAATTGTTTATTATAACAAAGAAATATTTGATTGCAATAATGAAAATTTGATTATAATAATGAAAATAACTAATCACACAAAATATTGATTTCAATTAAAATAAATGTGACTGTATATTGTAAAGATTAGGATCGGCTCATAGTTTAAAGTTTTATTATAGTTAAAAAGTCCATTACGTTATTGGTTACAAGTTACAACATATATTTTTAACCAATAATATCAACTTTTAAGTACATTAGGAAGCGAAATCTGTTATTTCCAACTTTAAAAGGTTAGGAATCGACATATTACTATAATTGTGAATAAAGGTACATTAACCTACCGATTACTTGTATTTTAAATTTACCTACTGGTGAAATAAACAATATATTAATACTCTTGTTGAATAAATAATAGCCTCATTTTTTAAAAGATCCATTTAACTAAAATGATGATAATGATAATACTGTAATTTTTATAATATATTACATTATATTTTATATTTAATGCATTCCTAATTCTGTCTTTCTTCTTTCAGGTAGGTGCATTTCTTCTTATCTTCTTACATCATCCAGGTAAAGTGATTTAAATATCTCTCTCTCTCTACACTCGGAAGCGAATTGATTCTCTGCATTGCAACGTATTTTTGCTGAGCGCGTATTACCCATTGTATGTTTATGTCCGCGACTGAAATTGAATTGTAAAGCGGATTTTATTGTTATCGCGCTACACACCATTAAAATTTAAAGGAAATATTCTTACGTACAATACACATTCAAATTTTTAATTCGTATTCTTGTGTAGTGGATTAATGCTTCAAAGCAATGGCTGCCGAAAAGGAGAATATTGTTTTGAATTGAAATTGTTTTTATGGTGAAATTTGGAATTTCATGGAAGTACAGTTTCAAAATAAAAAATCTGATGTGGCTAACATATGACCTCCCGTCAATTCCATGTTTGAAATAGCAATGAACTTTAAGTAAAGTATCACTTCCGGTTGATCGTTCGTAAACAAAATCTAATTTGTTGTTCCCATAAGTGGAAAAGTCTCTAATACCAAATTTTGGATTATATTTTATTATGTTTTTCTTCGAAAATCTGTTCAGAGCTTCAAAAAAGTATCACTTCCGGTTTATCAGTTGTATCCAAAATCTAATATGTTGTTCCCCTTCATATAAAAGTCGTAAATACTAAATTTGACAAGTTTTAGACTATATAATAATATATTTTTCACAAGAATCTATTCAGAGCTTCAAAAAAAGTATCACTTCTGGTTGCTTAATTTTGGCCGAAATCTAATATATTGTTTCCCATGATATAAAAGTCTTAAATACTAAAATTTAAAAGTTTTGGATTATATTTTAATATAGTTATGGGGACCCTAATTCGTGCTTTTTTACTGAAAACTCACCATCGTATTTTTGGACCGATAACATTTACCTCCCTTACTTACGGTATGACGGGAGGTAAAAATCTGGTGTGGCCAACACAATACCTCCCGCCATTTACACCCCAAGTCACGAAAAAGATTAAGTGAATCTTTATTTTTGGATTAGCGAATTTTACTCTAATTTTGACAGTTTATTTCTAAAATATAGTTTAATCTAAACCAAGTAACTACCTTTTTTTAAACCGCTCAACAGGATTAAATCCCAATTACAGAGTGGGTTCACATTCACACACATCCATGCCTTAGTTTTAGGATTCGAATCCAGTGCCCCGAGGGCACTCATGACATGAGGCGTTGCTCTAACCATTGAGCCACCGAAGCTATAATAAAATGAAGATTACATTTTAAATACCGGGATAGAATAGAATTCACTAAACCAAAAATGAGGATTAGCTTAAACATTTTTGTGAATCGTTAATTTTTATTAATCTAAATACATACCTACATATTTACTTATGCTGGAAACTGTATTGAATTTCTTTTCTATTGTTCTATTTACTTTTTACCTTCCGTCACCTTTAGGTAAGGAAGGTATTGTCTTTGGTCAAAAAATTCGATGATGAGTTTTTAATCAATAAGCACGTTTTAGGGCCCCTAGAATACGAATTTACTATTTTTACGATGATGTCTGTATGTGTGTGTGTGTGTGTGTGGATGTGTGTGTGTGTGTGTGTGTGTGTGTAACAAAATTTTCGTCTGCGATAACTCTAATACTACAGTTTCAAAAATTATAATTTTTTCGTATACTTCTTCGTTACAGCCATATGAAGAGCTGATTAGATTTTGATTACAATTGGTCAACCGGAAGTACCATCATTTGAAGATTTTAACAGTTTTTCTTGAAAAAACTATGTTAAATATCATTTTTTCACATTTAATGTTATTATAAATATTAAAGAATATTTTATTCTCTATACGATTTGACTGCATTTTATACTTAATATTGAACGGATATAGAGTTAAAAAATTATAAAAAATTAAATTTCATAAAGTAGCTATAGCTATGAAAACAGCTACTATATTAAGAAAATTCTGATTGAAAGATGTCAGTGTCAAGTGAAATTGACATAGTGTGTTTGTCTTATAATTTTATTGGAAATATAGGATCTCTTGCTTTCTGTATGAAATTTGTATAAAATACATACAACTGCTTTAAGGTAATGTACAAGAAATAATAATAATAAATCTTTTATTTCTGCATATACATTACACTGTATATAGAAAACGTCAAAAAATAATAATTTAAGACATAAATTTTCTGTATGAAATTTGCATAAAATACATGCAGCTGCCGGAAGGTAATGTACAAGAAATAGAATATTTAATTTAGCAAGGAACTTTCCGTATGAAATTTGTACAAAATACATAGAACTGACGGAAGGTAATGTGCTGGCCACATCAGATTTTTTCTTTTTAAAACGTTACTAATATTATTTTGAAATGATTAGTTCTTTGATAGTGACATTTATCTGCCAGTTACATACATTTAAATAACTGCGTTTTGTTTGTTTAAAGCGGAGGATCTGGGATTTAAATTATAGATAATTCTATAAATTTATCCATAAAATATATGGAAAAAGTATTTATGCAAATCTGTAGTAAATTTAATAATCTTTATTTTTTATAATAGTATTAATCTCGAAAAAATAACATTTAAAGGTATTTTTCGAAGAAAAACTATTTTGAGCTTCTAGTAAACTGCCATGTCCGGTTATCCGATGGTCATTTACCAAAATCTCGATATGCGATTTTTAGCACGATCCCTATACCTCCCTTACCAAGGATAGCGGGAGGTAAAAAATCTGGTGTGCCTAACACAATACCTCCCGCCATTTACAGCTCGAGTGACAAAAAATATTTAGCTAATCCTTATTTTTGGGTTAGTGAATTTTACCCTAATTTTGGCAATTTATTTCTTAAAATATAGTCTAATCTAATCCAAGTAACTACCTTTTTTGATAATAACATTATGATTAAATTTTAAATACCGGGATAGAATAGAATTCACTAATCCAAAAATGAGGATTAGCTTAAACTTTTTTATGAATCGTTAATTTTTATTAATCTGAATACATACCTATTTTAGTGCTTTAGGCGAGGTTATTGTTGTTATATTTAGTCGAATTGCAAGCGAATATCTACATTTGCCGGCCAATGTGCACATCATCCTACTATCTACATTTACTGTAACAGATACTACACTACAAGGTTCATTTTATGTACGATATTATATAATTACTTTAAACTGTTTATGAATTGACGTATTCTGTAATTTCAATAATATTGATAAATACTTGTACACGATTACATTTTTTAGAACATTCCAGTAATATCAGAAAATGGATAATTAAAATTTTTGTTGCACATGATATGAAAAATATCTGAAAATAACATGAACGAAATAGGTTAAAAGCAGTAATTAGATAATTATTTTACACAATAAAATTTGTGGAATGTTATAATAATTAACTGCAATTTATAATTAATCAATATCCGTAATTAATAATAACTGCAAATGAATTATTGAAAACGTTTTTGCGTCACATGGGAAATTGTACGAAAATTAATCATTTAATTATATAAAACGATAGTTTCGGCATTAATAAAAAACTGTTAGTTGTGTCGTTTCGATAGCCGCTCATTAATTCTTGCTCGTATCGAATGATTAAAAATACAGTATTCCCAGTCATGGGCGCCCATACAATGTTGTTCAGGGGGGGGGGGGGGGCAAAGTCAAGAATACAAAAATATAATATACTAAAAATAAGTATATTCTTAAAAATATAAAACAACATAAATATTTATGGAAAAAAAATACAATACAGTAATAGTACATTACTAACCGAGGTGGAAAGTGTTTAATTACTGTGGAGGGCGAAGATAGCTGACCAAGGCGCGAAGGTTAACAATAACTAACTTCCCAACGTTTTAAAAGTCAGAAATCGTTATATTACCAACTGATTGTGAATAAACAACATTACCTACTTATTCGTTTTCCGAAAATGCTAATTTTAAATTCCTTGCATCTTTGGCAAATTCATTTAGAACTTCGTCTATATATTTTTGTTTATTTTCGCTTATGTAATCGCGATGGAGGCTCATCATACATAAACCGTCTAACCGATCTTCGCTAATAGTAGGTCTAATCCATGTTTTCACTCCTCTTAGAGTGCTAAAAGATCTTTCCACAGTGCATTTAGTTGGAGGAAGACAAATTAAAATTTCTAAAGCTTTGGAGATTGCTGGGTAAAATGTACAATGTTATAAAAGTTCTATTACAGGAGTTTCTTTAGTAATAATCATTTCTTTATTTGAAACCCAATATTCGTGCCATGCTAAAGCTTCTTCAAAAAAATTGTTAATTTTATAATATGAATGAATCTCCTGAGCTAGTTTAGTAAAATTATTATAGTTTATTTGTTTTAAATTAATCAGATGCAAATTATAGAGCAAAAAGGCAACATTATTATCTTTCGAAAACCGAAAATTTAAAGAACTAATTAAGAAATCTAAGTAATTTATAAAAATTGGTTTTTTAAAATATTCTCGCACAGAATTAGCTTCGTAGTTTGCACGGTGATTTGTCTTCCACCACTAGCGACTCTCGGCATTTTTAATTCAAGATCAAAACTTCTTCAGCGCTATTAAATAGTTCAGTAAAAATTATTTCTAAATCAGAGTTCTTATGTTTATTTTATTAAATATATCCAATAAGTGATTAATAAGTTTCTGTACAGCTAGCATATCAACAGAAATACCCTGCAAAATATTTGTTATGGGTTCCAGAAGTGCCGAATATTTAGAAATTATTTTAAAGGAAACAATAAAATAGCTCTCAACAGTAGCACTTGATAGTTGTTGTGCTCCTATAATCTAGTAGCACGATTAACTTCAGCTATGGTATTGGTAATATTTTTATTTATAATTTGTACTGCGGATGTATCTTTTAAATTGTGTGCGCGCGAAGTTTATATACGCTAACTTCATGATGAAGATTTGAAAGTTAGGAAACAGAACGAAAGAAGAAAACAACAGGGCGATGTAAGGACATTAGGATGCGACATAAGTAGCCGTGGCAAAACAATTAAAAATGGTAACTTTGCTTTTAAAATTCTTAAAATTAGAAAAAAGCCAGGGGGAGGGGCAAGTGCCCCCTCTTGCCCCCCCCCCCTATGAGCGCCCATGTTCCCAGTCGTATATTAATATAACATTTTCGCCTCGCAGTAATATTACAACTTTCAGAATTTGTGAGCGGAGCCATAATGAATAAAATTTTAAACATTTTACGGCAGGAACTCCAAGGATCGCTTCGGTGTATAATTACTGTCTCTATTATGACTTGAAATTGTAATGTAATTGGTAGTACGTCTTAAAATAATAAGGCGAGACGAGCTTTAATGTTTTCGGTCACGATATTATGAAATCCACTTCCTTACGGTTGCTAGCGCTTGGGCTAATGAAAATGCACAAAATTTTATAAAGAAATACGAGTATGACATGCTTTCTTAATCGCTACAAATTGTGAAGAATATAATTGTAAACTTTTGAAATTATTTTGCATAACACAACGGTCAGAAAACATTAAAGAATTCTTTAATGAAATTACAGAACAAAAAATCTGCTTTTTACCTAAAATAGAACGCGACTAATGTCTTTAAAGGTGTCGGAGGAATGGAGGAAATCTGAGAAATTTGCCGATTTGAAACTGTTCAAAATGTTAAAGAAATTCCTTTGAAGGAACAGAAAAAATCTGATGTGACCAGCACGTTACCTTCCGTCAGTTCCATATATTTTGTACAAATTCCGTACTGAAAGTTTCTTGCACAAGATTCCATATTTCAAGTAGATTACCTTCCGTCAATTCTATGTATTTTGTACATATTCCATTCAGAAGGTTTCATGTACCTAAGAGAGTCTATATTTCCAGTAAAATTATAACACAAACATGTCAATTGCACTTGAAACTGACATCTGTCAATCAGCATTTTCTTAATATAGTAGCGGTTTCCATGGTCATAAGCTAGCTGCTTTATGAAATTTAATTTCTTTATAATTTTTTAACTCTATATCCATTGAATATAAAGTATAAAATGTAATCAAATCGTATAGAGAATAAAACATTCTTTAATATTTATAATAACATTAATTAAATATATTAATATTAAACTGTTAAAATCTTAAAATGAGGATACTTCCGGTTGACCAATTATAACCAAAATCTAACCATCTATTCACATGGATGTAAAGAAAAGGAATACGAAAAAAATATAATTTTTTGAATTGTAGTATTTGAGTTATCGGATCCGACAAAATCGTTACACACACACACACACCCGCCCACACCCACACACATACACACACGCACACGCTCACGCACACGAACACGCGCACGCGCACACACACACACACACACACACACACACATACATATACATACACACATCATCGCAAAAATAAAATAAAATCTTATTCCAGGGACTCTAAAACGTGCTTATTCATCAAAAACTCACTACCGAATTTTTTGACCACACAATATCTTCCTCACGTAAAAATGACGGAAGGTAAAAATAAGTCTTCACAGTCCGAAGTCCGAATCGTGTGTAGTGATATCCATATTTACCTTTACATGCTTTGTAACGACAAAAATTAATTATGAAAATGTTCAAAATTACGTTGAAAATATCGACAGCCATGGAATTGAACAAAAAATAAATAAATGCTTGACGTTTTATCTGTCACAACGTAATTTAACTTATTTGACGTTTCTGACAATTTGATAAAACGTCAAGCATTTATTTATTTTTTTGTTCAATTCCATGGCTGTCGATATTTTCAACGTAATTTTCGACATTTTCATATTTAATGTCTGTCGTTACAAAGCATGTAAAAGTAATTCTGTTTATTGATTTAGATGCAGAATTTTATGCCCTAAAACTTTTATTTGACGCATTTTTGCTTAAAATAATTTGGCGAGCAGGAAATTGCAAAAAACTAATTTCCCATGTTAATCTCCGATGTACACCTTTAAGGGCCGGTTGTACAATCATAGTTTAAACTATGTTTATTGCAAAACCATGGTAACACGCAAACATCTTGTACATCAACGGTTTACTGTTTATACTTAGTTTAAACCACTGCACATTTGTTAAACGCTCGTAATCGGCCGTTTAAACTACAGGTAAACTTAGTTTAACTTTAAACTGTCGATATTTTAAACTGCAGTTTAAACTGTAATTGTACAACCGGCCCTAAGGCAGACACACGGTATGTATATATATATATATATATATATATATATATATATATATATATACAAGCCTTGCACTGGACTTTTGTAACAGGCATGTGTTGTAACAACCAGTGCCTGGCATGGCATAACGCATTTATCTGTATAGTCCAAAACTAAATATATAAATGGTAAACGCTATTTAAAAAAGCTTAGGTCAGTTTTAATAAATGTTCCCGTGTTTACTAATATTATTGGGGCATTTCGGTAACAAATAACCATTGCTAATATGGCGGGAAATACAATATAAATATTTGGGGGGAATATTTAATTCTTAGTTAGTGTAAGTTGCAAAAGTAAAAATGTTAGGATCGAGTGAGTTGTAGTAGTACGTATTCTAATTTTTGCCGTCGTTTCTTGGTACATTGTGATCACAGTACCTAAAATAAACTCTTTATTTATGACTAGGAAATGAAAAGGACCTGTACTTATCAGAAAAAATAATTTAATCGTTCCTAGCTATTTTCCTATTTGTTCGGCGGTATAAAATCCAATATCTCGGTGATTATTTCCATCTGGTTAGAATAGCAGTAATTAGAGTGAAACTACATCGTCCATGAGGTGCTAGATTCAGCGTACGTCATTAGCTACATGTAAATGCAAACTTGGAAAGCTAGCTACTAATTTAGCTCGTGTGATAAGAACGCTAATCCGTAACTCACGAGTTGCCTTGCCGTGACTTGGTGGCTTTTTATAATTCCGAGTGGTCATGCATTTTAAGGAGCTATCTCGGTGTTTTCGAGAGAAAAAGATAACAGCCGATTCGTTCGACGTTCGTCGCATTCAATGCCGAGATGGGCCAGATTTCTCAGAAACCTGAATCGATTGTTGCGGTGAATGGAGAATATATTAGAAATGCTCACTTTTTACAAACACAATCAACTTTAGGAATTTCAAAGACGCGCTTTTAGACTTCCTGTAGACTTTTATTACTTTTATAAAATCATTGTCATCATTCTAGAATCCGTGAAATACCTGTGGCGTTCTATTAATTTCAAGCAATAGTAATAGCCATAACATGGCATTTTCTGTTTTTCATAAATTATTTAAAACATCCATTCTTCGAAAACTATTTCCACCATAATATTTTTACTTCCTTGTACATAGTAAAGGAAGTATGGTAATCGCGAAAAATTTCGGTTTTCAGATTTCGACGGAAATATCTATTTTTACACGATTGGGTTATTTTTACCTCTCGCTAAGAGAGGTATTGAATTCATGCTAAAAATCGCATATCCAGATTTTAGTGAATAAGCACGTTTCAACCCTAGAATCCAATTATAACATTTTTACGATGATGTCCGTATGTGTGTGTGGATCCATGTGTGTGCGGATGTGTATGTGGATGTGTGTGTGGATGTGGGGATGTTGGATCCACGATTTCTCAAATACTATAAAACATTTTAACTACGGATTCCTCAATCTAACAATAATGGGAAGAGTTGATTAAGTTTTGGTAACAATTGGACAACCGGAAGTAGTAGTTACAAGAAAAAAATCATCTAAATATTATTTATCAAAAATTTATGTAAATACTTATATTAAAGAAAGTTAAATTCTTTATTCGATAAATATAAATTCATTATTATATCTTCTATAGATTTAGAGATAAAGAAAGGCATATAAAATAATTTGATGTAAAAAATCTCAGATCAAACTACTTCAAGGCAAGAAATTCAAATGTTTGTAATTCACACATAAATGTCACTGTCAAAAATATTTGTATGCCGCTGCCAAAAATATTTGTACATTATTATGAAGATTATGAAAATAAAAAAAAGTCAGCAACGCAAAAGAATTTACGTGAAAAAGAATATAAAAGGAAAATTTCAGCATATTGATTATAAAGAAAATGTATGTATTGTACATAATTTATATTAAAATATTCCATAGATTTTGCTAATATATGTGAGAATTATTTTGCAGTGAGACATGAATATAAGTATTTAAAAATATTTTTCGTTTTATGCGTACAACCAGGTAAAATATCTGGCGAGACGTTATGTGCTGCCCACATCAGATTTTTTATGTTTACCGAAAGTGTTTCCAATACAGTAGGTCTTATTTACAAATTACTGAACGGTAAGTGATGTGAATCACGTCGGTAAGTGATGAGCTTAACTTACTGTTCAGGAGGCAAGACGGTAAATAAATAAAAACAAAAGTCAAAGCTTACTTCAAAATTGACAAATAATTTTTTTAAATATGTCAAAATAATTTTTAAATTTTATTTTTCTTTTAAATTTTGTGGGTCGATCGTGCAAAAAATAGTATAAGCATCACGAACGTTAAGGAATTACCGATCTCAGACAAAATTGGGACCTTCGCTTCATTGTCTTCGATCAGTAAACTGTCCTTACAGTTCTTAATACTTAAATATACTATTTGACCATCCCTGAATCCATTTTGACTAATTTCGTCGTGACGTCTGTACGTACGTACGTACGTATCTCGCATAACTCAAAAACGGAAAGCCGTAGAAAGTTGAAATTTTGTATTTAGGACTACTATAACATCTAGTTGTGCACCTCCCTTTTTGGTCATTACATAATTTCCAGAAGTGGAACTTTACTTGAAGCCTATAATAGATTTTAATGAAAAACTATTTAAAAATATAATTCAAAACATTTCAAATTTGGTATGTAAGACTTTTATGTCAATGGGAATAACATAGTAGATTTTGGATAAAATAGGCTAACCGAAAGGGATATATTACCTGAAGTTGTTAACAGTTTTTCTTGAATAAAATGGTTTTATTTTGATTTTAGAAATAAATGCTTCAAATAATAGTTTTAGAGAATTAAATTCTGCATCTAGCACACCTAATATTATTATTATTAATTAAATATCCATTTTGACCATTCCTGAAACCATTTCGACTAATTTCGTCGTGACGTCTGTACGTACGTACGCACGTACCTACGTATGTCGCATAACTCAAAAACGGTAAGCCGTAGAAAGCTGAAATTTTGTATTTAGGACTACTATAACATCTAGTCGTGCACCTCCCTTTTTGGTCATTATATATTTTCCAGAAGTGGAACTTTACTTGAAGCCTATAATAGATTTTAATAAAAAACTATTTTAAAATGTAATCCTAAACATTTCAAACTTGGTATGTAAGACTTTTATGTCAATGGGAATAACATAGTAGATTTTGAATAAAATAGGCTAACCGGAAGTGATACTTTTATTTTGATTTTAGAAATAAATACTTCCAATAATAGTTTTAGAGAATTAAATTCTGCGTCTAGCACACCTAATATTATTAAATTAGCCCGTTGTATAAGCGAGATATGTAAATTTAAAAATTGTATATTTTTTTGGTTTTTGTAATAAAGCTTGCTATGGATTAGGACAAAAAAGTACAAAAAAAATTAATGTTAATGTCAAATTTCGTCAAATATGTGAAATTTTATAATTGGATCTATATTTCATGTTGGTCTTGCGTACAAGGAAGTCGTGTGGTGTCCACATCAGATTTTTTAAAAAAATTTTATGTGTTGATCTTACAGAAAACCTAATAAGCAATGCGGTCAGTAAGTGCTCTTCTCTCTTCGATCTCCAAAATTATACTTAACCGGTAGGAAGAACTTACTGCTCTTAATACTTAAATAATTATAATTTGTTTAAAAATAGTCATTTATCAGGGCCATCTATTATTTTCTTACCTAAAACGCACTATATATGTTTTATGTAGTTTTATGTAGCTACAAAGAATAATGTAGATAAAATAGTACAAGTACGATAATATTTTGACTTGTACGTTAGCATATCGTATTCAAGAAAAATGGTTGACAAACAATATTATTAGAAGAATATACAGAATAGTTTTGTTGTATGGGGAACTTTATTTTTTAATAACTTTAAGACAAAAGACAATACAGCGACTCTCCTTTCGAACGCTAATGCTTTAATACAACCGGAAATGGCGACGGCCATAAATGTAAAAGTGAATACGTAAATCCCGGAATTAGTAAAATAAATATTGTCTTTCCAAGAACAAATTTCTCCTTTGATATTTATTTAGCAATAATAAACTTGACGCAAACGTAATTTGAATTTACATTCAAACAAGAAATTTTATACGAAACAATATATTTGCATATTCAGCATTACACGTGTCAAAATAACATATTCATCGAAAACAAAAAACAAATAGCGATACATGCATGTCGGCTATTAATTATGAAGCGCATGTATGAATTTTATGGGCCCTGGGAAGCTCGATAACATTACTTTTATATATCGCCTGTTCAGGATACACAAATTTTGATATATTTCTTCAATACATCGTGGAAATAGGTTGTCTGCTTAGAATAAGAATATATTTACTTCGTTTAGACAAATTTTGCAGGAGACAATTTTACGATGAACATTTTTTAAAATTAGTGGTCTTTGATTCTAAAAATGTTATGTATTTTGAAATGTTTAAACGATATATTAGGTTTGTTCGCGGTAGCGATCTCGGACTAGTTTAGTTTGAGCATCATACTCATGCGCAGTTTCATTTTAGTTGTTCGCAGTACGACTCTGACTGACATACGATTGGTCACTGTTGGTCACGGACTGGTCTGATTAGTACTTAACCAATCATGTCTCAGTCGGAGTCGTCCACGAACAACTAAAATTAAATTGCGCATGCGTGTAGTGATCAAACTAGTCCTGGATCGCTACCGCGAACAATTCTATTAAGTCAGATCCATAATATGATAGAGGTGGTGGCTAGTGTCATATGCTATGAAATGCGCAGATCAAGAAGAGAGACAGCTAGAGAGAGGTCAGGCAATAGGAGAGAGAGAAAGAGAAAGAGTTTAGCTTTCTGCGCAACAACTCATGACATTTGGCACGGGCTATTCTACTAAGTATATACAGTAGAACCTCGGTATACGACTGTTTAAAATAAATCCAACTTGGTATACGTCCTATTTGGACACAAAAAGATTTGTATACGACATTTGTTTGGAATCGAGTTTGACTGCGCGTGTACTATTCTTGTTTACCTCTTTCGATGCACTCCCTGTGAGCGTCTACGACATTTAGATTATTTAATAGATGTGGTTTCTTTTGAAAACATTTCCCTATATTTGATTTGAAAGGAAACTGACCCTTATGTGTTCCATTACAGAAGATTAGAATTGTACTCAATACCAGGAGGAATTTAAAATGACATTAGCCACAGGATTCAGAGATGTATTTAAAAAATTTAATACCGCAAATTCTAGTTCGTTCGTTTCATGTGTAAGCAACCCTCGACTTGGAATTACTGTTAGAGGAAATTGAAAATAATCCTATTTCATAAAATCTAATTACTTTAAAGATCAAAATATTTTGTTATAATCAACATAAACGAAAAATGTTTAAAATATTTTAAACGCAACCCTGTTTGGATATTCAGTTACCCTAGTCGGCCATCTATTTTCAGCTAAATATAATAATGTATTTCTATGCTTTCCTAGTCCAGTATTTAAATGGTTTTCAAAAGAAACCATGTTTATAAAATAATTTAAAAGTCAATATTCATTCGCTAGTCATACCGTACCTGCGCAATAACTATAAATTTGTACGTGATATTGTTTTTTTATCGTTTCGTTTGGTATACGCCCAGTTTAGTATACGTCCAAGGATCTGGAACAGATTAATGACGTATACCGAGGTTCCATTGTAATTCCGTATACAGGGAGTTGCGTGACGTACCGTACACACTTAAGTAGCATGTTCCTGAGAGCATTTTAAGTAGAGAATGTTCTATAATCATGGATCCAATTCGGAGCGGTCACCCAGCTATAGAAGTTTAAAGTAATTTTTGGTATGATTTATAGTCAGAAATAAATGAAAGCAGAAGGTATAAAACAAATATTAACAAAACAACTTAAAATTGTGCTCGAACCAGTGGTGGGAGTCTATACGATAGCTATCGCTTGTTATTGTCGCTAAGTCATAGAACTGTCAAAAATAGTACTCTAATCATCGTCAGTGGCGTACTCTGGGAACGCCACTGGTAATGTATTTCTACAGTATTTTTACTATTTGTGTAATAAAAGCTGTATTCTTTTTGACCCAATTGAAACTCAGCTCAGTACATAATTAGGTTGAGTGAGTTTTGATGTGTGCAAAAAGAGCAAGTTTAATTCCATTTTATCACTTCCTTCTTTACCGATAGTATTTGCTGTAACAACTATAACTTATTTTCTGATCTATGATATCTGTATATATGAAGATAAAATCTGTTGTATTATATAATCTTAAAATGCAAACTGAGTGTTTCAAATCATTTTGAGTTTTATAAATTGGTAGTGTAGCACCGGAAAAGGGGAAGTGAGTTTACTCAGAAGAACTCAGATCAGTTGTGTCAAAAAGAACAACGATTTCCTGAGTTTATCTGAAGTGATCTGAGATGAGCTGAGATTTTGTCCAAAAAGAATACAGCAATAAGCGACAAATATAGTTAGTAGTATATGGTTCGTTTGACATATTTGTTTTACAGCAATAGCATGAAATGTTAAAAAATTCAGTTGTCAACGTAATATGTAGACCATGTCGTCTAATGTTTCTATATTGCAATTTTTTGTAACAAATTGTATAATTATTGTAAATAGCTGAAGATGTATTTGCTTAAAGCTCGAAACGTTCAAGCCTTTTTACTTAGAATACATCATAAATTAAACATTCTGGTCCTTCAATCCCATTTTCAATAATAAAAATAATAAGTCTATTTGTTGAAGAGATAGTTCATAATTCTTTCACGTCTAATATGTGACATGTGAAAGATTTACTGCAGAGTATCCTACTAGATTCAATAAGGTCCTGAGTTCAAATCCCAGGGAGGTCCATGAATTTTTACAAATCTTTCTTCATTATTTAAATACTTTTATATTGAAATTGAAACAATTTAATTTATTTTCAATTGTGAAAATAATCTGAAAATGAAATTTCATACGAACTTAATATCAAAAGATGTCTTATAAACTAGATTTTTACTTAAATAAAGTTAGGATACTATTATCTCCGAATAAGCGATATTTTAATCGCCGAAACTTCGCCGTAAATTCACCCGTTCTGGCACATTTGACGATATCGACGTTGCTTCCTTTTGTTGGCCGAGTCTTTGTCCTGTTCCATCGGCATAAAGTTCGAGAGATTATTATCGCCATCCTCGCAATACAAGAAAAAGTTTACGCATAATTTAACGCAGGTTTTAATACCTCAAAGAAGACGCCATGCGAGAATGTGAAGCTATTGAGACACTGAAAGTGATTAACCTACTTTGATATGAAAGAATTTCAATGGAATTGCATGGAAGTCATATTCTATAGAGATGTTGTCATCGAATATTTACATTCTAATTCTGAATAGATGTCTCCCTCTATCAGCTTCTTGAAATAGGTTTGTTCCTACAACTAGTCCGGATTGTCATATGTACAGTGGTGGACAGAAAAAAATAGGACAAGTCGAAAAATCAAGTAAACTTACTTCTATAAGTTATCGTTGCTTGAAATTGGCTTTACAATTATGACATACATCATTAAAATAGAGAAATAAATACTCAGATGCATGCTCATTTAAAAAATATTGTTCCAACCGTCTGTTGTAAAGTCTATCGGACTGTTGGTGTGTAAGAGCAGTACGTTGCAACAATTTTTGGCAATTTTAAGAATATCAAAATCATCTTCACTACCTTAATTCGTTTCAGAAAAATCTGATGTGGCCAGCACATTACCTTCCGTCAGTTCTATGTATTTTGTACAAATTTCATACAGAAAGTTCCTTGCTAAATTAAATATTCTATTTCTTGTACATTACCTTCCAGCAGTTGCATGTATTTTATGCAAATTTCATACAGAAAATTATTATTTTGTGACGTTTTCTATATACAGTGTAATGTATCTGCAGAAATAAAAGATTTATTATTATTATTTCTTGTACATTACCTTAAAGCAGTTGTATGTATTTTATACAAATTCCATACAGAAAGCAAAAGATTCTATACCTATTTTCAGTAAAATTATAAGACAAACACACTATGTCAATTTCACTTGACACTGACATCTTTCAATCAAAATTTTCTTAATATAATAGCTGTTTCCACAGCTATGGCTACTTTATGAAATTTAATTTCTTTATAATTTTTTAACTCTATAACCATTTAATATTAAGTATAAAATGCAATCAAATCGTATAGAAAATAAAATATTCTTTAATATTTATATAAACATTAAATGTGAAAAAATGATATTTAACATAGATTTTTCAAGAAAAACTGTTAAAATCTTCAAATGAGGGTACTTCCGATTGTGCAATTCTAACCAAAATCTAATCAGCTCTTCGCATGGATGTAACGAAGAGAAATACGAAAGAATTATAATTTTTAGAATTGTAGTATGGAAGTTATCGTAGATGAAAATTTTGTTACATACACACACACACACACACACACACACACACACACACACACACACACACACACACACACACGGACACACATACATACACACACACACGCACACACACACACACACACACACACACACACACACACACACACACACACACACACACACACACACACACACACACACACACACACACACACACATACAGACATCATCGTAAAAATAGTAAAATCGTATTCTAGGGACCCTAAAACGTGCTTATTCATCAAAAACTCACCACCGAATTTTTTGACCAAAGACAATACCTTCCTTACCTAAAGGTGACGGAAGGTAAAAAATCTGATGTTGCCAACACAATACCCGCCGCCATTTAATTTTTATTAATTTTAATACATACTTTATGCTGGAAACTATTAAATTCCTTTCCATATAACTATAATTCTATTTACTATTTTCTTTTTAAACCGTTACCATTATTAATTTGAAATGATTAGTTGGCAGTGACATTTATGTCAGTTACATATATTTGAGACCTGAGGAGTTGTGTTTGTTTAAAACGAAGGCTGCGGTATTTAAATTATAGATAATTTTATAAATTTATCCATAAAATATGTAAAAAATATTAATGCCAACCTGTAGAAAATTTTAATAATCTTTAATATTTATAATAATAAATCTCTAAAAAATAACATTTAAAGGTATTTTTCGAAGAAAAACTAGTTCGAGCTTCAAGTAAAGTGCCATTGCCGGTTATCTGATTTACACCAAAATCTAATGCCTTCTTTACATATTAGAGTAAAGTAGAAATACAAGGTTTCAAAATTTTCCGAATGATAGTATTTGAGTTAGAGCGGAGGATCCACACATATATACACACAGACATTATCGTGGAAATGTTAAAATTGGATTTTAGGGACCTTATAACGTGCTCATTTGTCAAAATCTCGATATGCGATGTTTAGCACGATTCTTATACCCCCCTTACCAAAGATAGCGGGAGGTAAAAATCGTAAAGTAGACAAAATAGTTATTTATGATATGTGTTAAAAGTGACATTTTATTTTGTGAGAAGGAAGTTTGGAACACGACGCGAAGCGGAGTGATCCAAACCTTCGAACAAAAAAAAACACTTTTAACACGTATATCATACACTATTTTTTCTACAAACACCATATTTTAATTTTAATTTGTATTTATAATAATTTTTTGACATTCTCTTTTAACACTAGTGTCAAAAATAACAATGATCTGTCACTTTTAACACTGGTGTCATAAAATGACATTTTTAACGCTAAAAACAAACATCAAAAAGCCCACTTTTAATAGATTTGTAGAAAAAATAAATTTGATATTATAATTTATAATTCTATACATTGTTTTTTATTTCATTGTTTTCAAAGTAGTTTTAATTAAAATATAATAAGAACTAAATTAAAAATTGTAATTTGTATTGTTTTAAAAAATAAAAACTTCTTTTGTTTGATTCTGAGGTAACGGAATATTGACATTTTCCACAATTTTTAAAACCGATAAATATTTTAAAATGTAGAAATAAAATTCTATTATTGTTGGTGATTGTCAAGCAATAAAAATGTTCCTCTTTGTAATAAAAGATAAAAGAACATGAACATTTTTTTATTAATCCTTGACAATAAGAGATAAAAGCCGTTCTTACCGTGAACAACTTTCCGATCGAAGTTGAATTCCTCCGTTCCTTATAATCTTCATTGACGTGAGTTATATTTACGCCCGTAAATGTACGATATTTCATAAAATTAATGCTCTTTTTATGCCGGAATTTACGAGTAGAAAGAAGGTAATGAAATAAAGAACGACAGCTCCGTATATACTTTCTTGTCAATGGCGTCTGATGAGCTTCTGCTATTACAACTTGTTCCTGCTTATGAAATATGTAGCGTAGTCCGTAATGTACGTATCGACAGCCGGAGAGAAGGAAACGTCCTTACAGAAAATTATATACATGGCAGGATAAATTGGATTAATATTTCAAAACTTAATTAGGACGCAGATAACATCAAGTTTTATATGAGCACTGTATTAAGTTTTCTTTAATATAGTTTTAGTACGCCATTTTCTACTAGTTTTCAAGAAGTTTTCTAGCTTTACTAGATGAAAAGGTTTCTAACTACACCATATTGAAAAGTGCAATACATATTTAGGAAATGTTAGTTATACCAAGACAAAAAGAAAAAATCTCATGTGGCCAACACCAAACCTCCCGCTATTTAATTTTTATTAATTTAAATATATATACTTACTTATTTAGTTATTGCGGAAACTGTATTAAGATCCAATCCATATAACTAGGGTTCTATTTACTATTTTCTTTTTAAAACGTTACTGTTTTTAATTTGAAATGATTAGTTCTTTGACAGTGACATTTATCTGTTAGTTACATACATTTAAGATATGAACTGTGTAACCATGTGTAACCAAGGAGATTTGCTTGTAGGATCCGAGTTTAAATTTATAAATAATTTTATTAATTTATCCACAAAATATATAGAAAAAGTATTAATGCAAATCTGTAGAAAACTTAATAATCTTTAATTTTTATAATAACATTAATCTCGAAAAAATAACATTTAAAGGTATTTTTCGAAGAAAAACTATTTTGAGCTTCTAGTAAAGTGCCATTTCCAGTTATCCGATTTACACCAAAATCTAATGGGCTCTTTCCATTACAGAAAAAGTTCGAAATACAAGGTTTCAAAATTTTCTGAATGATAGTATTTGAGTTAGAGTAAAGGATCCACACACACATACACACAGACATCATCGTGAAAATGTTAAAATTGGATTCTAGGGACCTTAAAACGTGGTCATTTAGCAAAATCTCGATATGCGATTTGTAGCACGATCCCTATACCTCCCTTACCACGGGTAGCGGAAGGTAAAAATAATATACCCATATCCAAAAGCAACCGTTTCCAATTTACCACTCTTTCTTACATGTGGATATGTTCAGCTGCGTGGTGCTGCACTGGTATGGTATGACTAGCGAATGAAAGTTGACGTTTAAATTATTTTATAGATGTGGTTTTTTTTTTGAAACCTTAGAGAAGAATAGAATTGTACGAAAAATTCAGGTATGAAATTTTTGCATGTACCCATTTAAATACTGGACTAGGAAAGCACAGAAATACATTATTATGTCTGGCTAAAAAAAGATGGCCGACTAGGGTAAATGAATATCAAAACAGGGGTGCGTTTAAAATATTTTAAACATTTTTCGTTTATGTTGATTATAACAAAATATTTTGATCTTTAAACTATTTAGTTTGGCAATTCTATGAAATAGAATTATTTTTAATTTCCTCTAGCAGTAATTCCGAGTCGAGGGTTGTTTACACCTGAGACGAAACGAACTAGAATTTGCGGTATTAAATTTTTTAAATACATCTCTGAATCCTGTTGCTAAGGTCATTTTAAATGTCTCCTGGTATGGAGTACAATTCTAATCTTCTGTAAGGGAATATATAAGGGTCAGTTTCCTTTCAAATCAAATATAGGGAACAGTTTTCAAAAGAAACCACATCTATTAAATAATCTAAACGTCAACTTTCATTCGCTAGTCATACTATATTGAATTGAAACTTATGTTAAAGGGTACTGATTTTATGAGACCAATGTGATTTCACGCGGCCATAAATTCAGGGTTATACAGATAATAATTGTGGAATTATATTTGTTCAAATTTTGTGAAAAATTTATTTAATAAATTAAATACATTCAGTCAAATATTACTATTGGAGTTATAAATATGGTTCAGACATGTGTTGGTACATCGGTCTCACACAGCCGTATTGGACAATTTTCAAAGCTGGAGGCCAGGCGACACCACTATGTCACCACAAATTAAATTTGCTTTAATTAACCTAAAATTAATTATTTTCATAATCTGATACTCAATAATAAATTCTTGTAATCAACCATTTACAGTGAAACACTGGTGGTGGCCTCTGAGACCAATTTTTTTTTATGATTGGTGACACAAAGTGTTAAGCATCCACATATATTACTTATTTTATTATTATAATTACTTTATATTACGCGTCATAGAATGAATTATGAGCATTAAGTTATCAAACATATTACTTAGTTTACTCCTACACACGAATTCCAACGTGCAAAAGAAATACGTTTCCAACAGATAAATAATTATGATTTATCATCTCCTTTGATTATTTTTTCGTCGTTTCATTGATTGTCAGTAATTAATTAAAATTCAAACGAAACGAAGAATTGACATACTTGAATTCTAATTAACTTTTCGATGCTGGATGGTAAATCGTTTCATTAATTATAAGTTTTGAAAACACTCTTAATTGATAAAACTTCGAATTGTTGATTTGTGTAGTTTTAAAACTTTGTGAAACATCAATTAAGAACGAGAATGTTTGTAATTAAACGACTTGTTAGTTTTTATGATAAACGATTAATTGGACATTTCTCAAAAGTCATAGATATATTTCGTATTCGGTTGAGTTCATACTGTGTTGGAATCTTTAATATTTTTCATTAACCGAGGCAAAAACCTTAGTCTATTATTTTGAATCTGAAATAATCAAAAGATTATTGTACTTCAATTCAATTTAGATTCATGATTAAATATTAAAAAATCTGATGTGGCCAGCACATTATCTTCATAATTATATGAGGCATTTACGAAAATTCTATCTGGGAACTGTTACCGTAAACAGCTGTTTATCAGGTTAAAGCTACCGGAATCGATATTTTAAGAACGCAAGTGGTAAACAGGGGTAGATTCATAACCTATAAAAAAATTGATCCTACTTTGAACACATTTCCAATTTTAACGCGCGCGCTTCGCTTTGCAATACTACCTTTTTTGAGATTAGATTCTTCATGAATCCGGTAGATGGATCTGGTAGATATTGTACAATTTTCGAACACGGTAACTTTTTACCACTCGTGTTTTCGAATACAGTCGGTAGATGCGGTATCTACCGATAGAATTTTCGTAAATGCGTATGTGTTTTCTATAAAATCCATACAGAAAGTTCCTTGCAAAAGATTCTAAATTTCTTATACGTACATTACCTTTCGACTCTTGTATGTATTTTATACTAATTCCATACAGAAAATCTCGAGTAAAAAGTTCCTAACACAAATATACTACGAATATGTCAATTGCACTTGACACTGACATCTTTCAATCAGAATTTTCTTAATATAGTAGCTGTTTCTAGCATAGCTAGCTAATTTATGAAATTTAAATTCTTTATAATTTTTTGACTCTATATCCATTTAATATGAAGTATAAAATGCAGTCAAATCGTATAGAGAATACTATGTTCTTTAATATTTATAATAACATTAAATGTGAAAAAATGATATTTACCATCGTTTTTGCAAGAAAAACTGTTAAAATATTCTAATGAGGGTACTTCCGGTTGACCAATTATAACCAAAATCTAATCAGCTCTTCATATCGATGCAACGAAGAGGAATACGAAAGAATTATAATTTTTGAAGTTGTAGTTAGTGTTATCGTAGACGAAAATTTTGTTACGCACACACACACACATCCACACCCACACTCACACACACACACCCACTCCCACAAATCGTAGTGAAATAATAAATAATTTAATTTAGCTTTTCTACCGATATAGAATGTCCCTGATTTACTATTAAAATTCAGTAGAAGGAAAGAAACAGAAATATCCTGCCAAACGAATAATTTTCTTAAATTTTTATTATGAAAACTTTAACTGTAAAATTGTTGTTTACGATTTTGATTATAACCAAATATATAATCACAGCAAGGAAATTTCATCAATATTTTAAATTTTTCGAAGGATCAAAATTATAATTTAAACTTTAAAGCGTGTGTTGATTTGCAAATTATACATTATGGGGGGCGCTCAAATATAACTTTGCACAAAGGCACCTTTTACCCACGGAGCGGCACTGTAACCAATTCACCAAAACTAAGATTGTTTTTATAGAAACCCTGAAACTTTACGATGTAATAACTTGCGCCTCAGATACTTTTTTAAGAGAAACAGTTTCACCAAATTGTTAGACCCTTGAAAGTAGATTGCGTTGTACAACGTATATACCTAAATTTACAACATTTGGACTATGATTATTTTTGCCAGAGGCTCCTCAGTTGTAATTAATTTTTAAATTGAATTCCAGATGAAAATAACAAACTCCAGTTGTCTAGAACTATCAAATTTATGCTAGTTCTGTTTGTTCTGCCTCAAAACTTCGCTATATCATAATTTGTAATAGCATCTCCCATTGGTTTGTTTTCAATTCATCAAACCGTAGGAGTAAGAAAAACAAGATATCGAAGTGTGGGCGGCACCGCAAATGCGATGAGCATCGCATCGATTCCGAAGGACCCCGGACTTCAAGAATTTAAACTGAAGGAAATCATATTAGCTCTGAATGAAAAGTTATGATGTTACAATCGAAAGATGATGGGGGACAATTATTGATTTTCTTTGTCGAAAATAGAAATTGTGGGCGCCTGATCTCATTAAATTTTCTCCTTTGATATTGTTACCCACAGTAGACGCTATTTTTAGTTTTAATAAAGTGAAACAGAATTGGAATGCTGAGATTTTCACCAAATTGCAATACAAATACATGCACCATTCCAAGATGCTTAGCATATAACTAATTTTCTAATCTTTTATAGCAATTTGTGATTCGGATAATCCGAGTTAAATTCCGATCGATGTCAAACTTGAAACATGAAAATTATAATAATCGCCAAGTAATGCCTTCACTGCTTATTACAATCAAAACCTGAAGAACCGGTATAAAATAGAGTTTTGTTATACTAAAAATGAAGAAGTAGAAGACGCACGTCATCAATAAATATTACTAGATAATGACGTCACTTATTACTACGTTTACTTGGGCTAGAAAATGCAATGCGTGTTGCATAACTTACTGTATACAATACATACATATACATACATACATAAAATCACGCATTTCCCACTTAGTGGGTTAGCACAAACCCGAAAGAATAATAATAACATCAACTACAAAATAATCACTCTCTCTTTCAACAACATTCTTACTAACTTAACATCATACAACAAATATTCCTCACTCTTAACATATTAAAATGACCGATTTTCGGTAGCGAAATACCGCAACCGGACCACAATAATAGTTACGAAACAATCATCCTTCGCCACACATTCCTGTCTGAGCACACTTCTTTCGCCTCGGCCACATTCATAACCGCATTCATACACGCTCTTCTTCTCTTCCCACTCGGAAACTTTCTCTCTTTTAGCATCTTATCAATCACATCCATCCACTTACACACTGGACGGCCACACAATCGAACACCCTCAATTTCACCAAGATATATACGCTGTACAAGCCGTTCACTCTTCATTCTCGCCACATGATCAAGCCATGTCAACTGGCTCATTCCTACTCTCTTAACAATATTCTTCCTAACCATACATTCTTCATACACCAAATTATTCGTCACGCGATCCCGTCTTACATATCCACATACACCACGTAAATAACTGATTTCCACGGATAAATGCCAGTGTATCTTCCAGCTGACACAAAAACAGTGAACTCTGTATTGTGTTTTGTGTTGACAAATAAATTGAGGATATATCTCCATCAAAGTCCTGATCGCTCTAGAACATTTTCCGCTGTGTACTGTACAGCGAAATGGCTTTATGCACTCGGGTTCGACCCCAACAGACGCCAAAATTATTGTGAATTTTAAATGTCACGAAAAGTGATCCCTGTGGTGCACTTTCCACGCCAGCAATGAATATCTGTGAGGTGACGCTTGGTAAACGCCCGCACGGTATAAATATGTCATCATCATTATCGATATCTTTGTACAAAGCAAATTGCACACCCAGCAATGTGTAATATACCGTGATGATATATTTATTCTATATAACAAAATTACTAAAACAAATATTAAATTTCGTTTTTCTCTACTATTCGCTAATCTATCCCGAGCACGAGTTAAAAGAAGAGAACTAATTATAACTTCTTCTAATGATACAGCGTGCTAAGTTTCACATAATGAATCATTCATTTGTAGAATTAAGTGCATTTCTCACGGCTCCGTACTATAACATCGTAGTCGCAGCTGACTCTTCTATCTCGAGAAATATTTGATGACAGGTGCACGATATATAAGTGATTAAAGACGATTCATATTCAAGGTTACAAATCCCATTATTAAATTTATTAAAGAATGAATCGTGAAATATGTACCTTTTATAGTGACCTTTGATGGAATATTTATTCAATTTATTATAATGTTCTGTAATGAATAAAATAGAAAAGATATTATATTGTAATTTGCTGATTTATAAATTATTTATATGTAATTTAAATTGTCGAAATTTTTAAAGGTAACGTACTTATTTCATACGAATAAATATTTTGTGAAAAATAAATAAACTTCACCCGTTTATCTACTGTTTTAAAACTAAATCCAATATTGTGGACGATTCTGTTTAAAGTTCGTACTGAACAATTTGCACCACAATTGTTACTTTGTAACCGTTGGTGTAAAATTTGTATAGACGGAACCTCTTTTTCATTATACAGTGTGTAAATTTTCCTACGGATGACATCTGCTTCGAAATTACTCACTGATCGTGTTTGTCCTGCGTCACACCTTTGTTTAATGGCTCGATATTTCTGAGTTACAATATCTCTCACAGAAGAATAAGGAATTTTGGTTAAAGTTGCTGTTTTCGCAATGAGCGCACTTTCGTTCGGATCAGATTTTAGTGACATTTAAAATAATTTGCTTTGCATCTGACGACAAATGCACTCTTTTTACATCTCGCTAAGAGAGGTATTAAATTCATGCTAAAAATCGCATATCCAGATTTTAGTGAATAAGCACGTTTTAAGGTTCCTAGAATCCGATTATAACATTTTTACGATGTGTGTGTGTGTGTGTGTGTGTGTGTGTGTGTGTGTGTGTGTGCGTGCGTCCGTGCGTGTGTGTATGTGTGGGGATGTGCGTGTGTGTATGTGTGGGGATATATATATATATATATATATATATATATATATATATATATATGTGTGTGTGTGTGTGTGTGTGTGTGTGTGTGTGTGTGTGTGTGTGTGTGGACGTTTGTGTGGACGTTGGATCCATGATTTCTCAAATACTATAAGACTTTAGACATTTTTAACTACGGATTCCTCAATCTAACAATAATGGGAAGAGTTGATTAATTTTTGGTAACAATTGGACAATAGGAAGTAGTAGTTACAAGAAAAAAATCATTTAAATATTATTTATCGAAAATTTATGTAAATACTTATATTAAAGAACGTTAAATTCTTTATTCGGTAAATATAAATTCATTATTATATCTTCTATAGATTTAGAGATAAAGAAATGCATATGAAATAAAATGTTTGTAATTGATACATAAATGTCACTGTTAAAAATATTTGTATGCCACTGTCAAAAATATTTGTACATCATTATGAAAATAAAAAGAAGTCAACAACGCAAATGAATATACGTAAAAAAGAATATAAAAGTAATTTGCGTATTTGTATTTAAAAATATTTTTGTTTTTTGCGTACAACCAGATAAAATATCTGGCGAGAGGTTAAGTGTTATGTGCTGGCCACATCAGATTTTTTTATTTAAACACTCGTCTTCAATTTCACAAATATTATTTGCACTCCACGGTCTCCACATATTCATACTTATTGCTGTGTTTCGTTATTGAAAACTAATAAACAACTAGAATTAAATTTTACCATCTTTTATATGTATAATAATTTGGAGAACATTTATAGTTAATATTTTACAAATACCCTTTGTTTTTTTCGTGAAATAGATAATTTAGATGTATAGCAAAATTTCGCTAACCCCACCCTTACCACTCAGGTAACGAAGTTACCTGCTGGGACAGCGGTACACCGCAATTAGTGACTCAGGTCAAAAACGGTATAAATTGGCAAGAGCTATAGTACTTCAAATGAGGGTTAACCAATTATTTATAACCAAAATTTAATCAGCTCTTTTAAGGAACTTCGATTTTATTTTACCAAACACAATAATCCGTATTACGAGCACACTTTTATAATAAATGCGCTTTTATGGAGTACACTTCTCGTATCAATGTAATGTAAAATCGCTTCTATTATTAAGGGTACGTTCGTAATACGGGGCTATAACTTCCTTACCTTAAGTGACGGAAAATAAAAAAATATTCTCATTGCCATTCGATAAAAAAAATGCAGTATACCGTTATTACCGAAATCTGCGAATAAAATAAGGTTGACATACCCACACAAGAGATAAATATTTTGTACAATCCAAAATTTATTTCCACATTTTGAACTCAACTGCCCATGCATATAATAATGTCCCGCTAGGAATCCAACCCAAACACTCAAACACTGCACTCAAACCACTATTTACTTAAATTTTCTCTCCGTTCAATTTGTGACTTTACTTTGGAAGATCACGATTTCTTTTGTGATAAATTCTTCTTGCTGTTTGCAAATGGGTGGTCTGTGTCCTTTTCCTTTTCGAGACCTGTAGATAAGGTAGACAAACATACTGAGGGTCTGAGTGGAAATCGATGGAAGGTGGTCTCAAAGTCCGGGTTTGAATCAGGCGAGATATATTGGGATTTAACACGCTACCATCGTCACCGGCTTGGGTAAATGTTGATGAATTGTAAAGATTGCGTAGAGACGTTGCATAAAAGAAAATATGTAAATTTATAAGTAATACATCTCTTAATAATGTCACTTTTGTAAATAACTTACAAACTTATGAGAAACAAAAATATTTATTTTAATATTTATTTATTTATTTTACGTTAATTATTAAAGAATATTTTATTCTTTATACAATTTGTTTACATTTTTACTTCCCTGTATAGTAAAGGGAGTATTGTAATCGCGAAAAATTTCGGTTTTCAGATTTCATCGGAAATATCTATTTTGACCATCCCTGATTCCATTTTGACTAATTTCATCGTGACGTCTGTACGTACAAACGTATTTCGCATAACTCAAAAACGTTAAGCCCTAGAAAGTTGAAATTTTGTATTTAGGACTATTATGACATCTAGTTGTGCACGTCCAGTTGACATATTAGGCTTTTATGTCAATGGGAATAACATAGTAGATTTTGGTTAAAATAGGCTAATCGGAAGTGACCTGAAGTTATTAATAGTTTTTCTTGAATAAAATTGTTTTATTTTGATTTTAGAAACAAATGCTTCAAATAATAGTTTTAAAGAATTAAATTCGACCTTTGTATAAGCGAGATGTGTAAATTAAAAAATTATATACTTTTTACCTCTCGCTAAGAGAGGTATTGTATTCATGCTAAAATTCGCATATCCAGATTTTAGTGAATAAGCACGTTTTAAGGTCCCTAGAATCAGATTATAACATTTTTACGATGATGTCCGTATGTGTGTGTGGATATGTGTGTGGATGTGTGTGTGGATGTGTGAGTGGATGTGTGCGTGGATGTTGGATTCACGATTTCTCCAATACTATAAGACTTAAGCCATTTTTAACTACGGATTTCTCAATCTAACAATAATGGGAAGAGTTGATTAAGTTTTGGTGACAATTGGACAACCGGAAGTAGTAGTTACAAGAAAAAAATCATCTAAATATTATTTATCGAAAATTTATGTAAATACTTATATTAAAGAACGTTAAATTCTTTATTCGATAAATATAAATTCATTATTATATCTTCTATAGATTTAGAGATAAAGAAATGCATATAATATAATTTGATGTAAAAATTCTCAGATCAAACTACTTCAAAGCAAGAAATTCAAATGTTTGTAATTGACAAATAAATGTCACTGTCAAAAATATTTGTATATTTGTGTGCCACTGTCAAAAATATTTGTACGCAAAAGAATATACGTAAAAAGAATATAAAAGGAATTTGCGAAAAAATGACGAATATAAAGAAAAAGAAAAGGAAAGTAGAAAAAAATTCAGGATATTGAATATAAAGAAAATGTATGTATTGTATATAATTTATATTAAAATATCCCATAGATTTTGCAAATATATGTGAGAATTATTTTGTAGTGAGACATGAATATATGTATTTGTATTTAAAAATATTTTTCGTTTTATGCGTACAACCAGGTAAAATATCTGGCGAGAGGTTATGTGCTGGCCATATCAGATTATTTGTTTTTGTAATAAAGCTTGCTATGGATTAGGACAAAATCTATCGCGCAGAGAATACAACTAAATTCAAAAATATAAATAAAATACGTATCTTTCAACCCGTGATAATTAAATTTTGATGCTATCTCAATTTTCGGACAACAGATGTTTACGAATAGGACTGTAGACGCCTTTTCAACGTCATTAGCCAAAATTTTTAGCTATTTAGAAACCCCAAGATAATATCTATTTCTCCCAAACCTTCAGACGTCAAAAATATCAGTAATAATTACTGTGTCTGCATTTCAAAAGAAAATATAAAGTTTAAAGTTACACGTGCTTAATGTGTAAAATATTAATGTGCATATTTTACTGTTCTCTTCTTTTAATAGTGCATTAAAATTTAAGTAAATAAGTTTAATTGCTGCATAAACTAACTATAATGTATGTTGGCTGAATATTTTAATTATGCATCCATGTTTTCTAGTAAAAGTTTTAAAATATTCATTTCAAAAATATGTATATGAAGTTGCTGAATATTTCAACATTTCCAGTTAATTTTAGTTATATTTATTGCTATTGGTATGTACATGACTTTCAAATATAACTGCTATTTAATATTGTAAATTTATAATATATTACAATATCACGTTTTGAGGATTAAAATTTTTATTTGCTACTGTTGCTTTTTTTATTTTTCAATGACATCATCATGTTTTCAATGTATTATTGTGAGTTTTTATATTTATCAGTTTTCTATTTTTCTTATACGACCTATTCAAATAAAGTTATAAATGTTTAAATGTCGTTTTAAAAATAGAAATAATCACATCAATTCATTTTGAAATATAAAGTAACAATGGAAGTTGCTATGAGCACAGTTATTATACAGGGTGTCCGTCTATAAATAAACTACCAAATTTCTCGTTTAATATTACTTAGTGAGGAGTAACTATGTATAACATTTATTGTACTATGTCAATTCAATATTATTACTTCCGGTTTTCGAGTAATTTATAACAACTTTTAATTTTCAAATGGAACACCCTATACAGGTTGGTGACTGGCATTTCCGAACATAGGACTTTTTATCATGTAAAATCATACTTTCGTAATTTCATGCTTCCCTAATTATTTTAGGTAAGAAACTTCAAATTAAAGTTAGCATAAAATTCTACATATGCATCAATAAGCAAATTAATTTTTCGTACTCATGTATTGAAATGTGTCCGAAACGTCAATTTCCCAGGTCTCCACCAGATAGGCGACCGGGAAATTTTAAAAAAACACTGTACTATTTCTAAAGCATTTCTTAAAGAAATATATTTATAATAAAAAGTATAGTTTGTCAAACATTTCTTCGCTTAATAATAATAATAAAAGAAAATGTGGAATAATAAATGGAAATTAATTTTAAAATAATGAAGTTAGTGCATTTGATATAGGCAACAATTTCTGCCTCGCGGGAGTCGGCAAGACAGAGCACTCCGGAAGTCGGTAAAAAATAACCAACAAACGTAATGTAAAATGTAACAAAACTATAAGAAATTTAACAAGTTTATTAAGTTTTAAATTTGCTATATATTTCAAGTGAAATACTTGGTAAGTAATAAATAGTTATATATATACCAAGATTAACACTATATTACATAAAAAAAATAATTGGAATTTAAATTAGACACATCACTCTGAAATTAGCGAAAAAGCAGTCTTATGTAATAAAGTTTTAATAAGTAAAGTTATTTGTACACAAATTATTAATCATTAGTTTTAAGTCCGACGCGCACTTGAGCGATGCGAAGAGCAGCAAAGCGAAGAAAAGTTTTTTCATTCAATATATTTTTATGTGTATAGTCGCCTCGTTACTCTGCTCTTCGCTGCTCCAAAGTGCGCGTATACACTACATAACATACATTGAATGAAAAAACTTCTCTTCGCCGCTCTTCGCTTCGGTCGCTCAAGTGCGCATTGGCCTTTATTCTATTCGTACGAAAAATATTGTACAAACCACGTGCGTGAACTTGGTATGTAAATAACTATTACATGTTTTGTAACAGCATAAATTAGGTATGAAGATATCGAAATTTACCCCAAAAATAGTGATAGCTATGGAATTGGAACAGATAAATTAACAAATGTTTAACGATTTATGCACTGAAAAGTTAAGTTAGTTTATTTAAAGTAGGTATTATTTGTAATTTTTATTCAAGTGAACAAATATGTATCGATTAATTTAAATAGATAACTACTCACTTGAACATAAATTTGTAAGTAATAATAAAAATAAACTATCCTAACTTGACAGATTTAACGTTGAACATTTGTTAATTTTTGTTTCCATACCATGGCTATCGCTATATTTAGAGTGTTTTTCGATTTCGACATTTCCCTACCTCATTTCTGCCGTTACAAAGTATACCTACATATAAAAAGTAATTGTGCTTATTGATTCAGAATCAGATGCAGAATTTATGCTCTATTACTGACAATTGATGCTGTACATTTTGTAAAATAAAAATATTTTGTGAAGAAAATGACAAGTTTCATTCCTCATCTGATAATTACTTCACAATAACTCAACAAGATAATTATTGTAGGGATGATGAGAAATAATTGGAGATGCAGTCATGGTAAACAGTGTTAATTAACTAGTAATTTAATTAACTTTTCTACGTTTCGATTCCAAATGAATCATCATCAGGGTTAGTTAAAGTAAAGTTGGAAAATAAGATCATTACATTACAAAATTAAAAATCTGATGTGGCCAGCACATAACCTCTCGCCAGATATTTTACCTGGTTGTACGCATAAAATCTATGGGATATTTTAATATAAATTATGTATGTACAATACATACATTTTCTTTATATTCAATATCCTGAAATTTTCTTTTTCTACTTTCTTTTTCTTTATATATGTTATTCGCAAATTCCTTTTATATTCTTTTTACGTATATTCTTTTGCGTTGTTGACTTTTTTTATTTTCATAATCTTCATAATGATGTACAAATATTTTTGACAGTGGCATACAAATATTTTTGACAGTGACATTTATTTGTCAATTACAAACATTTGAATTTCTTGCCTTGAAGTAGTTTCATCTGAGAATTTTTACATCAAATTATTTTATATGCATTTCTTTATCTCTAAATCTATAGAAGATATAATAATGAATTTATATTTATCGAATAAAGAATTTAACGTTCTTTAATATAAGTATTTACATAAATTTTCGATAAATAATATTTAGATGATTTTTTTCTTATAACTACTACTTTCGGTTGTCCAATTGTTACCAACACTTAATCAACTCTTCCCATTATTGTTAGATTGAGGAATCCGTAGTTAAAAATGTCTTTAGTCTTATAGTATTAGAGAAATCGTGGATCCAACATCCACTCACACACATCCACACACACACACACACACACACGGACATCATCGTAAAAATGTGATAATTGGATTCTAGGGACCTTAAAACGTGCTTAATCACTAAAATCTGGATATGTGATTTTTAGCATGAATTCAATACCTCTCTTAGCGAGAGGTAAAAATGTAAGGATGAAAATGTCAAAAAATATCAGAGGTAATAAAATGCGTGCATATATCAGAAACATCTATAGATAACTCAACTCAGTTATCTTTAGTTAGCATTTGAAATATGTGAATATAAATAACGTTGATAAAGAATTTATAATCCGTTTAAAAGAATTAATTTTTTATCAAAAAATGAGAATCGAGGGAAGTTATAATGAAAAAAACTTATATTTTGTAGAGGGTTTAAATCAAATTGAGCACAAAGTTATCCAGTCCCAGTCGCGAGCACGTTTCGTTATATTAAATTCTTTTTGCGCAAAAGTTTCCGCTCTCGATTGGAGAGCAGAACAGTCAAAAGCATCTCCCGGGAATTATAAATGAAGCTTTTAAGCTTATCACTACACACGAAAATCTCCATCTCCACTGGCTTGGCGACTGGGTGGCAATGGCAAAACATTTTAAACGTTTAAACATGCTGAGGATTTTTTGCACTTTGCTTTGTGGATTCTTGCGGCGATGTTGGCTCTCGCAAGCCATTTGCTCATACATACTACATAGCATAACATAACGTAAAGCCACGTCAAAGCTAACATAGGAGCGGCGAAGCAGGCGCAGTCTGCCAGCCAGCCCACGGACTAAGAGCATGCAGTTTCTTCTCGAGGAGATTTTACATGACCCAGGCACGCTAATCCTTTCAAAAGGTCCATCACCTGCTGCAAATGTGCATTAAATACATAAATTACCAAAAGCATCACAAGAATTTTGGAGATGAACATTGTGTTTTATAATTAAACACTATCATATTTTTTTATCTTCCACCTACTAAAATTTGTTTATTCTTATTTAAATTTTTGTATGTATATTTTGAAGTCGGCAGAATTCGATGCGTAAAAAGAATAAACAGAAGGAGTATGGTATGACTAGCGAATGAAAGTTGACTTTTAAATTATTTTATAGATGTGGTTTCTTTTGAAACCCTTGAGAAGAATAGAATTTTACAAAATATTCAGGTATGAAATACTGGACTAGGAATGCACAGAAATACATTACTATGGCTGGCTGAAAATAGATGGCCGACTAGGGTAACTGAATATCAAAACAGGGGTGCGTTTAAAATATGTTAAACATTTGGTAGAGCGCCCGGCTAGAGATTGGGAGGCTTTGGGTTCGAATCCCAGCGAGGTCCATGAATTTTTCACAATTCTTTCTTCGTTTAAATAAATTTGTTCTGGATCCTATAGCCCATTTCTACGAATTTAAACATTTTTCGTTTATGTTCATTATAACAAAATATTTTGATCTTTAAACTATTTAGTTTGGCAATTATATGAAATAGGATTATTTTTAATTTCCTCTAACAGTAATTCCGACTCGAGGGTTGCTTACACCTAAGACGAACGAATTAGAAATTGCGGTATTACATTTTTTAAATACATCCCTGAATCCCGTTGCTAAGGTCATTTTAAATGTTTCCTCTGGTATTGAGTACAATTCTAATCTTCTGTAGCGGAATACATAAGGGTCAGTTTGCTTTCAAATCAAATATAGGGAAATGTTTTCAAAAGAAATCACATCTACTAAATAATCTAAACGCCAACTTTGATTCACTAGCCATTCTATACAAGTATAGAGCTCCGTGGATGTGAAATATATATGGTGGATATATTGACGTTTAAATGTTCTCTGCTCCCAATAAATCTTTTCAATTAAAAGAGATAGAAAATATGCGCAGTAGGTCAATAAATGGCATGAGTCATGGTTACGTGCATGTCGCCGGAGATCCATGGCGTTTCTTTAAAATGTAGACGTAAAATGTGAGGAAAGTCTTTGGCAACTTTAAAAAACTTTTCAAAAAGTTACAAAAACTTTTATTGCAGCTAAAATGTCAAACGATGCAAATTTTTACAGAGAATACAGGTATTTTAGTGACTGCCACATTCTTGGCGTTTCGTTTGACAGCCCAGCTGGCAGTTACATACGCCATTTTACTTACTATGTGCAGAAATAAAAAGAGATAGTTGCTAAATTGGAAAGGTCTACTGCTATTGTCTATTGTCTTCGAATTCGGGTTGCTTATGTTTGGCAATATAGCAAAATAATAATAATAATTATATAAAAAAATTTGGGGTAGCTAACACAAAACCTCCCGCTATTTATATCCCGAATCTCAAAAAAGATTAATCTAATTCTTATTTTTGGATTAGCAAATTTTACTCTAATTTTGGCAGTTTATTTCTTAAAGTATAGTCTAATCTAATCCAAGTAACTACATTTTTTGATAATAAAATGAAGATTAAATATTAAATACCGGGATAGAATAGAATTAACTAATCCAAAAATGAGGATTAGCTTAAACTTTTTTGTGAATCATTAATTTTTATTAATCTAAATATATACCTACATATTTACTTATGCTAGAAACTATATTGAGTTCTTTTCCTATTATTCTAATTACTTTTTTTAAAAAACGTTACTATTATTTTTTTGAAATAATTAGTTCTTTTGACAGTACCATTTATCATTGAATAACTGCATAACTAAGGAGTTTTGTTTGTTTAAAGTGTAGGCTCCGGGATTTAAATTATAAATAATTTTATAAATTTATTGATAAAGTATGTAGAAAAAGTATTAATGCACATCTGTAGAAAATCTATTAATCTATTTTTTATAACATAAATCTCGAAAAAATAACATTTAAATTTTTCAAAGAAAAACTATTTTGAGCTTCAAGTGAAGTGCCTTTTCCGATTTGATTTACACATCTGATTTACACCAAAATTTAATGGCTTCTATCTATATTAGAATAAGGCAGAAATACAAGGTTTCAAAATTTTCTGAGTGATAGTATTTGAGTTAGAGCGAAGGATCCACATATACATACACATAGACATCATCATGAAAATATTAAAATTGGATTCTAAAACGTGCTCATTTACCAAAATCTCGATATGCGATTTTTTGCGCGATCCCTATACCTCCCTTACCAAGGGTAGCAGGAGGTAACCTAAATTCAAATACAACTTATTTGCTTATAAAATGAACAAATATACGAAATATATAGATAACTTTTATTTTTATTTTCAAATACCGTGCGACGTTTTAAATTTGGCAAATGTATTATGTATAATATAAAGACATGCTATGGAATTATCGGTTTGTCTATGTCATCTAGATTTGCTAAAATTAGAAAATTTGGTTCCACTTTTTGACGCACATTATATATTTTATATCGTGGTAATTATATTTTCTTATTAAAGATAGTAATAGCCAATCTTACAATATATACAAAATATTAACTAATTGAAACGAAATAATTACTAAATAACAAATTTATCATTGCTGACAATTATGCTATTTAATATTGTTTATTAACCTATTTAAAAGTTAGAATAGTAGCTGGAGATAGTGGTAATTGTAATATTGGCCCAGACGAAATATTGTATTTTTACGATTGCCATTCCACAAATATGGTTATCATCATGACATTGAAATTGAAAGGATGATGTACCATTGGTAATTGATTACATCATCTGCGGAAAAACAAAGAGTGAACAAAAACCTTTGGAGCCACTCAGTCTGAAACACCTGCGAATCATCCGAATCAGAAAACAAAACAATCCAAAGAGCAAAACAAAAAGCGCGCGTAAATTTCCGTTTCGAAGCGTGGAGCGAGGCGTTGCCATGACTAACCCGCCGCCATTGTTGTCGCTGTTATTCTTTCTCGTGTAAAACGTGTTTCCGATTAAATTGTCCGGATTCTAGCGGCGTAATCCGAGACGGCCGTGGAGAGCCAGACCGCAGATATTTATTAAACTGAACACTTAATCCAGGCACGGAGAACATACGATCATTTCGACTTGATGCGAAACGGCAAGGTTTAAGACCTTAAAAGGGAACAGCGAAGGCGATGGATAGTACTTAGATGTTGAGGGATGTGTTCGTACTGACACAATAATAATCTGTAATCGCTTTTGTACATTATAGTTCTTCAAAAATGTCGATAAAGGATAATTTCGAAAGAAAATGGATTTACTGGCAGATGCCTTTTTATTAAAATTCTAAACTACGGACAATTAAGTAAGGAGCTATGTCAGAAATAAAGAAACAAATTTTATTTCACGTGAAAATTTTTGGTGACCGTATAAAACGCATCGCTATACTCAGGCCCGGATTAACATTTCTTTACGCCCTAGGCCAAAATTCTTGTCTGCACCCCCCTCTCCCTCTCAATGTATACCGAGTTTTAATAATGCTTGATTTCATTAAATTCTTGTTCTATATCGGTGCCTTTATGAGTCTATAAACGCACTAAAAACATGTTAAGAGGATCTATAAACGTACTGTTTTTGGAGCTTTTCGTTTTCTATGACTTACTGCTTTTAAAACTGATACATAAATGACATATCAACATCAAATTGTTGACAGTCAACAAAGAATTTTCATCCCTGAAGTTCAATTTGTTAGAGCGAAATGCTACCAACGTAACTGATTTTACAAATCGCATTTATTAAAAATCTAATAGAATTATAAAATTACCCCAATAGAAAAAATTATATAAAAAGTTTCATAAGAACTGTAATCGCACTCGTCCTTTATAAAACTCGTTTTCCAAAGTTGGACTCATGGGTTAACAGATTATCTTATGAAATTTGTTTTCAATATACCCACTATTATCAGTCATCAAAGCTACATTTACCAGCTTTTTATAACTAGCTAAAGATTACCACTTTTATTTTGCTTCTCTATCTATCAAATGAAACGCATGTAAACAATAATTTTGTACTTATTAGATGCAGTTTTTAATTCTGAATAGTTTTACAGTATTACAGTCATGAAAATTTTACCATTATATTTGATAAGATTCATAAGTAGATGCCCGGTATATAAATATCAGAATTATTTAAATTCTTCGACAACTGTCATAGCTCAACAGGATTTAGCAATCACTCTGCTATAGTGATTTTGTATAATTAAAGCAAATGTAACTGCTTACGTCGTCTAATAGAGCTGGTGCCAAATATCATGAGCTATGAAATGCGCAGATCAAGAAGAGAGACAGCTAGAGAAAGGTCAGGCAATAGGGGAGAGAGAAAGATAGAGTTTTGCTTTCTGCGTAACAACTCTTGAGATTTGGCACGGTTATAACTGCAGGCACTTCTCTCTTTCCGTTTTCTCATTTATCCAACTACTCAATGTACGCCCCCTCCGTGCCTGCACCCTAGGCCATGGCCTAGGTTGGCCTTATAGGTAATCCGGGCCTGGCGTGGCTATACTGACAAATGACATTCGACTGTGTTCATATTTCTCATCCGATTTTTTTTTTAAATCGTATTATTAATTTTAAATGAAAATATGTTTTGCAAAAGGAATTGTTCATTAATATATCTATAGATACAATGGCCAGGGCCGCTCCGTGGGTATTAGGCGCCTTTGTGCTATATTACATTTTAGCGCCCCTTCCCCTCATGATGTAAAATTTACAAATTAAAGTTTAAACTATACTTTTCGTTCTTCAAAAATGCTAGATTTATTATATTGATGAAATTTTCTTAGATTCATTCTTGTAATCAAAATCGTTTGTTGTAATCAACAATTTTACAACAGATTTCAAAATTGTATATGCATTTGATTCTTTGCAAAATGATAATATGTATTTAAATATTGGATTCATTATGGGATTCATTCTTGTAATCAATAATCAATATATTCATTGTTGTAATCAACATTTTCATAGTTATTATTTCAATATAACATTGCTAGAATAATAACGAACCGATTGATACGATAATTATTTTACTTATAACTAGAGCTCTAATGCAAACAAATTAAAAAATATATTGTTCACTTCTATCACGTTAATTTGTAAGTTTTATAGTAATTTTGTCTTTACGAATAAGAGCATTTTATAAAAATTCACTATTATCTGCTTTACTATCTTGAAACGACGCCCCTCAAAGTCAGGCGCCTTTGTGCGGGGCACAACCTGCCCACCCGCACGGCGCGGCCCTGATATTTTATAATGATTGGTAATGAAAATTAGGTTTATGGTTTTTGTTTAGGTTTAAGTAAATCATTCACAAATGTAAGTTTAAATTACCTAAAAATTAATTTTGATATGTACAGACATCTGTGTAAATGCTTCAAAAACAAGATTAAAATATCGGTGGGGCAGTACTTAACAAGACACCTGTGCGCCGTGAAACTGTCATTCGCTTGACATTATTGGTTATATTTCAGCAATTATAAGTTATGACAGTCTCTATGTTCTTCTCGCATTTGTTTAAAAAGCCGAATCCACCAAGTGGATACTAAATAAAGACGGGTATATATATATATATATATATATATATATATATATATATATATATATATATATATATATATATATCATTTCAGACTCGTTCTCATTGGTGAAGTTTGTGACGTCAAACTAAATCATAAACCTAAAGTTTGGACCTTGCATTGTTTAACTTTATGATTTGGATTTAGAGATCCTAAATTCTGAAGTGTGAATGGTGTCATTACATAATATGCGGCCAAAGTCTTTAAATCTAAACTATAAACCATAAATCTAAACCTAATTTTCATTTGTGAATGCACCTTTATACAAGCAAGTTGCTTTCTAGGAATCGATAAGATATTGATTATTAAGTTTATAAGTTTATAGAAATGAGCCAGTTTCTTATTTTTCAAAAAGTATTTTGAATTGAAACTTTGCATTTATGGCAATACATACTAATTCGTGGTCTTGATTTCTTGGATATGTTCAGTACTTTTTTAGGTCTTACTATAAATAATAAATATAGTAGAATGCTCTAACCACTGAGGTACAAAGCCCAAATGAGCTAAAAATGATTCTACTTCGAGAGATCTAATAGGTACAATGAAAGCGACATCTCCGATGGCGTGTCTTACTATTTATTCCCAAGGCAACTACTTAGAAGAAGATACGAGTAACAGCGATTAACACGACATAAATTTAGAAAGGCTAGTCTGCGAATTCGTTGATACAGTTTGAGAACCACTCCTTCTGCCCAACCTTGCTAGGTCACCAGTAAGAAATATTTACATGACACGTGTATGACTCATAAATGAATATGGAATTATTGTAATTCATAACAATTTTGACTTACCATTCGAATTAGGTGTGTTCTACAGAAAACATGATAGATACACTATTATTTTTTTGTGTGCGACGCGAATCAATCAAAATATGCAGTCCTAGGTATATAATGTCAATTATCCAAAAGTTTCTTGCTGTGCTACGTCCGGGATAAGAAAGTATAGAAAATAAGTTCATTTCTCCAAACTTCTTATCGAATATTTCGGAAAGTTCGACAAGAACGAAACGTACTCAAATATTTGCTTGCGTCATCCACTTTAAACGTTCCTTTGGATTCTCTCTATCACTTTAAATGTCAAAGTTCCTCGGAGAAAAATTTAAATTTATGATGGAACGCAGCCGATATAATGCAGCGGTTAAATAAATCCATTACTTGCAGTTCCTCAATCCTTGCGATCATTCTTCAAGTTTATCTCGCGCACAATGGAGATCTCGAGGATTCCTCTTTGAGCGAAGCGTAGATCAAATGTCTTGCAACGGCAACTAAATATTGCCGAACAAAACACATAAAGACTTTACAGCAAAACTCTATATCACAAGAATAACGCTGTTTTACATTTTGTTTTGTGTGTATTTTGTTTCCTTTTGTTTCAGCTCGAAAACAATGGACTTCTTTATTAAAAATTGTGTTTTGTTCGTTTTCAGTATCTTATTTAATTGTTTGATGAAAATTGAAATCATGATTTAATAGTAATTGAAACTAGTATTTTTTTTTAAATTTAATGCTTTGTTGTAATCAACAATTTTCACTGTTATAATCAAAGTAAATCTATTATTGTAATCAACAATATTTCATAACTATGAAAAACTTTATTGTAGCAAATTTTTTACATTTTTGCTAAAATTTAGAACATCAAATCACTTTTTTGTAACAAAATTTTACCGTCTAACTGAGAGGCAGTTTGGAACAATGTGGTGTCAACAGTAGTGTATATTGCTAGTTATGAATGGAATGATATCATTCACCCTTCTCAGGGCCCGTAGCCAGGCAGGGGCCAGAGTGGACATTGCCCACTCTAAAACAAAGAATTATTCACTCTAGCGAAAATCCTAGTGTTTTTGTACCTATCGTTTTTACCTTACGTCACCTTTAGGTAAGGAAGGTATCGTTTTTGGTCAAAAAATTCGATGATAAGATTTGAATAAATAATCACGTTTTAGGGCCCCTAGAATACGATTTTATTATTTTTACATAACTCCAATACCACCGTTCCAAAAATTATAATTTTTGCGTATCACTTTTCTTTACATCCATATGAAAAGAAAAGCTGATTAGTTATTGGTTATAATTGCGCGGCCGGAAGTATCCTCATTTGATGATTTTAACAGTTTTTTTTAATCACTGTTAAATATAATTTTTTCACACTTAATGTTATTATAAATATTAAAGAATATTTTATTTCTTATACGATTTGATTACATTTTATACTTCATATTCAATAGATATTATAAAGAAATTAAAATAAAAAAATCTGATGTGGACACCACACGACTTCCTTGTACACAAGACCAATATGAAGATGAAATATAGACTCAATTATAAAATTGCACGTATTTGACGTAATTTTGGATTATATTTTAATATAGTTTTTCATTAAAATCTATTATGGGCTTCAAATAAAGTACCTTTTCTGGAAATTATGTAATGACCAAAAAGAGAGGTGCACAACTAGATGTTATAGAAGTCCTAAATACAAAATTTCAACTTTCTACGGCTTACTGTTTCTGAGTTATGCGAGATACGTACGTACAGACGTCACGACGAAATTAGTCAGAATGGATTCAGGGATGGCCAAAATGGATATTTCCGTTGAAATCTGGAAACCGAAATTTTTCGCGAATACAATACTTCCTTTATTTCGTACAAGGAAGTAAAAATTAAATTTCGCAAAGCAGCTGTGTTATAACCATGGAAACATCTATATTATGAAAATTCTAATTGACAAATGTCAGTGTCAAGCGCAATTGACGTTTGTTTATGTTATAATTTAACTGGAAATATATAGAATCTCTTACAAGAAATTTTCTGTATGAAATTTGTACAAAATACATAGAACTGACGGAAGGTAATGTGCTGGCCACATCAGATTTTTTATAAGAGGGCTGTTGCAATAATTTTTATACGACTTCTAAGTACTAAATTTTAAAAGATATTGTTCGTGTTTGTACGATCGGGTTATTGTTTATGTTTACCGATAGTGTTTCCAAGATAGTAGGTCTTATTTACAAATTACTGAACGGTAAGTGATGTGAATCACGTCGGTAAGTGATGTGCTTCCCTTACCGTGCTGTAGGCGAGACGGTAAATAAATAAAAACAAAAATCAAAGCTTACTTCAAAAATGACATATGGTTCTTTAAATATGTCAAAATAATTTTCAAATCTTATTTTTCTTTTAAATTTTGTGCGTCGATCGTGCAAAAAATAGTATAAGCATCACGAACGTTAAGGAATTACCGATCTCAGACAAAATTGGGGACATTGTCTTCGATCGGTGAACTGTTCTTACCGTTCTTAATACTTAATATACTATAAAGAACCTTAAGTTTGAAAATATCACGAAATATCTATTAAATAATTTATAATTAATTATTGAAATTTGAATATTATGAAAAAGTCCCGTGATCTGAAACAGAATGTGACGTCAGAGCACATATAGTTTTAACATGTGACAAACTATCGCCTAATTTTATTTAAGGCCGGTATTTCCATCTACGGATAAAGTGCTGGATAACTTATCTGTCGGATAAATGAACAATATCGCATCAAAATACGACATTCAATATAATTTACTTCATTTATGCTTTTATTTCGATGCGATATTTTATCATTTATCTGATGGATAGTTATCCTGAACTTTATCCGGAGATGGAAATACCAGCCCTTATATAAATAACGTAAACAATTTTCCTTTTCGCTATGAATGACGTACTGTAAGTGCTCTGACGTCACAGGAGTGGGGGGTTGTTTTTAATTACTATTTCTGGCGCCAATTTTTTTATGTAATTATTTACGAAAATAACAATAAATTAATATTATTTTTTATATTACTATGAAAAATATTGCATACAATTTCATTTAAAATACTTTAAAAAAAATGTGAAACCGGCTTATTACTTTAAAAAAATCTAGTATGTGAAAAAAATGCACTAATTTCAATGGGAGAGTCGGCATATCGTTCTAAGACGCCAAAAGAGGACAAAATAAGAATATCTATGTTAATCATTATACAATCGCTATTTGTTGTACTCTTTTAAGTTTTATTTGTATTTCAATAGGTTAAATATATGAATATTCAAATAGGAACCACGTCATCCACAAAGTTCAACCTCTTTCCGAGTTATAAATGTTTCATGACGTATAATTATCGAATACAGTTGTAGAGCAATTACGCGGTTAATTTTTTGTAGCACTATAAAAATGTCTTACGAAACTGGCTCCTGAAATAAACATTAAGAGAAGTACTTGTTCATATTTTATTACTTTTTAAAACTATTGTCATCCTTTAATACGCCGGAACATTCATAATTCATCAGGAGAATAAAATTTCAAGACTTTTTAATGTTTATAACATCGTGCATTAAAGATTAATGATACACGGAGAGTTTCTGCGCAGTTTGAAGGCTTTGCATTAAATTTACCTTCCGATTTTGGCGAGGATTTCAACATTCGAGTGAAAATTTGTGCCACTTTTTTAGGATCAAATCGTTTCTTATTCTTAAAACCATAGATAACCAACATTTATTTTTTCCATTACATATCATTTTTTAATGTCTTCTTAGTATATATGCGAATGAAAAAGTTATTTTTCCCTCACGCTACCATTGGTAAGGGAGGTATAGGGATCGTGCTAAAAATCGCATATCGAGATTTTGGTAAATGACCACGGTTTAAGGTCCCTAGAATCCAATTTTAACATTTTCACGATGATGTTTTTGTTTATGTGTGTGTGGATCCTCCACTCTAACTCAAATACTATTATTCAGAAAATTTTGAAACCTTGTATTTTGAACTTTTTGTGTAATGGAAAGAGTCCATTAGATTTTGGTGAAAATTCGATAACCGGAAATGGCACTTTACTAGAAGCTCAAAATAGTTTTTCTTTGAAAAATACCTTTAAATGTTATTTTTTGAGATTAATGTTATTATAAAAATTAAAGATTATTAAATGTTCTATAGATTTGCATTAATACTTTTTCTATATATTTTATGGATAAATTTATAAAATTATCTATAATTTAAATTCCAGAGCCTACGCTTGAAACAAACAAAAAGCAGTTATTCAAATTTATGTAACTGACAGATAAATATCACTATCAAAGAAATAATCATTTCAAAATAATATTAGTAACGGTTTATAAAGAAAAAAGTAAATAGAACAATAGAAAAGGAATTCAATACAGTTTCCAGCATAAGAAAATATGTAGGTATGTATTTAGATTAATAAAAATTAACGATTCACAAAAATGTTTAAGCTAATCCTCATTTTTGGATTAGTGAATTCTATTCTATCCCGGTATTTCAAATTTAATCTTCATTTTATTATAGCTTCGGTGGTTCAATTGGTAGAGCAACGCCTCATGTTATCAGTGCCCTCGGGGCTCTGGGTTCGAATCCCACTAAGGCATGGATGTGTGTGAATGTGAACCCACTCTGTAATTGGGATTTAATCCTGATGGGGGTTTAAAAAAAAGGTAGTTACGTGGATTAGATTAGACTATATTTTAAGAAATATACTGTCAAAATTAGAGTAAAATACGCTAATCAAAAAATAAGGATTATCTTAATCTTTTTTGTGACTCGGGCTGTAAATGACGGGAGGTATTGCGTTGGGCACACCAGATTTTTATTATTAGAATCGATAGGTACCTCTTGTTTTCTATTCGCGCCAACCCTAGAGTAGTTTTGATTGTTGTAATTTATATTTCTATTGTTGTAATCAATATTTTTATTGTAGTTATCACTATATTCATTGTTGTAATCAATAGATTTATTAAAAAATTAACGAATACACGAATATATTATATTAAAAAATTGATTCTTGTTAAAATAATTAGTACTATACTTTTATTTCTTTATATTTTTCTTGGAAAGCATTTTCTTATAAATTTCAGTTAATATTTTTAGAAAAACAATTAAAATATATTATCTGTTTTTTTCAATTACACTTTGAAAGCTTGTAATATAAATAATTCTTTCCGACGAATCCAAGTCGAAACTATTTTTCACAGAATTACATTTTTACTAAGTTTGAATACTAGTGATTACATTTCAACGAAAACAAAAACTGCTCGTAAATAACAAAGAGTAATTTCGACTTGTGGTCTAGCAATGTCATTTACAAACATATTATTTGTAATAAAGTCATTATGGAAGACCATTGTTAATGTTATCTTCGTTTTTCATGTTTCGTAACCACAAACTAGTGCAATTACGGTTAATTGCGGGTAACAGCATGAACTGTTTCAAAAATATAACTGTGCAACTAATATTATTTATCAATATGTTGCAAAATCGTGTGCTTCAATTAAAAATAATGTCAGTACGTGATATAATGTTTATTATTATATTGTTTTCATTACATTTACAACAGTTCAGTTATATTTCGTGCGATAAGGTACGAATATACGATTGTCATTATGGCTAAGCCATTACTTACATGGAAACCAATAATCGAAAACAAAGACATACTCATGCTTCAAACTACTGTTGTAAATTTTATAGTATTTCGTTTTGTGTTTTGTGAAATAGAAGACACTGATATAAACGAAAGATTAAACAAACCATCAAAACTACTTCATGCAAAAAATCTGATGTGGCCAGCACATTACCGTCCGTCAGTTATATGAGGTATTTACGAAAATTCTACCGGTGAACTGTTACCGGTAAACAGCTTTTTACCAGGTTATAGCTACCGGAATCGATATTTTAAGAACGCAAGTGGTAAACAAGGTAGATCCATAAACTATGAAAAAAATTGAAAATTTGAAACAGGTTAGAAATTTAATGTAGTTAACAAACTGAGCAGAGTCCTACTTTGAACACATTTCCACTTTTAACGCGCGCGCTTCGCTTTGCATCACTAAATTTTTTTGAGATTAGATTCTTCTTGAATCCGGTAGATGTATCTGGTAGATATTGTACAATTTTCGAACACGGTAACTTTTTACCACTCGTGTTTTCGAATACAGTCGGTACATGCGGTATCTACCGGTAGAATATAGAATACAGAAAGTTCCTTGCAAAAGATGCTAAATTTCTTGTATGTACATTACCTTCCGACATTATTTATACAAATTCCATACAGAAAGTTTCGAGCAAAAAGATCCTATATTTCGAGTAAAAGTATAATACAAATATACTACGAATATGTCAATTGACACTGACATCTTTCAATCAGAATTTTCTTAATATAGTAACTGTTTCTAGAATAGCAAGCTAATTTATGAAATTTAGTTTCTTTATAATTTTATAACTCTATATCTATTTAATATGAAGTATAAAATGCAGTCAAATCGTATAAAGAATACAATTTTCTTTAATATTTATAATAACATTAAATGTGAAAAAATGATATTTACCTTCGTTTTTTCAAGAAAAACTGTTAAAATCTTTAAATGAGGGTACTTCCGGTTGACCAATTATAATCAAAATCTAATCAACTCTTCATATGGATGCAACGAAGAGAAATACGAAAGAATTATATTTATAGTAATCAAAAATACTATAATTTTCTGAAAAATTAAATGCTTGTAATTTACAATTCTTAAATCTTAGTGAGATCATTTTATTTTTCGTTTCAGTAGATACTGAATTTCCATGATTTACTATTCAAATTAGGTAGAGTAAAATAAAGGAAATATCTTGTCAAACGGATAATTTGTTGGCATTGTTATATTGCACACAATAACTATAAAATTGTTGATTACAACAAACGATTTTAGTTATATTGATTACAAGAATGTATCTAACAAAGGGGATTTCATCAATACTTTACATCTAGTGATTTTCGGAAAAATTATAGTTTAAAACATGTGATAATTTGCAAATTATACATTATACCTACCCACGGAGCGGCACTAGTTTCACCAGAGATGAACATATCGGACCTTAATTAGGTCGAATACATGTAAAATTTGGACATGTCGTGCTGCTGTCGAAGAAACCCATGAAAAATGAAACTTCGTCAGATTGAAAAATTCAACAGTCTGTGATTTCGTCCATCCACAATTTCGTCTCAAACGCAATTTTCTCATAAATAATAATTTGATAAAGAGTTTCCAAGAACCTTTGACGTATGTCCAACAAACAAAAAAAATCCAACCGGGTTTGTTCGAAACTTGAAATGTTTCAGCTACATGCCTCCGCGTGTAACACGTAGCTAGTTAAAAATCCAAGTGAGACATGAAATGCACATTGTTTTGCCGAGTGTCACGCATACATCATGCCGGGTACGCTTATCTAGAGCGTTTATAAAGCCGGCCATTGTACGGAAGAATCCACTGGAATACTGGAAATATTTTACGAAATCAGGATTCCGAAGTTAAAAACCTCGTTGCATTGCATTGCGCTCTTCGTCTACTTTTTCGTGGCTATCAAGCCAAGTATTCTCGCAGTTGTTTTATTTGCTTCAGTTGCTATAGCATCAAGATTTATATTTGTTTTATTGTTTTACTGTTTTACTTACGTCAGATATTTATATTTTAACGGGCCTACTCGGTAACAAATTGGTGAAAAGTGTTACCCAACAGATATGGATTTGGCAACTGATTTATAATAACTGATTTACAGAATAGGTCCGTATAGCAATTTATATTTATTTGACCAGTATCTTTTCACATTAATGAACAATATTTTGAAAAATAAATGATCAGTATATAAATACGATTGATCAGAAAGCCGTTACACTGGCGATTCACCGGAAGCCAATCACTCCGCTTCGCTCTGTGTTGGCTTAATATAACATCCCTAACTTTTCAGAGATGATAAGAACTACATTAACCGTGGTTTTAACTGGGATGAAGGAGGGGCTGGAATTTAAAAAAAAAAAAAAAATTCAAGATATTGATCACTGCAAATTTTTGATGCTTTTGTAGGTGTGAAATATTTTCTTTTTATGTCATCTATCCACAATCGTAATATACCACTATTATTTAAAGGAAATCTGTAAAATATTTAAAACAATAGTATGAATAAATATGTATACATATATATGAACAATAATACTTACTTGAAAAATTATAGAGAGTTATTCTTGCTATGTCTATTTGTGCACCCAAAAGCACTACAAGAAGAAGGCATATTGCCTTCTATTATGGAAATATCTCACTTAAAGTATTTATTCACCAAGAACACTACACAAACACCACTTTATTCAAGAAAACTACCAAATAATGCATAATGCAATAATGGACCTTATCAATTTAAAGAGATAGAAGATATGCGCAATGGGGATCTGCGCATAGTAAGAACAACTGAGATTTATGGCGTTTGTTTCTAAAAAATTCAGACGTAAAATGTGAGAATATCACAGATAACTTTTAAAAAAACTTATCGAAATAAGTTATAAAAGCTTTTATTGAAGATAAAAGTTCTAATGATGCAAATTTTCACTGAGAATACAGATATTTTAATGATTGCAATATTTTTGACGTTTCGTTTGACAGTCCAATTGGCAGTTGTTCACGCCATTTTCTTACTATTTGCAGCGGTAGAAAGAGAGCCGTTAAATTAAAAAGGTCCATGTTTGACGTTTTGCCTTTTCTGCAAATGGCGCCGTACCCCACCACTTGCCTCACTTGTTAAAGGTATGTCAGCTATCCAGTGTTTTATTAGAACATCCTTGGATTAGGTTAAGTTATGGTTATGTGAGTTAATGTAGATTAGGCTAGATAAATTTAGGGTAGATTCAGGCCCGGATTACCCATAAGGCCAACCTAGGCCATGGCCTAGGGCGCAGGCACGGAGGGGGCGCACATCGAGTATTTGGATAAATGGGAAAACGAAAAGAGAGAAGTGCCTGCAGTTACTAGACGACGTAAACAGTCACATTTGCTTTAATTATACAAAATCTGTATAGTAGAGTGATTGGTAAATCCTGTTGAGCTATGACATTTGTCGAAGATTTTAAAGAATTCAAACATATTTATATACCGGGCGTTTACTTATGAATTTTAGCAAATACAATGGTAAAATTTTCGCGACTGTAATTTCTGCCCTGTGAATTTTAGAATAAAAGTATAAATACGAAAACTGTTCAGAATTAAAAACTGCATCTAACAAATCCAAAATTATTGTTTACATGCATTTCATTCGAGAGATGGAAAATTTATCTTCAATGACTGATAATAGTGGGTATATTGAAAAACAAATTTCATAAGGCAATCTGTTAAGCCACGAGTCCAACTTTGGAAAACGAGCCGCTTTGCGATGAGCTTTACAAAGGACGAATGCGATTACAGTTCTTATGAAACATGTTTTTATATTATTTTTTCTATTGGGGTAATTTTATAATTCTAGTAGATTATTAATAAATGCAACTTGTCAAATCAGTTACGTTGGTAGCACTTCTGGCTAACAAATTGAACTTCAGGGATGAAAATTATTTGTTTACTGACAGCAATTTGATGTTGATATGTTACTTATGTATCAGTTTTAAAAGCAGTAAGTCATAGCACCTCTAGAAAACGAAAAGTTCCAAAAACAGTACGTTTATAGATTTTCTTAGCATGTTTTCAGTGCGTTTATAGACTCATAAAAGCACCGATATAGAACAAAAAATTAATAAAATCAAGCATTATTAAAATTTGGATATGTATTGAAAGGGAAGGGGGGAAGGGGTGTAGTAATGAATTTTGGCCTAGGGCGTAAAGAAATGCTAATTCGGGCCTGGGTAGATTAGGTAAATTACATTGTAATTATATTACAAGTTTACTGCTGCTGTGGGCATTATAGTTTTTCCAGAGTTGTCACCTATATTTTTGATAATTCGAGTCTATCTGTTATTGAAAACCCATTAATTTTTTAAAAATCTGTGATTTCAGTGTCTCATCAATTACGTGTCTTACGTTCACCATCTTTAACAAATGTCTGTACAGTGAAACTGCTAGCGAACATGCCACCGGTTACGTACCATTTAAGTCCGTATATTTTTCTCCTCCTTGACTGGTGTTTTGTCTTCTATAATGGCCTGTCTTGTTAAATTAATGGCCGATTATTACCGTGCGTTATTATATTTACAGTGTGCATCGTCGATTTAAATTACTAACGGCATTATGTGACGCCTCTTCCCGCTCAAATGCGTCAGAAATTCTTTATCGGTTGTTTGACCTGCAGGCAGCAAATGGAAATTTCTATCCCGATGCTTCCCGCCATTGGCATAGCATGACTGGCGTTATTGGCGATGTTAACGATACAAGACTGCGTGGAATATTATATTGATATTATCGCTAGATTTTTATTTCTGATTTTAAAGTAGATGTGCCTATCATTTTAGTAATTACCAAGAGGCGTTCATATTTTTATGGATGGGATGAGTAACTGTATGCCTTAATGTAATTTTCATGGTAATGCATCAAAATGGACTCCAAGGCCAAAGTTCAAAAACGAAAGAGACACATAAGACTTGTAAGAGGGAGGACAACCTTTTCACAATCGAAAAAATCATTTCTGAAAACATTATTCATATTATAATTTAACTTTCTCATTTTTACCTCTCGCTAAGAGAGGTATTGAATTCATGCTTAAAATCGCATATACAGATTTTAGTGAATAAGCACGTTTTAAGGTCCCTAGGATCCGATTATAACATTTTTACGATGATGTGTGTGTGTGTGTGTGTGTGTGTGTGCGTGCGCGCGCGCGTGTGTGCGTGCGTATGTGTGTGTGCGTGTGGATGTTGGATCCACGATTTCTCTAATACTATAAGACTAAAGACATTTTTAACTACGGATTCCTCAATCTAACAATAATGGGAAGAGTTGATTAAGTTTTGGTAACAATTGGACAACCGGAAGTAGTAGTTACAAGAAAAAAATCATCGAAATATTATTTATCGAAAATTTATGTAAATACTTATATTAAAGAACGTTAAATTCTTTATTCGATAAATATAAATTCATTATTATATCTTCTATAGATTTAGAGATAAAGAAATGCATATAAAATAATTTGATGTAACAAATCTCAGATCAAACTACTACAAGGCAAGAAATTCAAATGTTTGTAATTGACACATAAATGTCACTGTCAAAAATATTTGTATGCCACTGTCAAAAATATTTCTACATCATTATGAAAATTTAAAAAAATCAACAACGCAAAAGAATATACGTAAAAAATCTGATGTGGACACCATACGACTTCCTTGTACGCTAGACCAATATGAAGTATAGACCCAATTATAAAATTACCTGTATTTGACGTAATTTAACATTAACATCTATTTTTTTTTGTTATTTTTTGTCCTAATCCATAGCAAGCTTCATTACAAAAACCAAAAAGTATACAAGTTTTAAATTTACATATTTTGCTTATACAAAGGGCTAATTTAATAATACTTGTGCTAGACGCAAAATTTAATTCTCTAAAACTCTTATTTGAAGCATTTATTTCTAAAATCAAAATGAAACCATTTTATTCAAGAAATACTATTAACAATTTCAGGTAATATATCACTTTCGGTTAGCCTGTTTTAACCAAAATCTACTATGTTATTCCATTTGACATAAAAGTCTTATATACCAAATTTGAAAAGTTTTAGATTATATTTTAAAATAGTTTTTCATTAAAATCTATTATAGGCTTCCAATAAAGTACCATTTCTGGAAATTATGTAATGACCAAAAAGGAAGGTGCACAACTAGATGTTATGGCAGTCCTAAATACAAAATTTCAACTTTCTACCGTTTTTGTTATGCGAGATACGTACGTGCGTACGTACAGACGTCACGACGAAATTAGTCAAAATGGATTCAGGGATGGTCAAAATGGATATTTCCGTTGAAATCTGAAAACCGAAATTTTTCGCGATTACAATACTTCCTTTACTTTGTACAAGGAAGTAATATATTTTCAACATTATCTATTTTTTGTTTATAAAGAGTATCGTAGATCAGATAAGTCAATAAATTTGACAGCTGTTACAGGAAATACTATCGGTAAAGAAGGAAATGATAAAATGGAATTAAACTTGTTCTTTTTGCACACATCACAACTCACTTCATCTCAACTCAGTTCTGTATTCTGTACTGAGCTAAGTTACAATTGGGTCAAAAAGAATACAGCTATTGAAATGTAGCAAGGTTATGTTTTATGTCAGAATAATTTTGCAATTTCTATTTTATAAAATATTTGCAATGAATGCGAATGATAAGACGTCAAATATTATGTGATGCAGTGGGGGATGTAATAATTCTTACAAAATTACCAATTGAAGTATCAAATTTTATAAATTTTCTAGAAGATTATATGAGGAATAGATGTATAAGAAAATAACTTTTCAACAAATATCTTCTACTAACATGAAAAATTCTTTTAGGTATACATATTTTCTCATTATAAAAGATACTTATCGTATAAATAAAATTCCAACAATGGTCGTTTGATTGCAATAATGAATTTTATAAAAATGTGTTTCTTAAGTTAATATTTGAACAAGATATAATACAAGAAGCAGAAGATTGTGTTAAAATTGTATAATACTTGCAGTTGTATGAAATAGAGGTCTATTTTTGACATAATTCGTCTATTTATTATAGATTTTGTACATGTAATGTTAATGTGTTAAAGATAGAAATTCACATGGTTCGTATTTTTCGTGTATTTTCTTTTTCGAGCTTGTGCAACTAATTCCATTAAGAGCCTGGTATATTTTCAAGAAGAATCTTCTTCATTTATTGCGAATATAAAAGAAAGATGCTAACATTATACACTGATATCGTGATATGAAGAAATTTTCTTCTTTCCAATCATTCAAGTTTTCCAACTTTTTAATTTCAATTTCCATGTATTGTGCATCTTGTAACATTTAACTAATATTATAATTATAATATAATTTAAATATGGTATTTTGACTTTTGATTGTCACATCACAAATATAGCGTTTTAAATATTATCTTTATTCATTTCAATATACTATGATATATAGTATTCATACACAATTCAACAACTCAAAATAAAATTGTAAATTGTATCACTTTCTCGAAATGTCAAAATTGATTCGGTAACCAAAAATGCCAATGTAGCCGTTAGAGGCGCTGACTCTCAAAATGTGCACATCGCCTATCGACCTTTTCAATTTAAAGAGATAGAAGATATGCGCAATGGGGATCTGCGCATAATAAGAACAATTGAGATCTATGACGTTTGTTTCTAAAAAATTTGGACGTAAAATGTTAGAATATCTCAGATGACTTTAAAAAAATCTTGTCGAAATAAGTTACAAAAGCTTTTATTGAAGTTAAAATGTCTAGCGATGCAAATTTTCACTGAGAATACAGGTATTTTAATGACTGCAATATTTTTGACGTTCCGTTTGACAGCCCAACTGGCAGTTGTTCGCGCCATTTTCTTACTATTTGCAGCGATAAAAAGGGAAAGCCGTTAAATTGAAAAGGTCCATTCTCTGTCTGTATATATTTCTTATACTTGTTATTATTTTATTGTGAAAATCGGTTAAGTTCCCATTCTCTTTGTGCTTAATTGTGGCACATATTTTATTCTTACTCCGTTGGCAATTTAATGCAAGTAAGTCATGTTATTTTTATCTAAATGCGATCTCGCGTCCTGGTTAATCAGTTACTTGTCAAATAAACCTAACTGCCTACTTTTTCAAAAGTCGTATATCTGTTTTCAGTTATCAAGCCAGGCTGCTAAGCCTGTACAATGAAATAGCGAAAAGAGCATAAATTTCCACACGTGTCAACCTTGTGTATTTCTCTGCCAGCTCTAAAGAGAAAGACATTTTGATGTGTATAAGACACGACACCGACTTTGTGTAAATATTTAATGTCTGATTTTTATCATTCCTCCCATAAACACTAAGAACTTTGAAGTTTTAGATGTTGTAAAATTTTACTGTTTCGCTAAATTCCAAAAAAGTAAGGCTTGTAGGATATTTCCTACTAAGTTTTTTATTTCTCACATAAAATTTATAGTTTAATATCATTCTGGAATGATAATTTTACCAATCATTTTTCATCAATTTTTATGGCTTGATATGAAATTTATAACTTAGTCCCACTTCTTTCTCATTATCATACAGACAGAGATAAAATTTTAAATGCTTCCTTTTATTACCATCTAATTAATGCATAGCGCTAAGCGATGTGAATTATAAATGATTATGTTGACGTTAAAGATTTATTCAAAGCTAGCAACTTGCTAATTGCTATGCGAGAATTCCTTTATTTTCTGGATGGCTTCAGAATTTAGAAAACTATCAAAAAGATATAAAAAAGAAACGTTAGAAACTATTAAGTTATAATTTAAATATGCAGATTTCAAATATTGATTACAACAGTAAATATTTATGGCAGACTTCATATTCGTTGATTGCAACAATAAAAATATACTCGCCTTTAGTATGCCAGTGGCTTAACTAATGCTACTTATTTTAAAACTGCAAATGAATAACAATCAAAACAGACATGTCAATATTGTACAAAAAGAGTTTAATAGGTACTATAGACAGTTTAAACACAGTTATAGTGACATGTATTGATTGACAATACTGAAACTTTCTTGTTTTGGATCACTCATTCCCACAATGTCGACATTGGTTGTTCTTGCATTAAGCCATAGATATACCTGTCTAAATCTCTTACAACTTTTGGGTATCAATATGGCATTCTTCTTTATTGTATGATTGGAATAAGCTTTACCTATTTAAATTTAACAAAGCAGATTTCGCAAATTGATTAGGTACAACAGAATCCAATTTTAACATTTTCACGATGATGTCTGTGTATGTGTGTGTGGATCCTCCACTCTAACTCAAATACTATTATTCAGTAAATTTTCAAATCTTGTATTTCGAACTTTTTCTGTATTGGAAAGAGCCATTAGATTTTGGTGAAAATCGGATAACCGGAAATGGCACTTTACTAGAAGCTCAAGATAGTTTTTCTTCGAAAAATATCTTTTTTGTGCAACCGGACGCGAAATTTGCATTTCGCAGCCGCAATACAGACCGCGAAATTAAATTTCGCGACCGTTGTCATGGTAGCCACCTTGAAAGCTAACTTTCTATTTACAATGAAACTGTTTAAAATTAATAATATTTGTAATTACATATTTTTTACGGTTGCACAAAAAATATTGTGTACACCTTGTCCGCGAAATCCTTTAGCGCCCTCGAGAATGTCTTGCCTCGGCCGCAAGCGGCCTCGGCGACAATTTTTTTCTCAGTACGCTAAAGAGTGATTTCGCGGCCTTGATATACAAATAACTATAAATGTTATTTTTTCGAGATTAATGTTATTATAAAAATTAAAGATTATTAATTTTTTTATAGATTTGCATTGATACTTTTTCTATATATTTTATGGATAAATTTATAAAATTATCTACAATTTAAATCCCAGAGCCTACGCTTTAAACAAACAAAATGCAGTTATTCAAATGTATGTAACTGACAGGTAAATGTCACTATCAAAGAACTAATCATTTCAAAATAATATTAGTACCGTTTTAAAAAGTAAATAGAACAATAGACAAGGAATTCAATACAGTTTCCAGCATAAGTAAATATGTAGGTATGTATTTAGATTAATAAAAATTAACGATTCACAAAAATGTTTAAGCTAAGCTAATCCTCATTTTTGCTCCGGTGACTCAATGGTTAGAGCACCGCCTCATGTCATGAGTCCCCTGGGGGCTCTGGGTTCGAATCCCACTAAGGCATGGATGTGTGTGAATGTGAACCCACTCTGTAATTGGGATTTAATCCTGTGAGGGGTTTAAAAAAGGGTAGTTACTTGGATTAGATTCGAGTATATTTTAAAAAATGATCTGTCAAAATCGGTTCTAAATCGTTCCAACAGTCGGTTCTAGAACTATAAGTTCGCACATGGATTCTAAAAAGTTCTGAATCATGTTCTGAACTTTCTGTTGGAACCTACAATAGCATTGCGGATAATTATGTATTTGTTTGGTATGTGCGTATTTTCCTTTCTACTACAATATTAATTATACAATATAAGTTTACTGAAGTAAGATTATCTGACTATGTTTAAATTGGTCAAATACCTCTCTGTACATCTACATGAAAATAAACAAACTTTGGCATCGAGTATGGAGTCAACATAAACGAGTAAAAATTTCCTCAGCAAACATTAATTTCGTTTGAAGTAACGAAGTTAAAGCAAAGATATTTTTAATTACGTTATATTTTATCACATTCTCATCAGCCGGAAACTTTTAAACTTCCTTCATAAATTTTGAAATCACGGTTTTACGTCTTGAAGAACTGTAATGAAACAAGATCGATCGCCGGATTTAAGGTTATATTGAGGTTGATGTGTCCCGCTATTTTATGGCACTTTAATTTAATTAAAGTCTACGATTTTCTGCCTACATTCATTCTTATGGTTTATGGTTGAGAATATAAATTGTCTTTCGTCTCATAAACATAACGTAAGACAGTACAAAAAGTGTAACATTGTATAATATAGCAAAAGAAATACAAAATGATCAAATATAAAATGGTCTGATGTCTGATGAGTTATTATTTTAAAGATGTAACTTTATGGTAAATTTTTTGAGATTATCCATCAAAGTTATTCGATCACAATCAAAATTAGGAATTTATTTATCGAGGCCGTTAGTGATCAAAAGGAACTAAAGTTCAAAGCCGAGGTACATATTAAAATAAATTTGAAATTTGAAAATTGTGAAAATGAAAGGAATATTTATTTTTATAAGTTATGTTTACTTTATGGGGTCTCGTGGCCGAGTGCCTAAGTGTCTGGTCGCGAATCTGGGTAACCGAGTTCAATCCCGACCGACGCCAAATATTTGGAATTTTAAAAAGCACAAAATTTATCCCTGTCGTCCACGACAGCAATGAGTGCCCGTGAGGTGACGCCTGGTAAACGGCCGGACGGTACAAATATGTTATCATACCAAAATGTGCGTACACAGCAGATAGGCACACCCATTAATGGGTAATATATGTCGTGATCATACATTTATTTATTTTATTTATGTTTACTTATTTGTCTGTTCAATGTTGTTAATTTCGGACATTGAAGTTGTAAAGAACACTCAAAATTGTGTTTTATCTAAAACTTTTTCATCGAAATTATTTAGTTTGTTCTTTTTGAACATATTTTTGTCATTTTACGTACAAATGTATTATTGTATGTACTTCGACATTTGTGCACTTTAGTGACGTTTTCAAATAAAAATATTTTTAATATTCTTTCACATGTCAGTTTTTTACCTCCCGTTACCCTTGGTAAGCGAGGTATAGGGATCGTGCTAAAAATCGTAAATCGAGATTTTGGTAAATGACCACGTTTTAAGGTCCCTAGAATCCAATTTTAATATTTTCACGATACTATCATTCAGACAATTTTGAAACCTTGTATTTCTACCCTTATTCTAATATGGGAAGAAGCCAATCGGATAACCGGAAATGGAACTTTACTTGAAGCTCAAAAAGTTTTTCTTAGAAAAATACATTTAAATGTTATTTTTTCGAGATTTGTGTTATTATAAAAATTAAAGATTATTAAATTTTCTACAGATTTGCATTAATATATTTTCTATATATTTTATAGATAAATTTCTAAAATTATCTATAATTTAAATCCCGGAGCGTACGCTTTAAACAAACACAACTCCTTGGTTATACAGTACTTATCTCAAGTATATGTAACTGACAGATAAATGTCACTGTCAAAGAACTAATCATTTCAAATTAATAATAGTAACGTTTTAAAAAGAAAATAGGAAATAGAACCACAGTTATATGGAATGGAACTTAATACAGTTTCCAGCATAACTAAATATGTATTTAAATTAACAATAATTAAATGGCGGGAGGTGTTGTGTTTGCCACATCAGATTTTTTTTAAATACAAAAACCAAAAATTAATACAGAATTTTAAAAAAGCTATCTGGATTACAATACTAGAAGAAAAATACGAAAAAGAATTGCTGCAGTCATTAAAATAATGTATTTGATGATGATGATGATAGGAATGAACCACATATTTTACAAAAAAGGTAACTCAAGAAATCTAATTAATTATTTTTTTATTTTAAATAAAATTACGAGTACAATTCGATCATTAATTCAACAAAAATATACAGAATAAACAACGAGAAAACAACAAATTGAAATCCTATCAACCATAATAAAGATGTATATTGATTCCACAAATCTGTAAAAAAATTCATTAAACTACCAACAGTAACAATTGCAATTAGAATTGCCATGACAATTGCACCAATTGTTTCATTATAATAAGTAAACCATTTCGTAAACACAACTGCAATGATGCTAATATTTCCAAGAACATAAGCTGCTTGTCCTATTAAATTATGGGTCATTTTTAGAATGACTGGTTTCACTGATAATACATTTTCTTGGAACCATTTATAGTTGTATGCAAAATAACCACAAATATTCGCGATTATGTAAAATATTATGGACAGTAAACCTGAAAAAAATATAATATATTATATGTAATAAGTAAAAGGAAAAACCGATAAAAGATATGCAGGTTTCTTAGAATAATAATTTCTTAACATCGTTTTTATATTTTGCGTTCAAAATGAAGTCATTATGAAACCCAATTACGTATCGAAAGAGCCCACATTTCGATCCCTACATCAACTCGGTTTAATATAACAGTTTTTTACCTCCCGCTACCCTTAGTAGGGGAGGTATAGGGATCGTGCTAAAAATCGCATATCGAGATTTTGGTAAATGACCACGTTAAGGTCCCTAGAATCCAATTATAACATTTTCACGATGATGTCTGTGTGTATGTGTGGATCCTCCACTCTAACTCAAATACTATCATTCAGAAAATTTTGAAACCTTGTATTTCGATATTTTTCTGTAATGGAAAGAGCCCATTAGATTTTGGTGAAAATTGGATTAGCCGAAATGGCACTTTACTAGAAGCTTAAAATAGTTTTTCTTCGAAAAATACCTTTAAATGTTATTTTTTCGAGATTAATGTTATTATAAAAATTAAAGATTATTAAATTTTCTATAGATTTTCATTAATACTTTTTCTATTGATTTCATGGATAAATTTATAAAATTATCTATAATTTAAATCCCAGAGCCTACGTTTTAAACAAACAAAACGCAGTTATTCAAATGTATGACAGATAAATGTCACTATCAAAGAACTAATCATTGCAAAATAATATTAGTAACGTTTTAAAATGAAAAAAGTAAATAGAACAAAAGAAAAGGAATTCAATACAGTTTCCAGCATAAGTAAATATGTAGGTATGTATTTAGATTAATAAAAATTAACAATTCACAAAAAAGTTTAAGCTAAACCTCATTTGTGAATTAGTGAATTCTATTCTATCCAGGTATTTAAAATTTAATCTTCATTTTATTATATCTCTGGTGTCCAATGGTTAGAGCAACGTCTCATGTCAAGAGTGCCCTCGGGGCTCTGGGTTCGAATCCCACTAAGGCATGGATGTGTATGCATGTGAACCCACTCTGTAATTGGGATTTAATCCTGTTAAGGGGTTTAAAAAAAGGTAGTTATTTGGATTAGATTAGACTATATTTTAAATTTCAAGAAATAAACAAATTAGAGTAAACTTTGCTAATCCAAAAATTAGAATTAAATTAATATTTTTTGACTCGGGCTGCAAATGGCGGGAGGCATTGTGTTGACCACACCAGATTTTTAAAAAATATTTTAGTGTATAAAAGACACAAAATATAAAAAAAATTGATACTAATTAAATGAATTTATTTTTAAAATTGTGAATAAACCAAAAACAATAAGAAATTTAAAAATAATTTTGTATACAACTTTTAATGCTATACAACTTTGCACTGCACAGTCTTTTGCGTAAAATGAACAGGAGAGCATGAAATTGCATAAAGTAAAAGTAAAACCTATGACTATTGTAGTGTTACTTTCTTATTACCTGAAATGGCATGTGGTGATTCAAAATGAACTATATTTGGATATTGTGGTTTATAAACTTCTTTCCTAGCATACTCTACTGCAATACTACCAACAGCCAATAGGGTAGAAACAAAAACTACTATTCCATGAATTTTAGATTTTTCCTTTCTCGTATAGTTTTTAAAAAACAGTCTATCAAATATTATCATTGATAATGGTGACAACAATAAATACTAAAATGAAAAACAAACATGTAAAAAAATTATTAGTTAAGTTTTTTTCTACTTACAGAAATAGTTCCAAGAATCACATGCCATGTAAACAAATAGTGGTACCTCACTATAAAAACTATACAATAATATGCACTTATGAAAACTGTTAAAATAATGAGAATAATGTTCCAAATTTTTCTTTTGTCGTAAGAAGTTTCATTTCGGACTGTATCTGTGTCCATCTTGATACAAACTGTTTGTTGTTATATTTGCAACGAGAATTTATTGCATATGGGATTCCCATTTGCGATACAACTTATTAGTATGTGTGGAAGGTCTCGAATATGAGGAAAGAAACTATAAAATGAATAAATCCCAGAAATCATTATGGTTAAGCACGTTTTACATATGTAATTTTAATATATTGGACAAGATGTTTCAAAGTAAAGAACTGTGTACATATACACTGTTATGATTTTCTGGAAGAACATTGAGAAAAAAAAAAATTAAGTGACATTAAAAAACATGTAATTGGAAGAAGTATGAATCTGGAGTTGTATGTTGATAAATTCAAGGTGTTAGTATTTGAAAGGAGTAAATTGGTGACTGTGTGCAATCTGTTGGTGCATGGAGGGAAACTGCAGCAAGTGAATCAGTTTGTATATTTAGGAAGCATGTTGTCAATGCATGATCGAATTGATAGAGAAATTGAAAGGAGAGTGAGTGCGGGGTGTAAGGTAATGGGTGCTCTGGGTACGTTTGCTCGAAATGTAAACGTATCTAGAGAAGCTGGGTTAAGTGTATATAATGGAGTGCTAGTGCTTGTTTTGATGTAGGGCAGCGAATGTTGGGCATAGACGGGGAAGCATAAAAAGAGAGTGACTGCCGTGAAAATGAGGTAATTACGTGGTGTATGCGGATATGTAAGACAGGATCGCGTGAGGAATAATTTGATGTATGAAGAATGTATGGTTAGGAAGAATGTTGTTAAGAGAGTAGGAATGAGCCAGTTGAGACGGTTTGGTCATTTGGAGAGAATGAAGAGTGAACGGTTTGTAAAGCGTATATATCTTGGTTAAATTGAGGGTGTTCGATTGCGTGGCCGTCCAGTCTGTAAGTGGATGGATGTGATTGATAAGGTACTAAAAGACAGAAAGTTTCCAAGTGGGAAGAGAAGAAGTGCGTGTATGAATGCAATTATGAATGTGGCCGAGGCGAAAGAAATGTGCTTAGACAGAAATGTGTGGCGAAGGATGATTGTTTCGTAACTATTATTGTGGTCCGGTTGCGGCATTTCGCTACCGAAAATCGGTCACTTTAAGAGTGAGGAATATTATTTGTTGTATGATGTCAGGTTAGTAAGAATGTTATAGAAAGAGAGAGTAATTATTTTTGTGGTTGATGTTATTATTATTGTTTCGGGTTTGTGCTAACCCACTAAGTGGGAAATGCGTGATTATGTATGTATGTATGTATGTATGTATGTATGTATGTATGTATGTATGTATGTATGTATGTATGTATGTATGTATGTATGTATGTATGTATGAATGTATGTAAAAAACTTTGATAGAAGTATGTACCTATATTTTTATTAAACATATCAGTCAAAATGAAAAGCGTTTGAGAGATCGCTTTGACAATGGATCGTCTCATTTGGTGTACATCATTAGAGGTGACGAAACATAGGTATACTGTTATGATTTCGACAAAAAGCAACAGTCGGTTTGGGTCTTTGAGAATGAGTCAGCTCCAAAAAGATATTCGCAAAAAATGCCAAAACGAAAAAATGGTCCCCACATTTTTTGGAATTATTGGACATGTTTGCATTGTATCACTGGAGTCGTACTGTTAATGCTGAATGGTACACTACCATTTGTTTGCCTCAAGTTCTCCAAAATGTTCGCGAAACCGTCCACGGGGAGGATTATCTTGCCCGAAACGTTGAAATAATGGGTCATCACCTGGCATCTAATAATTTCTTTTTATTTCCACGTGTAAAGGATAAGTTACGGGGTTTACGTTTTACATCGGCCGAAGAAGCTGTTGACGCATTTAAAAATGAAATAAACTAACGCCGGAAGATTGAAGAAAATGTTTTGGAGATTGGTTTTCACGGATGCAAAAATGTATTTATTGTGGAGGGGAATGCCTTGAAAAATTATAAATAAATGTGTTTTGTAAGTAAATTGTGTATTACTTTACAAGGCTCAGCGGAAAGAGAACAGCCCTCGGATATAGTGTAACATAAGCTTAAATATATTTATCAGTAAATTTTTCAAAAAAAGTCATATCAGTGTTTTGATTCGCTTGTGAATTATGTGAATCATTCATTACAGACATTATAATTTTATTATTATTATTTATACTTTTTATAAATTGAATGATAATATTATATTTTATCTTCTAACTTCTATATATGAGCAATAAATAACCTAATTAGGTTTTTTTAGGTTTATAAGTAACTTACATTTAAAAATAAATATTTATAAAACGAGTTTATCAAATTGATATATTTTGAGGAAAACCACAACAGATCACATTTTTGAATAATAATTAAATAATTGATGATAAATTGAATCATTTGAGTTCTAAAGATCAAAATTGTAATAACAACAAAAAATATTTAATTACATGCGTACATTTATAAGATATTTGATTACCATAATTAAAATGACTAATCACACTAAAAATGGTTATAATAATAATTGTTACTGGTTTTTACTATGATTCTGGAATACTTGAAGATTTGAAATAAATAATAATGTAAGTGCCATTTTTGAGAAACCTGGTTTTAACAAAATAATTCAATAATTCCTAATATAAACTTGTAATCTTTGAACATCTATATTCTATAACAACGATAAAATATCTGATGTGGGTACCACACGACTTCCTTGTACTCAAGACCAACATGAAGTATAGACCTAATCATAAAATTGCACGTATATGACGTAATTTGTCATTAACATTATTTTTTTTTATTTTGTCTTATTTTTTGTCCTAATCCATAGCAAGGGCTAATTGAATAATACTTGATGTTCTTGTCGCAGAATTTAATTCGCTAAAAAAATTTATTTGAAGCATTTATTTCTAAAATAAAAATAAAACCATTTTATTTAGAAAAAAATTGTTAACGACTTCAGCTAATATATCACAAAAATAGTTTTCCATTCAACTTTACTATAGGCTTCAAGTATCAACAGTATTTTTGAGTTGTCGTTTGCATTATTTTACTTTGCATAAAATTTCGTTTTTATAATGTATTACAAAATCCATTTCAAAACCCTCCTCAATTTTCTAGTCCCAGTTGCAATTTATCATTCCTTGCAATTTTTATAATCCCGTCACTAATATTTCTCTTCTCTGAATTTCGTATTGGGTATCTCATAAATCTTGGCGAATTTCTTCTGTGAATTCCGTTATTGTGTTGAGTATTCTCATACCCATGCGTATATACGTTCGTTCTCTGCTTAGAAATTCTGCATTGTAACTTGACCTCTTGTGTTAACACCTTGCGCTGTAAATTTGTAAAGCGGCTAGGGCGTACCCAGGTATATTTACCAAGACGGCAAGGTGTGTCGGACGGAGTATACTATAGCCGCAGGAGTCTGATGTCATTGTCTTGAGAAGAAAAAGAAAAGACATTGAAAATGAAATGGAAGAATTCGTGGGGATTCATTGACGTATAATGACATCAAACTAAATGAATGATTGTATTCAGTTTAAAGATACCAATAGTTTTTCATTAAATTTTCTTGAATAAAATGGTTTTATTTTGATTTTAGAAATAAATGCTTCAAATAATAGTTTTAGAGAATTAAATTCTGCGTCTAGCACATTCAATATTATTAAATTAGCCCTTTGTATAAGCGATATATGTAAATTTAAAATCTGATGTGGACGCCACACGACTTCCTTGTACGGAAGACTAATATGAAGTATAGACTCAATTATAAAATTGCACGTATTTGACGTAATTCGACATCTATTTTTTATTTTTTTGTTATTTTTTGTCCTAATCGATAGCAAGCTTCATTACAAAAACCAAAAAGTATATATTTTAAATTTACATATCTCGCTTATACATAGGACTAATTTAATAATACTTGATGTGCTAGTCGCAGAATTTAATTCTCTAAAACTCTTAATTGAAGCATTTATTTTCAAAATCAATATTGAAACCATTTTATTCAAGAAAAACTGTTAACAACTTTAGGTAATATCACTTCCGGTTAGCCTGTTTTAACCAAAATCTGCTATGTTATTCCAAAAGTCATATACTAAATTTGAAAAGTTTTGGATTATATTTTAATATAGTTTTTCATTAAAATCTATTATAGGCTTCAAATAAAGTACCATTTCTGGAAATTTTGTAATGACCAAAAATGGAGGTGCACAACTAGATGTTATAGAAGTCCTAAATACAAAATGTCAACTTTCTACGACTTACCGTTTTTGAGTTATGCGAGATACGTACGTACGTACATACGTACGTACGTACGTACAGACGTCACGACGAAATTAGTCAGAATGGATTCAGGGATGGCCAAAATGGATATTTTCGTTGAAATCTGGAAACCGAAATTTATTGCGAATACAATACTTCCTTTACTCTGTACAAGGAAGTAAAAATCTGGTATGGCCAACACAATACCTCCCGCCATGTACCGCCCGAGTCACAAAAAAGATTAAGCTAATCCTTATTTTTGAATTAGCGAATTTTACTCTAATCTTGACAGTTTATTTCTTAAAATATATTCTAATCTAATCCAAGTAACTACCCTTTTTGATAATAAAATGAAGATTAAATTTTAAATACCTTGATAAAATAGAATTCACTAATCCAAAAATGAGAATTAGCATAAACTTTTTTGCGAATCGTTAATTTTTATTAATCTAAATACATACCTATATATTTACATATGCTGGAAACTGTATATGTATGTATATATTGATTTCCTTTCCTATTGTTCTATTTACTTTTTTCTTTTTAAAACATTACTATTATTAATTTGAAATGATTAGTTCTTTGACAGTGATATTTATCTGTCAATTACTTACATACATTTGAATAACTGCGCAACCAAGGAGTTTTGTTTGTTTAAAGCGTTCCGAGATTTAAATTATAGATAATTTTATAAATTTATCCATAAAATATATAGAAAAAGTATGAATGCAAATTTGTAGAAAATTTAATAATCTTTAATTTTTATGATAATATTAATGTCGAAAAATTAACATTTAAAGGTATTTTTCGAAGAAAAACTATTTTGAGCTTCTAGTACAATGCCATTTCCGGCTGTCAACATGACGTCACGGCGACACCTATTGCTATATCTTTCTCTCGCACAAGCTCTATAATAGGCAGCGAGAGAAAGTTAGCACTAATGTGACGTCACAGTGATATTGACAACAAACCTCAAATATCTCGCAAAGTAATGATTAAAAATTGTTTTTTTTTTTATTTTATTCGCTATTTATTGAGTAATACTTTAAGTATAAAGTGTACATTTTATTATTTTTTGTTATGGTATGACCCCATTATCAAATTTAGTTTCAGCCCTAAAAAAAATACTTATACTCTATCCGTTTTAACTATACAATAGTGGGAAGATAGGTGCAATTTGATCTTGTTTTTCCGATCAAACTGCACCTATCTTCCCACCACTGTATTGTTAAAACGGATAGAGTATAGTGGTGTATAGTATAGTAAAAAAAAATACTGGAACGGTTATCTCGAAAATACAATGATTGATAATGATTATTTATTTCTCGTTTGGTAAATATAAAATGAATAAATATATCATCACGGCTTATTACCCATTGCTGGGTGTGCCAGTCTGCTTTGTACACAGATGCGGTAATGATGAAATATTTGCACCGTGCGGGCGCTTACCAGGCGTCACCTCACGGGCACTTACTGTTTGCGTGGAGAGTGCACCACAGGGGTCAATTTTGTGCCATTTAAAATTGGAAATATTTGGCGTCGGTCGGGATCGAACCCGGTTCCCCAGATTCGCGACCTGGTAAATAATTTTGTGAAAGTAAAAATGGGTAACTCTGAATGCATGCAACAAAATTTGAAATCACATAATTAAAATCAAAATCCTCAATAATAATTATGCCTGTCAAGATTGTTAGGCAATTAAAAATTTAAGGTTAATTGACCAGGTATATTTATCTTTTTGTTGCGTGAAATGACTCAGCTGAGATATTAAGATATTGAAGCATTTTTTGTTAATCAGTGAGTAAATGGATTATTCCAAACTTGCTGAATCAACTCAAACTTTAGTTATTAAAATGCAAAAACAAATAAAAGTAACAACTTTTACAGTTATGACAGAGAACCAATAAAAGTAACTCGTAAAATTATTCAATAACGTGAAATTTGAAATTTTTATTGCTTTGCAATCAACAAAACTGTTTTGTTCAATAATCTTACCGCAAAAGGAATAATAGCTGAGTTAAATAAATAACAGTACAATTGTTTTCTATTTTGCCGGTAAATAGAAAGTGCAACAAAGGTTTTAATGATTGTAAGCAAAACGAAATTACGACCAAATAATTGCTGGTATTATTTGGAAATGCACACTAATTACAGGCAAAAGGACTAATGAACGCTATGACATTTGATTTCAGCAAAAATTTTGTTGTTTCAACATAATTATATCACCGACAATTTACTGATGTCACGAATTGCTCTTTGGACATAAATAAATTACAATGTGTTACATTTTAACAATTAAGTCAAAATATAGGTTGTCATTTGGTTTTTCGGAAAATCTCATTTTACCAACTACGAGCCATACTCATAAAAATCTGATGTGGCCAGCACATAACCTCTCGCCAGATATTTTACTTGGTTGTACGCATAAAATAAAATAGTTATTTTTGATATATATATATATATATATATATATATATATATATATATATATATATATATATATATATATATATATATATATATATATATATAAACCTTCGAACAAAATAAAACCACTTTTAACACGTATATCATACACTATTTTTTCTACAAACACCTTCATTTCATTTAAATTTGTATTTGTAATTTTTTGTTCCATTCGTCATTACCAAGGTAATTTACTTTTAACACTAGAATTAAAATATCGCATTTTTAATTGAGGTATGCCGTGCTAAAAATTCAATTTTTAATCGTGTTTGTAGAAAAAATATTTTTAAATACAAATACATATATTCATGTCTCACTACAAAATAATTCTCACATATATTTGCAAAATCTGTGGGATATTTTAATATAAATTATGTACGATACATACATTTTCTTTAAATTCAATATCCTGAAATTTTCTTTTTCTACTTTCCTTTTCTTTTTCTTTATATTCGTCATTTTTTCGCAAATTCCTTTTATATTCTTTTTTACGTATATTCTTTTGCGTTGTTGACTTTTTTTATTTTCATAATCTTCGTAATGATGAACAAATATTTGTGACAGTGGCATACAAATATTTTTTACATCAAATTATTTTATATGCATTTCTTTATCTCGATATCTATAGAAGATATAATAATGAATTTATATTTATCGAATAAAGAATTTAACGTTCTTTAATATAAGTATTTACATAAATTTTCGATAAATAATATTTAGATGATTTTTTTCTTGTAACTACTACTTCCGGTTGTCCAATTGTTACCAAAACTTAATCTACTCTTCCCATTATTGTTAGATTGAGGAATCCGCAGTTAAAAATGACTAAGTTTTATATTATTTGAGAAATCGTGGATCCAACATCCACACACACACACACACACATACACAATACACACACATACGGGCATCATCGTAAAAATGTTATAATCGGATTCTAGGGACCTTAAAACGTGCTTATTCACTAAAATCTGGATATGCGATTTTTAGCATGAATTCAATACCTCTCTTAGCGAGAGGTAAAAATAGAACTTGTCAATTTAAGGGCTATTTCTTTCTGTTGCTGTAAATAGTAAGTAAAATGGCGCCATCAATTGCCAGTCGGGTTGTCAAAGAAAACGTCAAAAATATTGCCTGTATTCTCGGTGAAAATTTGCAGATATTTTAGCTTCAATGAAACCTTTTGTAACTTCTTATGAGAAGTTTTTAAAGTTGCCAAAAACTTTTCTCACATTTTAAGTTTAATTTTTTTAGAAACAAATGCCATGGATATCAGTTGTTCTTACTATGCGCAGATTCCCATTGCGCATATCTTCTTTCTCTTTAAATTGAAAAGGTTTTTATTGCAAATTATTATATTCTTATTAAAATTAGAATTTTCGTGTTCTACACTATTTTAGTTGAGTCTGAAGTTACAGAACATAACAAACTGGAAATAAATGTAAAACTGTAAAGAGAAAGTAATATTTATTGTCATTTGTTTGCGAACTACAATGAGAAACGTGTTCAACAATAAAACACGCATTGTTGTAATCAAGAATTCCGTTATTTATTGTTGACATCAACACAAAGACCGATATCTTATACTTTCCATTCACTCAAATATAATCTTTAATACTCCCAGGCATTTTCTCTATCTATATGGCTCAGGAATTTTAATACGACAGTTTTTTCTTGGCTTTACGAACATTCTTTCCGATTACTGATATCCATACTCAGATTACATTATTCCTCGTATATTTTTAGGTTTATAAAGAAAACCTGAAGCAATATGTTGTTTTAACTTATTTTGTATTAACTAAATTAATTTTAAAATGATGTAAGTGCCAGTTTAATGTTTTAAAGTTTTTTTTTTTTAATCTGATGTTAATAATCTGATAATAATAGATGGAGTCTAAGGTTAGTTATAATTAGGGTACCTTTATAACCAGGGTATGGCCATGGCGTGGCTCACGTTTCGTCCGCCATTACCGGGACATCTGTTATATGTGTTGTTCTTGCGCAAAGTATTATGTATTTTCGTGGCTATTTGTTTTATTTTAATGAAAAACACATTTAATTATCATTTTAATATGTATTTAAAGTGTAAGTAATATATTTTATCTTATTTACTTGTGTAGTTTGTTAAGATACTCATCACGATTACTGTCACTGAAAACAACTAAAAATTAACAATATTAAGCACAATCATTTAAATTTTTGAAAGGTAAGTTTAGAATATACAATTATTACGTAAATAAGAACTACAGATATTAAATTAGATGTGATAATAACAACCCATGTCATATATTCTACATAACCTCTAAATGTATATCTTAATAATAATTGTGTATCTCTTAAATAAATTATTTTTTCTTACCTTTATAAATTCACAGTGTGATAATTTAATATTATTTTATAATATAATATCACATTTATTACAAATAAATAGGAAAATCAATTACCGACAATGGCGGCGATCTTGGCCCATGGCCATACCCTGGTTATAAAGGTACCCTAGTTATAATTAAAACTATTATAATTACCCCTTAACCTTAAAATTAATCTTAATAAAAATTAAATACGTATTTCGAGAACTAAGTTCTCATCATCAGTAGTACAACAAGGGAAAGTTAAACAGAGTAGTCAAGATTACTCAACATGTCAACCATGCAAGAGGTCCTAACAACTCTGAGTTGTTATAATAAAGAATAATTATTTTAAAATTTTTAAAAAGTTGCGTACCTAATTTCATGTTTTCAAGGAGCGATTGTTTAAATTTTATTACAAATGAAGGACAAATACAGTCATTATTAGTAAAAACCAGAGACGTGTTTTGTGTATTTTCAACGCTAAAGTATAAATAAAAAGTTACAGACATAATATCAAGTTTTTTTAATAACATGATAATAGTAAGTTACAAATTCGTAACAGATTTTTCATAATTAGCAAAATATTCGTGTCTCTTTTCGTTCATTTAATAATATTCTCAACAATTTTAGATTTTAAATTTAAATGTTTCAATCTATTGCCTTTAAAAATTGTTCCATATTTTCAGATAGAACCGTTTAAATTTTTCAAATACCGTGTTTAGTTCAACATTCAAACGGATGTATGATGTTTCCTGATTAAAGCAGACAATTAGCAAATGATTTTCAATACCGGCATAATGAAAATGTTGGCAAAAATCATTAATTATGCATATTTATGCAAAAATGTGTGAATAAATTTGCCATGCACAATATTTCAACTGATGATGATGCATAATATTTTCGTCCCTGTAGTCACATTTCATTAAGGTTCAAATACATGGCCAGTATTTAATTATTTTTATATTTAATGTTTCAAATAAATAAAGATATCATCACGGCATATTACCCATTGCTGGGTGTGCCAATCTGCTTTATCTCAGATATCGGTAATGATGATAACATATTCGTACCATGCCATGCGGCCGTTTTGTTTACCAGGCGTCACCACGCGGGCAGTCATTGCTGAATGGAGACTGCACCACAGGGGTCACTTTTGTGTTTAAAACCAATCGATGTTGGGGTTCATTGGTCAAATTTCATGATAATCCATGTTCTTCATCCAGGGGCGGATTAAGAATTTTGCCGCCCGTAGACACCCAGAAATTGCCGCCTTTATAGAATATTAAAAGTATAGTCGTATTTCACGAATAGGAAGTTTGACCACATGAGCAGTAGGTTTTATTCTAGTTGCATTTACTTTTTTTTTGCCATAGCATTTGATTTTTTCACCAGTTTGCTATAAAAAATGTACCTTTCTTTCTGCTTTTAATATGTTGAAAAATACCTACATACTTTATGAACCCATTTTAATGAGAAAGTGCACTTTTTTAACGGCCGAAATAAACTTAATTTTTATCTATTAACCAAAAATTATTATAGAAATGGTGAAATATTATTTTTTTCAATGTTTTCACTTTTCGCTTTTGATTTATTTTTGATTAAATTAAAAGGAGTTTGAATTTTAATTAATTTAATAAATGTAAAATTAAAGATACGTTACAATAATTATGGACAGGGCCGGCTTGATCTTTTGCTGGGCAATGTGCAAGATTTTTACCGTAGGGCCCTTGAAACTAACAGAAATACACGAGGGTCAATCAATTATAAACCGGCTTTTCTTAAAAAAAACCTTCAGTAAAAATATTTCTAATTCATATTCAAATTATTTTTCTGTAGAGGTAGTTTCTCCGAACATCTAAGACCTGCACCATCAGATTGGCAGCTTTTTTAATCTCATAAAAAAATTGTTATAACTAGCACAATACTTCTTGCCATTTTCATTTTATGTTAGGTACATGAGATTTTGAGACTGAATGACCGCCAAGGCATTACGCTGCTTAGACGTTTACTATGGACGGCAAATTAAGAAGCGTGTGAAAAATTGAAAACTAAAATATATAATTATTTATATAATTAGTCATTTTCATTATTGTAATCAATAATTTTATTGTTGTAATTAAATTTTTCTTTTTAAACTGACGAGCTGTAAGATTAAAATTTTAAAGAATACAAAAATATTTAACTAGTTAGTAGTAAATACATATGAATTGTTTACAAATCGCGCTGGGGCCTGGTGCTGTTGCGTTGCACATTTCGCACCTGCCTCAAACCGGCCCTGGACTTGAAAATAGAGCACATATTCCAAAACCTAAGTCCCTGAAAAACACTATAATTATAAATTACAAATTCACTAGAATAATAAAAAGTATTTAAAAACCTTACTTTATATGAATTTACCATTAGAAAATGTTTCCGTCGCGCTTTTCGATCGGCGAATATTTATTCAAATTTTTCTAAAAAAATTGCCGCCGTAGGCTCGTGCCTACTGTACCTATGCGTAAATCCGCAACTGGATATCGGGAATGATGATAACATATTCGTACCATGCCGCCGTTTATCAGGCGTCACCTTACAAGGGCACTCATTGCTGGATGGACACTGCACCACAGGGGTCACTTTTGTAAAGTAAATAAATAAATAAATATATCATCACGGCTTATTACCCATTGCTGGGTGTGCCAATCTGCTTTGTACACAGATATCGGTAATGATGAAATATTTGCACCGTGCGGGCGCTTAACAGGCGTCACCTCACCGGCACTCATTGCTGGCGTGGAGAGTGCACCACAGGGGTCAATTTTGTATTAAAACAAATAGATGTTGGGGTCTATTGACGACATTTTATGATAATCCATGTTCTTCGGTAAAAATTCGTCACTACTGTAATATATTGGTACACCTAGCCTTGGGTGAGAACCAAATATAGTCGTATTATAAATTCAGAAATGTAAAAAACAAAAACATTTCAAATTGCTGTAATAATACTGTCACTCCAATTACCATTCTCCATCAACATGTATAATAAGTAATACGAAAACAGTAGTAATAACAAAAATAACCTTCTGAACGTAATAATTTTCACTGCTACAATCGAACACGGACATTGTCTGTTCGCAGGCTTGCTGTATGTTCTTTACTGGAAAAATACGTATAATCAACGCGGGATTGCATCGACGTCGCGGTTTACCAAACTAGTCGAACGTATTATTATGGGCGTAGTGTTTCTCCGTTGAAAGAATTGCGCCAGGCTGCAATACGAACGCTTCGAACAGTGACCACAAAAAGGAAGAGGAGTGTTTCTTTTTTTGGTTTTGTATTCAATTCGGGAGAAATTATTACAGGAAAGAGAATTGTTGATGTGATGTAATTCCTTTGTCTGATACATTGTTGTAATCAGAAACAACTGTCGTGCTGATTGTTGAAATAATTGAAATGGTTTTGTTATATTCTTATTACATACGTCTTTTTACCCATATTTCTGATATCCGTAGTCAGGGGGGATTTAATTTTCTCAAGATTAATTTATAATCAGTGCCGGTCTGAGACTTTTGAGCGCCCCAGGCGAAAATTGTAAATTGCACCGCTCATTTATTATAATTTTGTTTAGATTATATATAGGTACAAAAATTAGAAAAGAGGCGATTTGTGTCCATAACTTGCGAACAATTACAGAAGCTTAACCTGAATGAATTTTTTTTGAAAATATTTTGAATATTTAAAATACAGAGAATTTTTTTCATTTGGGTTCTACAGAGCCGCTTTATTTTTGTCTAATACCATATACAGGTTAGTCACGGGAGAGTTACTTTCAAAGTATATTTAATTCACGATTGCTTTGTCTGTCTAGTGATGGTTCTGTCATTTTGACAGTATTTTGAGTTGCAAACAAACAGACTTTCAAAATAACTCTTCCGTGACTAACCCTGTATATAGGGCGCGAGCAGACACGTGACTTGAGGGACCTTGACGTGCTTAGAATCAGCTAATTTGTGTGCGCATGTCATTTTGACAAGAACATTGTCAATTTGACAAGTCCTATGTTTTGACTTATTTTGATTTTGAGTTGCTAAAATGTTAATATTTTATAATTTTTAGGCAGTAAAACACGTGAAATTAAAAATAATAACATTTTAGCAGTTAAAAATCAAAATAAGTCAAAACATTGGTCTTGTCAACATGATACTGTTTTTGTCAAAATAACATGCGCACACAAATCAGCTGATTCTAAGCACGTCAAGGTCTCTTGAGTCACGTGCTTAGAATCAGCTGATCTGTGTGTACTTCCAGCTTCTATTATTTTTCTTACTAAAACGTTCTAATTGCAGAAACAGCTATGTACATGACGCTTCTCAACGGTACAAATATATATCGTCATTCGCTACATTTACGAATAAATTTATAATGAAACAAAGTTTGTTGATTCCGTATCAAAAATACAAATCAATTATTGTTATCTGAAGTTCACAGCATGTTTATTTTTACCTCCCATCATACCGTAGGTAAGGGAGGTCATGTAATCGTGCCAAATATTCGATGGTGAAATTTCAGTAAATAAGCACGAATTAGGGTCCCCACAACACGTTTTTACTATTTTTACGATGATGTCTGTGTGGGTGTGTGACGATTTTTTCGTCCACGATAACTCTTATAACAAACTTCCAAATATATCTATTTTTCATATTTAAGCTTCCTGCATTCATATAACGAGTTGATTAGATCTTGGGTAAAATTGGATAAATGGACTTTACCTGAAGCCCATAACAGTTTGTAATGAAAAAGACTTTCATATCATGGGAAACAACATATTAGATTTTGGCTAAAATTAATCAACCAGAAGTGATACTTTACTAGAAGCTGTGAACAGATTTTCGTGAAAATTATATTAAGATATACTCCAAAACTTGTCAATACAATTGATAACCCAGAAGTGTTTATTTGAAGCTCTGAACAGATTTTCGTGAAAATTATATTGATACAATCGAAAACTTTTCAAATTTGGTATTTAAGAATTTTATATTAATAAGAATGTTAGATTTTTTCTAAAATTAATAAATCAGAAATGATACTTTACTTGAAGCTCTGAACAGATTTTTGTGAAAAATATATTATGATATATTCCAAAACTTGTCAAATTTAGTATTTAAAACTTTTATATAACCGGAAGCAACATATTAGACTTTGGCTAAAATTGATAAACCGAAAGTGATACTTTATTTGAAGCTCTGAACAGATTTTCGTGAAAAATAAATTGATAGAATCCAAAACTTTTCAAATTTGGTATTTAAGATTTACGACATATTAGATGTTTTCTAAAATTGATAAACCGGAAGTACTACTTTACAGGAAGCTATAAACAGGTTTGCTTGAAAAAATATATTAAAACATGATCCAAAAATCCAAAACTTCTCAAACTTGGTATTTAAAACACGTGTATAATTTGAAACAACATTAGATTTTGATTATAACTATATGATAAACCGGAAGTGATGCTTAATTTGGAGCTTTTAACAGATTTTCGAGGAAAAACATAATAAAATATAATCCAAAATTTAGTATTACAGACTTTTCTATTTATTGGAACAACAAATTAGATTTTGTTTACAAACGATCAACCGGGAGTGATACTTTACTCAAAGTTCATTGTTATTTCAAACATAGAATTGACGGGAAGTCATGTGTTGGCCACATCAGATTTTTAAATTTGCTTTGAAAATAAGAATAAAATAAGATCATTATTGTAATCAAGCGATGTGTAGACATAATTGAAGTTTCGATTTATACTTTAATTATCTAATTTTCAATATCTTAATTGTTGTTGCAAGACCTTTGTAGTTCAACAATGATAAAATCCTCCTGTGAACATTTTGGGAGTTTCTTTCACAGCGGCTTGCGATCGTAAAAACGTCGACCACAACCAAAAGAGACGGAGGCGGTGAAACTCCCCCGCCCCCCTTACTGGCAGTGGCAGCATACATCCGCCCTCAGAAATACAAAGCCGGAATTATAATTCGTAATTTGAGTGGAACACGGTTTTTGAAACGACCCCACGTTCAACTAAACGAAATAATTTATATCTTTAGATATTGTAGGATATTAGTATTCAACCACTTCTATTCACGAAGTTTTTCAACTTTTGGGAGTGTGTTATTAATCATGTATTATAAACTAGAAAGGTGAAGTAAGTAGTAACGATCTCTCTTCATATATAAAAGGTACCGTGTTCGAATTCCAACTATGGGGCAGGCATTTATATCATTTTTGTTATCATATATGTTTCGACTATGTTTAAGAAGCAATATATGCAATAAATAGCACTTTTACCGTGAAATGTGGAATATAATTCCTTTTATATTAGTCACATACGAATTATGTGCAATCCTCTTCTATATTATGTTATCCTAGGTCTTCTTCTGTCTACCACGGTCTCTTTTTTCCTGAACTTTTGATTGTCAAATCTGTTGATTCATTCTTTCTAATGGACCTTTCCAATTTAAAGAGATAGAAGATATGCGCAATAGGGATCTGCGCATAGTAAGAACAACTGAGATCTATGACGTTTGATTCTAAAACATTTAGACGTAAAATGTGAGAATATCTCGGATAACTTTAAAAAATCTTATCGAAATAAGTTACAAAAGCTTTTATTGAAGGTAAAATGTCTAACTATGCAAATTTTCACTGTGAATACAGGTATTTTAATGACTGCAATATTTTTGACGTTTCGTTTGACAACCCAACTGGCAGTTGTTCGCGCCATTTTCTTACTATTTGCAGCGATAGAAAGAGATAGCCGATAAATTGGAAAGGTCCATTACCTACATGGCTTCATCAAGCTAACTCCCTCTTTTCTTTAAATTCTAATATTACCCTGTTCTCTTATTTTCTCAGACACAACATGATAATAAAACTTTCTTTTTTTCTTCACTGTCATCAGCGTCAGTTTTACGTAACCGAAATTACATTGGGTAAACTTGTGTCTTGTCTCCAATTTCAGCCAATCATAGAATTCAAAACTATGCCCTATTCTCTACAATAATGAATGGCTCAAATGGAACAAGGTATAAGTTAGAATTTTAATACATTCCCGTATTGTATTGATTGATGAACCTAGGAATAAGTTCTTAATTATGGCATCAAAGAAGTTCCCGCCAATTTCCGTTATCCTTCAACTCAAAGGATCGATATTCTGCATAAGTCACCGGTATGTGATATAGAACAACAAGAATGTTGTCTTCAATCTTTAGAATAATTTCAACTGTGACAACGTTTTGTCCGTCACTCCTTTCTTTCTCATTTTCATTATCAATATTTCTTTTCACTTTAAAGTCTAAATTTACTAATTTGCCGCGGTTTGTATTTACATAACCTCGACAGAAATAAGCTGGTATTTCAATAGGAGTTTCAGTTTCTTCTTTTGTGCATAAGAATCAAATCAATCAACGAACTCCACTCTAGCTAGATTTGCAATCGACACGGTCATTTGAAACACATACTACAAGCACAATGTTGCTCTGATTGGGTGCTTGTGTATATGTAGACGGGGTACTCTACCACGTCATGAGGATGAATGAGGGTGATATTGATATTAGACACGACACCGCTCCCACCCGAGAAAAAATAATTTCCCCTGGTATCTTACAAGACTTCTATCTTGTATCTTCACCACGAAGTACATATAATTACTAAAGAATGAACAAATTGTATCTTGTATCTAATCGCTATTGAAAAGTGTCCCCAAAATGCAACATGATACACAGAGAGGGTAGAGAGAGATAGGTTGAGGCAGGCCAATATGGCCGGTGGTGTCTGACAGCTGACACGACTTCGTGAAATTATAAAATTGGAAGAAACTATTTTGTGCCAAACTTCAATAGTGAGTTTAAGAGTTGTGACAATAAAGTTCCTACCACAAAGAAGAGAAAATGCTAAATAAGTGGCGTTGGGTTATATCACGCAAAGAAATAATAATATTTTCCTATCATTGTTATATGGAAATAATAATTGTGATGGTGTTGATTAAAACAAAGAATATTTTGATTATAGCTCAAGAATATTAATTACAAGATTGAATCCAACAATGAATTTAGTAGAAAAAAGTAAAATAAATATCCTGTTAAACTGATACTTTTCTGTCATTGTTGTGTTGCAAGCTATAACTGTAAAATTGTTGATTACAACAAACATGTAATTGTATACCTACGTTGTGTGTTAAACGCGGCCTACTTATATCTATCTCTCTCTTCACTCGTCTGTTACATTCTAGGTGATGTTTTTTCTAACCTCTTGTCCTCTCCTTACATATAATACTTCGTGATCTTCACTTTCCAAATAAACCTTGTAAATTACAACAAAATTGTGAGTAAAATATAATATAAATAACAGTGAAAAAGTAATTATTCGCTATGACGTTCCTCGTTCCCAATGCTGTGAATGAAATATTTTATGCGAAAAATATCTGACATTATTACATTCATACATATTCACATGTACTGACGTTTGTCGAATATGAAAACGTGCAATATTCATGGACGTCCCGATAGTACGCGCGTAAAAATCGCAAATGCAAAATGTATATGAGAATTTTAATATTTAAATGTTCTCATACAGATATGGTTATCAGTTTCGGAGAACGGCATGAATATACATTTGTCAGTCATTTATTTCAAAATCACAAATTTCGCGAATAGCATTGCATTGTTTATTTTGAAATGACTGCGCAAAACATGCAACTTAGTTAATAATAGTTATTATTATTCTAATCAGAAGACTTGATAATGTATGTATTTATTCTTTATTAAAACGTCTATTCATTTAAAATTAATTAGTCAAAAATGTAATCCCTATCTGGAATCTATGGAATTTGAGTTTAATTATATACTAAAATAAAAATCCCTACGGATATATAATTAAATATTTCACAGAATGATGTAAATCCGGCTTTAGGTTGTATATTTTTATAAATCTCCTGTCGTTGGTATCCCTGCTGTTAGGGTATCTTCCATTATATAGTGTTCGTGTATTATTACTCATTCTCTGCACAATGTTTTTAATGTTGGTAGTCTTGAAATATGTCCAGAATGTTTGAAATACTATCGAATAGACCTTTTCAATTTAAAGGCTATCTCTTTCTATCGCTGCAAATAGGAAATAAAGTGACGCGATGGTGCGAACTGCCAGTTGGGCTGTCAAACGAAACGTCAAAAATATTACTGCCATGAAAATGCCTGTATTCTCGGTAAAAATTTGCATTGTTAGACATTTTGGCACCAATAAAAGCTTTTACGTCTAATTTTTTTAGAAACAAACGCCATAGATCTCAGATGTGCTTATTATGCACAGATCCCTCTTACGCATATTTTCTATATCTCTTTAAATTGGCCCGTCCAGTCTTCGGCTTTTTAGAAATTACATGTCGCATTTGAATTTTGAATATAAATAAATGAAAACGAAATAAAATTGCTATATATTTTGTATTTTTGTACCTATAAAAATGTAATTAAAGTTTTTAGCGTAAAATGGTCGCCGTTGTGACGTCAGCGTCATTACAGTCGTCCACTTACGCTGTGAAAATGTTACTATAGAGTGGACCATGCATATTTTGCTCATAATTCGCGATTGGCTTTACACATACTCTAATATACACATATTTAATATATCCGACTAATTTTTTATTAAGATCATTAAATTTTAATTCTTGTAATCTCAAAACTTGTCATTGTTGTAATCATTTAGCAAATAGGAATGTAAATCCTGGATTATGAATTAGGCTGTGATATGTAATCAATACTGGCATTGTATTTAATTTTAAATAGAAAATAGTTTAAATACTATTTTAATTATAATAATGGCACTTGATCAATATGATAACATTCAATATTATGTTAAAGAAAGTCATATTAATAAAAGCGAATAATTAACCTGAGTATGAAAACGACAGAAATTATTAATTTTACTTACCTGATTTTTATTTATGTATAATGTGTACAATCGAAGTTTTACATAAATTATCATTTAACACTACTCCTATACCTATTCATGTAAATCAAACAAATATATATTTTGAAATGATATAATAACTATCTGGCTTACTTTAACATCATCAGCTCTAAAGATTTTTGATCACAGTTTGTAATGGATACGTATTTTTATTCTTGCAACATTTATTGTACATTACCATATGAATGGTAACGTATGTCGGTTCTCTTTACTTATGACGGAGTGAAGCTAACGTCACAACTTTCGCGCCAAAACTTTAATAATTATTTGAGCAGTCATTAAGCATAATTTCAAGAAAACAAAAAATACTGAATTTCTATTTTTAAATTCTTCGTAACATATAAAAAATTCAAAAAAAGTCGGACGGGCCCATTGAAAAGGTCCATTGTTTGCAAACTGCAGTTATTTTTATTTATTTCAAATTGTAAAATTCTTTTATTTTACATTATTGGTATTTAACATTTCATTCAAATATTGGAAAATTATATAGTAGTAAACAAACACTAAATATTGAAACGTTGAAATATCAATGTTGATAGTTTGAAAATATTATATTGTTTGACATATCAAATGAGTTCTGTTGGTTTATAACAATAAATTTGTTTACTAATATGATTTTGTTTTTGATTACAACAATCATTTATGTTGATTGAAACAATATATATTTTTTTAAAACAACAATACATTATAATATTATTAGCTTTTCTATGAACAATGTATAGATACTATTTGTGTAGATCGGGAAGTATTCCAACAAAATTTGTATGTATTCAAATTCAAATAGAATTCGTACAATACCGATGTTCATTATAGATACCCTGATGTATAATTTGATAAAAGGGAGCCTGAAAATCTAAACAAACTAAAATAATCATAAATCATATATTACAAACTGTTATCTCTTATTACAAACATTAAAAATCTGATGTGGCCAGCACATAACCTCTCGCCAGATATTTTACCTGGTTGTACGCATAAAACGAAAAATATTTTTAAATACAAATACATATATTCATGTCTCACTACAAAATAATTCTCACATATATTTGCAAAATCTATGGGATATTTTAATATAAATTATGTACAATACATACATTTTCTTTATATTCAATATTCTGAATTTTTTTTTCTACTTTCCTTTTCTTTTTCTTTATATTCGTCATTTTTTCGCAAATTCCTTTTATATTCTTTTTTGCGTATATTCTTTTGCGTTGTTGACTTTTTTTTATTTTCATAATCTTCATAATAATGTACAAATATTTTTGACAGCGGTATACAAATTTTTTTGACAGTGACATTTATGTGTCAATTACAAACATTTGAATTTCTTGCCTTGAAGTAGTTTGATCTGAGAATTTTTACATCAAATTATTTTATATGCATTTCTTTATCTCTAAATCTATAGAAGATATAATAATGAATTTATATTTATCGAATAAAGAATTTAACATTCTTTAATATAAGTATTTACATAAATTTTCGATAAATAATATTTAGATGATTTTTTTCTTGTAACTACTACTTCAGGTTGTCCAATTGTTACCAAAACTTAATCAACTCTTCCCATTATTGTTAGATTGAGGAATCCGTAGTTAAAAATGTCTTAAGTGTTATAGTATTTGAGAAAACGTGAATCCAACATCCACACACATATACTGACATCATCATAAAAATGTTATAATCGGATTCTAGGGACCTTAAAACGTGCTTATTCACTAAAATCTGGATATACGATTTTTAGCATGAATACAATAGTACCTCTCTTAGCGAGAGATAAATTTTTTTATTTTGATATACAAACAATAATTTTATACATTTTTTACGAACAATAATAGCTATTAACATACCTAGGAATGTTATGTATATCATAACTGCCGATGATGTCGCTTTGACATCTAAGGCTTGTTATGAATAACAACATCCGTGGTTTGTTCAATAGTTTATCGGTTTCAGAAAATTAAGACATTATTGATAAATACCATTTTTCGAAATTCTCATTAATGCTACTTTCAGAGTACTATGGTTAACAGAACAATTACTTTGACAAATATTCAAATTATGTGCTTTGTTCCACATGTTTATTACTTTAGAATAAAGTAGACCGTATTTAGAACGATAGGCTAACGTTATCTGTATGTATTAATGAAGAGCATTATATTTTCATTTTATTTTATTTTCATTTTGTAGACCGTTGTTGACAAGTCAGTATGGTAATAATATTACCATACAGAGGGGTCTATTCTGTATCTCAGTGGTTAATATTTAACCACTGGTTAATTTTTTTAACCAATCAAGTATGTTGACGTATAACAAAAAAAAGGGATTTTAGTTGTCAAATCAATAACTATTGGATAAAAATTTTAACCAGTGGTTAAAAATTAACCGTTAAGTTACAGAATAGGGCCCAGGGCCCTATTCCGTAACTCTGTGGTTAATTTTTAACCACTGGTTAAATTTTTTATCCAATAGATATTGATTTGACAACTAAAAATTCCTTTTTTTGTTATATGCCAACATACTTCATTGGTTAAAAAATTTAACCAGTGGTTAAAAATTAACCACTGAGTTACAGAATAGGCCTCGGATACAGTTATTACTTAGTTACCAGCCTACTTTTGTACATGTAAACAATGGAATAATATACTGGAACCGGTAAATGTCATTATTCTCAATCTGTCATTAGTTTCAAAATATTACAAAATTTAAACGTGATTTGCTTCAAAACTAAGAGTATATTTATTGGAGCATAGATTCATTAACTCAAAGAGCAATGCTACGGAGAGTTCACCAAGTTTTATAATTAGAACCAGTGGCTCTTTTAGCGAAAGTTATTTATCGCTTCCTAATAATCTTAACAAGGCCGATCCATTTTCGAATGTATGTCACGTGTTCGTCAATAAATCATACTTTTTAACATACCCCAACAACCAACAGATTTAAATTTCAAACCAGACAAAAAATGACCCTCGGGTCATTTAAGGCGCTATTCATATTTTTCAACCAAAGAACATAATTTAGAATGCAGATGGCTCTGAAGGGACGATGGTCGGTTATTATAACGAATGACAGAGGCATAAAATGTTGAAGTTTATAACGAAACGAATTTTCAACAAGAGCTATAATTTCAAAACAAGAAGTTATATTGTTTTATTGATTACGATAATACAAACCCTGCGCCAAAAGAATAGGTCTACATAAATAAATAACTAAATTATTGCCTAAATTTGTTTCTCTCAGTTATTAAATGGGGCTCACGTGGCCGTGTGCCTGAGTGTCTGGTCGCGAATCTGGGCTGGGATGCTGGGAACCTGGGTTCGATCCCGACCTATATTTGATATTTTTTACCTTCCGTCATATCTTTAGGTAAGGAAGGTATTGCTTTTGGTAAAAAAAAAATATATGGTGAGTTTTTAACAAATAAGCACGTTCTAGAGTCCCACGATTTTACTATTTTTGCGATGATGTCTGTGTGTATGTTTGTTTGTGTGTTTGTGTGACGTTTTTTTCTCCGTCGATAACTCCAACGCTACAATTTTAAAACTATAATTCTTTCGTATTCCTCTTTGTTACATCCATATGAAGAGCTGATTAGATTTTGATTATGATTTGTCGACCGGAAATACCCTCATTTGAAGATTTTAATAGTTTTTCCTGAAAAAACGCTGTTAAATATAATTTTTTCACGTTATCAGAAATATTAAAGAATATTTTATTCTCTATACGATTGGATTACATTTTATTCAAAGAATATTGAGTTAAAAAATTATAAAGAAATTAAATTTCATAAAGCAGCCAGCTATATGCAATAACACTGGAAATAGCTGCTATATTGAAAATTCTTATTGAAAGCTGTCAGACGAAATTTTTGTCACACACAGACACACACACATACAGACATCATCGTAAAACTAGTAAAATCGTATTCTAGGGACCCTAAAACGTGCTTATTCATAAAAAAACAGACAATACCTTCCTTACCTAAAGGTGACGGAAGGTAAAAATTCTGATACAGATATCAATGTCAAGTGCGATTAACATAGTATGTTTGTGTTATAATTTTCCTGCAAATATAGAATAAATTCTAAGAAACTTTCTGTATGAAATTTGTACAAAATACATAGAACTAAGGGAAGGTAAAGTACTAGAAATATAGAATCTTTCGCAATATACTGTTTGTACACATCAGATTTTTTTATTATTTAATTTATTATTTACCTTTTTTCAATTATTATTAATAAATGTATAGTTGCCTTGTAAGTTAAGAAAAAGCATGCAGCCAGTTCTTTTGGCGCAGGGCTCGTATATAATTGTTATTTTTTCGTTATTCGGAAAAAATTCTATCAGAAATTACATTTTTCAAAAATTGTCTATTCTTAATTTATATTAGTGTTATATTAGTTTTCTTTATAAAACTGTTTTTCAGACTATAGAAATTCAATCCATTCTCGAGTTATACAGGTGTCTCACAACTCGCGCCCCAGAGCGAATGAGAAAACACGAGACTGCACTTGGATGTGTAATTTCGAAGAAAAAAAATCTAGCTTAAAATATATTCGAGAAAAGACGTTTTAAAATGGACCAATCAGAGACCTGCACCTTTAAGGTGTGTTTGCCGTAATTTTTCGTTACTAGGGTTTTATACAAATCAAATCTTCTTTAAAATGTGTGGGCGACTGTAGTTTTCGAAAAATGTCAGTGTCAAATTAAATTTGACAAGGTGAATAAAAAAAGGTAAATTCTTACCATGTATTCAGCCGCTGATTACTTAGAAATGATTATAATTTTCGGAGAATGTGGACGTAACGCCAGAGAGACAGCACGAGTCTATTCGGAACGTTTTCCGGATAGAAATCTTGTGGATCATAAATTGATGGCACCTTCGCTAACCTAAATTTGTTGACAGTGAAAAGTCAACTCTAAAGTGTCAAAATTACAGTCAAACAAATTTTGTAATTCACTAGTATCTAGTATTTTTGAAACCTAGCAACCAGTTTTATTTTGTAATAAAATCATCACACCTCAAGATATCCTTCCGGGATTGGTGGATTAAAAAGTCTTGTAACTCCGTTATGCAAGCACCCGCAAATTATTTTCTTCTATTTGTTGACAACCTATTGTCGTCGGCAAGTGCCAGTTTCGTCTGGGGCGCGAGTTGTGAGACATTCTGTAGAGTGATAAATAAGGGGTTGTTTTTAGAGATAAAAAAAAATAAATAATTACGCCGGTTGATCATGAGTAATATATTTTTATTGTTTTATATGTAAAATTTTGTGCTGAATTCAATGGTAAAATAAAAAAATATAGCATTATATTTAGAATATGAAAGTTAGAGACTATTTCCGATTAAACCGGACGTTCTGCTGCTTGAAAAGTATTTTAATTGAACCGGGCATATCGGAAAACCATTAGGCCCCAAATTTCTTAAATTAATATTGAATAGTTTTTAAAATAAAGATAGCGTAAGCTCGTCGTGGGACACCTTGAATTGTAATCAAACACAAACAATAAATTCAACGTTGCTTTTTAGAGTTGCAAAATTATTTATTTGTTATTTTCATACTTTGTTGTACATTCTGCTGTAAAGTTTACTTGAGTCATGTATTTACATGCTTAGTAGAGTTTCCCAATGAGTAAGTTGATACTAAGTAAGTCTACATAACCTATTTAATGAGCTCGTGTCTCAAGTCGCAATATTAGCGTTCTAAGCCTTCCCGCGCGGAAATTTTTGATGACTGCACATAATTCACGGCTTCATTTAATAAAGGCAGCCCGGCAGCAATTCTCATCACATCCAGTAATTAAAATTACACCCTACCATAAATTAATCACTTAATAAATACGGTCGTAAACAAACATGACCGCGATTTTACGCGGGAATATCTTATCAGCTTAGCGGCCATCTTGGAACATGTTCTACCCACACGGTTCGAACCAGGGACGTGTCAAATAAACTACGGATTAATACTGCAGCCCAGCTAATTGGTGAAAAAATCGCCAGGGTTATCTGATGGACGACCAGATTGTGCATTGAAAGGTTTACGTGAGACTTGTTAACGTAAAAAAGGGTGAGATGGTAGATTTTGCCAATATTGTCAAGCATTTTTTAAATAGACGAACAGTAGAGGAAGAGTACTACATTATTTTTCATCTTTATGTACACTCAGTTAAATACTTTCTGATTCATATTTGAATTGAATATTTAGGAGACCAAATACTTTAATTTCCAGAACACAAATTTGAATGGCAAACAGTAGGGGAAGAGTAATACATTATTTTGCATCTTTATGTACACTAAGTTAAATACTTTCTGTTTCATATTTGAACTGAATATTTAGGAGACCATATACTTTAATTTCCAGAATACAAATTTGAGTGACAAACAGTAGGGGAAGAGTAATACTTTATTTTGCATCTTTATGTACACTAAGTTAAATACTTTCTGTTTCATATTTGAACTGAATATTTAGGAGACCATATACTTTAATTTCCAGAATACAAATTTGAGTAACAAACAGTAGGGGAAGAGTAATACATTATTTTTCATTTATATGTACACTCAGTTAAATACTTTCTGATTCATGTTTGAACTGAATAATAGGAGACCACATACTTTAATTTCCAGAATACAAATTTGAGTGACAAACAGTAGGGGAACAGTAATAGGTACATTATTTTTATCTCCCGTTATCCTTGGTAAGGGAGGTATAGAGATCGTGCTAAAAATGGCATATCGAGATTTTGGTAAATGACCACGTTTTAAGGTTCCTAGAATCCAATTTTAACATTTTCACGATGATGTCTGTGTGTATGTGTAGATTCTCCACTCTAACTCAAATACTATCATTCAGAAACTTTTGAAACCTTGCATTTCGAACTTTTTCTGTAATGAAAAGAGCCCATTAGATTTTGGTGAAAATCGGATAAACGGAAATGGCACTTTACTAGAAGCTCAAAATAGTTTTTCTTCGAAAAATACCTTTAAATGTTATTTTTTCGAGATTAATGTTAGTATAAAAATTAAAGATTATTAAATTTTCTATAGATTTGCATTAATACTTTTTCTATATATTTTATGGATAAATTTATAAAATTATCTATAATTTAAATCCCAGAGCCTACGCTTTTAACAAACAAAACGAAGTTATTCAAATATATGTAACTGACAGATAAAAGTCACTATCAAAGAACTAATCATTTCAAAATAATATACGTAACGTTTTAAAAAGAAAAAAGTAAATAGAACAATAGAAAAGGAATTCAATAGTTTCCAGCATAAGCAAATATGTAGGTATGGATTTAGATTAATAATAATTAACGATTCACAAAAATGTTTAAGCTAATCCTCATTTTTGGATTAGTGAATTCTATTCTATCCCAGTATTTAAAATTTAGTTAGAGCAATGCCTCATGTCATGAGTGCCCTCGGGGCTCTGGGTTCGAATCCCACTAAGGCATGGATGTGTGAATGTGAACCCACTCTGTAATGGAATTTAATCCTGTTGAGGGGTTTAAAAAAAAGGTAGTTACTTGGATTAGATTTCGACTATATTTTAAGAAATACCTATACTGTACTGTAAGGATTAACTTAATCTTTTTTGTGACTCGGGTCGGTATTTAAAATTTAATCTTCATTTTATTATAGCTCCGGTTGTTCAATGGTTAGAGCAACGCCTCATGTCATGAGTGCCCTCGGGGCTATGGGTTCGAAGCCCACCAAGGCATGGATGTGTGTGAATGTGAACCCACTTTGTAATTGGGATTGTTGAGGGGTTTAAAAAAGGTAGTTACTTGGATTAGATTAGACTATATTTTAAGAAATAAACTGTCAAAATTAGAGTAAAATTCGCTAATACAAAAATAAGGATTAACTTAATCTTTTTTGGGACTCGGGCTGTAAATGGCGGGAGGTATTGTGATGGCCACACCAGATTTTTCATCTTTATGTACACTCAGTTAAATACTTTCTGATTCATATTTGAACTGAATATTTAGGAGACCATATACTTTAATTTCCAGAATACAAATTTGAGTGACAAACAGTAGGGGAAGAGTAATACATTATTTATCATGTTTATGTACACTCAGTTAAATACTTTCTATTTCATAATTGTTAACAATGCTAATGATTGTGCTTTATTACAAAATGACATTAATAATGTTGTTGGTTGGTCTTTAGCCTCTAAGCTTTTATTTAATTTTAGTAAATGTAAAATTATGACCTACTCTTTACAGCAAACAACTATAACGTTTAACTATCAAATGAATAACACAATTTTAGAGCGAGTAACTTTATTCAAAGATTTAGGAATTCTGTTCCATCCTAAACTTAGCTTTATTCCCCATTTTAATGATATTTGAAAAACTTCTTACAGAAATCTTGGCTTCATAATTCGTAATACACAATCGTTTTATAATATACAGACCCTCAAAACTTTGTATTATTCATTTGTGCATAGTAAACTGGAATATGGATTACAAATTTGGAATCCTGTATATTTTAAACATGTACAAGCTCTGGAGAGTATACAGAAAAAATTTATAAGGTATTGTTGTACTATATTCCACCATCGTCGCATTGATACGATCTGTAATTACTCCAACTGACTAATTGAGATCTTTGTTATTTCTTTGGACTGCCGTAGAAAAATCCAATCATGTTTATGTCTCTATATACTATATACTTGTAAATAATCTAATTGATGATGCTCATTCGTTAGCTTTTGGGGTACCTCGCTTAGGCTCTCAGCGTAAATTAACATTCATATACAGCAGCTCTAGAACAAACTATGAACTTTGATTTCCAATTAGGCAGTTGTGTCGATATACATTAACAATCTTGACATTTTCTACGATACTCAGTCCAAATTTGAAAACAAATTATGAACTATTTCTTGTCTGATCTTTAGCAATTAAATTGAGTTATGTCTAGCTCTAATATTGTCACTTCATTATTTCAAATTTTTCTTGTAACTACACTGTATTTATCCTTGTTTTTCTCAATAATCCTCTGTAATTGGGAACGTCTATTCCTGTTGAGTGATTACTAATTAATAAATTAATAAATATTTGAACTGAATATTTAGGAGACCATATACTTTAATTTCCAGAATACAAATTTGAGTGACAAACAGTAGGGGAAGAGTAATTCATTATTTTTTATATTTATGTATACTCAGTTAAATACTTTCTGATTCCTATTTGAACCGAATACTTAGGAGACCATATACTTTAATTTCCAGAATACAAATTTGAGTGACAAACAGTAGGGGAGGCGTAAAGTCTCCCTTTTCGTGTTACACCCAGTTCGGAGCAAATACCCAAATTTAATACAAGTAAAATCTTAATTTAATAGATAAATTCTGCATTCTGTCGAACTTACATATAAGAAATCACTTTATAAAAAGGTTACACCTTTTTTTCTGATTTACAGAGCAGTCAAGATGGAAGTAACGTTATATCAGTACAAATAAAACAAAATCAATACAAGATATTTGATTCTTTAAACCTGAAGTTATACATTTATATCTCCTCTGTGTTTATATAGCAACGGAACAAATAAATCCTTATAAAATATCCGTATATATTTTTCAAAACTGGCCTAACACAATACACAAAGGTTTTTCCTTATATGAAAGGCGATTTCTATTACAAAAGAAAAATAAATGTCATACAATGAAAAAAATATGTTCTTTATATGCGGAAATATCATTGTTCTTTTATTTCGTAAATTATTAAAATCATTTTCAATTTGAAAGCTTTCTGTGCATTACAATAGGTCAATTATGATCACAAGTGAATTTAATTTATAACTTTATTAAATTACCGAGGCGTGCTGCGCGGAATACATCAACTACGGAGTTGTTTGTAAAGCGGGCACAAGGCACAACCGAAAATCTATCCACCTGACCGTGGATAATTGCAAGTAATTTCGAAGTTAATTCGACTCATTACCACGCGAAATACAAGACTTTCGAACTTATTAAATACATGCGAGTCTTTCTAATTGTTGCTGATATTGTAATTACACTACAGCCTAGAATCTATCGTTTTTATAATTCTAATTACTGATATTATAGAGAAGACACAACATAAACGAAATTGACGGTTTGAGGGAATGCATTCTCAGTATGTTATTAATCGTATTCTGTAATTACTCAATACTTTCCATCTGAGTAAAATTTTTATACATATGCGAATAATTTCTTTTTGTAATCTTTGTTTTGTAGCAATATTATTTTTTCTATGACCGTGAATAAAAGTCAATTTCTGTGGCTTAGAGACGAAAATTGGAATTTTCCCCTAGGCGAGATTTTATTGTTTCTTCAAGTGATATTCGAAATTGCAGTACCGGTAGCATCATATATTTCTTGCGACTCATTAAAACTGAACTAGATTACAATAATTGTTGAAAGCAATTTTAATTTTCAGAAAACTCTCCATTTGCCATTTGCAGAAAAGGCAAAATACACGCCAAATTTAAAATTACATATAGAACCAAATTATAAATGGGATGAATTAACATATTTTTAATATTTATTGCGTATATTTTAAAAATTATAGTTATTATTTTAATAACATAATATACATTTATTACATATATAGGGTGGTGACTTGGAAGACGCAGCATAGGGGTTTCAATGGCAAAATCTTAATGTGCAGTTATTTGCTCCCCTAATTATTTTAGAGCAAAATTGTATTTAAGTTTTTGCTACAGAAAAAAATACTGCATCCGAATATGATATTGTTTATTGTTTTTCAGTTTCCGGAACCGTAAAAATTGTAAAAAACAATAATAACATTTTTGCAAAAATCATTGATGCCATGGAATTAAAAAAAATCCATTTAAGCCATTCAGTAGATGGAGCTGGCAACAGCGCAAACTTGAAGTAGCCGAAATTCCATTGGGTAAACTTGTCTCTTGTCTCCAATTTCAGCCAATCAGAGAGGTCAAAACTATTACCTATGCTCTGCAATACTGAATGGCTTAAATGGAACAAGGTATAAACAAATATCACATAAACAATTAGCAAATGTCAGACAAGAATTTTACAACAGATTGGGGCATTGTTTAATGATAATTGGTGGTTTGTGATATGTTATTTTATGTTATAAATTCATAAAAATCCTTTTTCCCAATACATTTTGTCTTTTATTTTAAATAAATTAAGGGTCGTATTCATAGTCACTTCTTAAAGAAATCTTCAATTTCGTTCTCGTCAAATTACATTGTTGTCATCAATTGCAATAAAGGTGTTTTCAATTTCCTCATTTTGAAAATAAGTTTATACGTTAAGAATCTGTCAGATGTTTGCGCTTTTGTTAAATTTTTGTTCCATGGCACCAATGATTTTTGCAAAAATATTATTGTATTCGATTATTGTTACGGTTCCGGAAATTGAAAAATTATAAACAATAGCATATTCGGATGCAGTATTTTTTTCTGTAGCAAAAATCTAAATACAATTTTGCTCTAAAATAATTATGGGAGCAAATAACTGTACATTAAGATTTTACCATTGAAACTCCTATGCTGCGTCGTCCAAGTTACCACCCTGTATAACAAATTCATAATAAAATATGACTATGAATTTAAAAATAATATCTGCTTATTAAATAGATGTCTTTTGCATATGTGGTGGAAAATTTGGAAATACAGAAGATGCTGAGTCTTGTTTTAATCTTCTTATATATGTTTCAGGCCTTTTCAAATAATCACTTTCAAGAAAATGATCAATGCAAATTTTTGATGCTTTTGTAGATGTGAAATCTTTTCTTTTTATGGCATCTATCCACAATCGTAATATACAACCATTATTTAAAGGAAATCTGTAAAATATTTAAAACAATAGTATGAATAAATATGTATACATATATATGAACAATAATACTTACTTGAATAATTGTCGAGGGTTGTCCTTGCTATGTCTATTTGTACACCCAAAAGCACTACAAGAAGACGGCATATTCCCTTTTACTAGAACACAACACAAACACCACTTTATTAAAGAAAACTACCATATAATGCAATAATAGACCAACGAACGTTTGAGGTTTTGCCTTTTCTGCAAATGGCGCCGTACCCCCACCACTAGCCTCACTTGTTTAAACATATGTCAGCTATCCAGTGTTTTATTAGAACATCCTTGATTACGACTATCTACTACTAACTCCTTCGTTTTAATTAAATATACGGATAATAATTTCCCTATGATAAATATTCCAGAAGATAATTTCTCTAGACAGTTTTGAGTTAAGATAGCAGTGCTTTGGTTTTAAAGCGACATGCGAGTGAAATTCTGTTGCTCACGCATGCATCCACTTAATGTAATGACAAACAATTTGGTAAATTTGGTTTAGCTTCCTACATTGCTACACTGTAAAGTTTTGGGGTAGAAACAGGGAAGATGAATCTCCAATTGAGTTGTTGAATCTTCCTTAAAGTTGATTTAGGGTAGGAAGGTCGAAACATGGTAAGAAAAAGGTAGGAAATTTTGGTAGGGCAGATTCAATTCGCTTACAGGCATCTGTGTTGCACTGTAGGTATATTAGGTAGGTGCTACTACCTTTGTAACATGTTTATACCTTTAGGGTTGATTCGAGCTGAATGTTCTACTTTTAATTTGAGGTACAGTTCCTATCATAAAAAAATATGGACTTGACATTAATTAGCACGTAACAATGTCATACATGTGAAATTACAAAGGAATAATAGGAAAAAGACGGCAGAAATAATATAAAATATTCAGTTTTACTGAAATTTGCAAACTTATTGAATTTACATTATTAATACAAATTAAATTTGTTTATTAATCTTATTATATTTTTTATAATTCCGTGCATACATACATCGTTTTCTACGTTACTTACTAGAAAGTGATTTATAACAAACTATTGAATATACATATCATATTACAAGATAGACAAATAAATGTGTGAAATGTAAAACATAACAGATTACAATTGATTTATAGCATTATTTACCCGTGTTTATAAAATTATATGAAAAACCAAAATATTCAATGAAACATAACTGACGATGTGTAGACTTATATAGTTGTTATATAAACAAATGCAAAACGATATTAGTTATATTTGTAAGATTTCGGAAATGAAAAGTGATCGGATAAGCTTTCGCATTTCTTAGAAATTGTTTGTTAGTCCAGCTAGCAACTGAAGGCCCTATGGGTTTTTCCGAAGGCCAGCATAACGGTACCACATTTCTAGGGATGGGAAGGAGAACACAGAGGGGTGAGAAATTTATGTGTCATTCTGTCATTTGTTATTCTCTTGTCGACAGTCGCAATGAGCATACTTGAAACTCAGAAAAAATATATTATGTTTTATTTTTAATTAAAAACTAATATCCTTTTATTTTTTAGCTCCTTCTTGATTTAGTACGGTACAAAATAACATACATGTAGATTTGTTATGACAGTATTTTCTACAAAAAATGAAGATGTGCCGATTGTAAAGAAACGAGCATCTTGACAACCATGTTCAACGTATAAAAATTAGAACTTTAAAGGTAATTTTCTTTATTTTGTTTCATTTTCTTTTTATTTACATACTTTCAAAAATAATATAACTATATTTCGCGGTATATATCTATACCAAATGTTAATTTTATTTTTGTTGAATTATCATTTAATATGATTATTTTCCTGTTAATAAAATAATATTATTATTTAATTACAAGAAAATAAACATTGAAAAACTAGCAAATATTTTGAATGAAACGTTCTTTTGTTCGCAAATATTTATTAGATACAACAATATTAATTTAGTTTTATTTGTTACAAGAGGATCCAAAGAAAGTGAAGATATTCCTCGAGGACCTGCAAGAATTGGAGGAATAGCCAGTGAACGTGACCATTTTTGGAATACATACTTTATTTACAAATAAAATAAATATATCATCAAGGTATATTACCCATTGCTGGATCTGCTAATCTGCTTTGTTCACAGATATCGTTAATGATCCTGACATATTCGTATCGTGTAGGCATTTACCATGAGTCACCTCACAGATAAAACACTATGTAACTTACAATATACTTTATCTTATTTTATTTATGTATATTTTGTTTAAGCAAATAAATCTTTTATTATATATAATGTATTATTTTTCCTAAATCCCAATAATAAATAATATACTTTTCAAGGAATTTGCAATGACCTCATGTAGGGGTTCATATAAATTACTATAAAGTATTTTTAACAACCTTACAGGCAGTTACTGGTAACTTGTGATACGGAAATTTCAAATCACTTTAAAGTATTTCTATAAACCACTGCGGGCATTTGCATCCCACTGTATGAAGGGTCGTATCGTGTCTACCTGGTAGTGAGGTAGGTTTTACTACCCTAAATAGAGATTGGTGCATCGACCTTTTAAAAAGGAAGGATTGTTCTACCTTGGGGTTGCATATAGTTTCAACCCAAAAAGGTAGTTGCAGCTACGTTAAAACTTTACAGTGTAACGAAGATGAAGATGGATCAATCTTTTGCAGGCGGTGTGAGACCTCTTAACTACATACGTGTCGAATATTGGAAAGAGCTTCATTAATTCACTAACAAACATTTGATAGACGTTGCCAGGGTCTTGATAATGGACAAATTGACATCTTATCGAACTTATATGACGGTGGCGAAGCGGTTTGTGTCAAAATGGCGGCTTTTGAAGTTGAATGTTTCTATTAGCTACAATATATATATACTTATTTAATTAATAAGAGCACAATAATACCAGTGACAACTTGAAATTAATTAATATCTGATAGTTATATTCGATTTTCACATAAAAAACTAATTAATTTCTCCATCGCATGTTACAGTTTTTATTTTACGAGTTAATTAAATCCAAAATGATGGCGACAGTTCTGACAATTATAAATAAAAACAAAGTTGGAATGAACTAAGTAAATATGCGTCACCGAAATACATAGTAATTATATTTACATAGTAGATGTTTGTCCTCTATTCTAAGCGGCACATAATAATTATCAAACAAGGTACAAAGAAAACATACACAATTAAAATTTGAATATTCATAAGTCCAAACAGCTTAACAGGAGTATAAATTAGTAAAGTCATCACTAAATACAAAGACATTAAATTACTTTTTTAATGCCACAATGAGTTTCCGTCAAAATTTAATCGTATGGAATGATATACATAAAGAAATCAAAAGCAATGAGAATAGCTAAGGAAGAGGGAGCCGTAATCTAGTAAACATATAGTTGAAGGAGAGAGGATATAACAAGTAAGTTTCTTCAAATATAGTGTTTCACACTCTATGTACAGTGTGGAGTTTTATGGAATACCGGGCTGCCATATTTAAACACCGATTTTTCTCACTTGACCCTCACGTCATAGTTTGATGTTCGTATGAATTAAATGATACAGGTAGCGATGGAAATGTGTTTACCAGCATAACTCAAACAGTTTTGTGTACAAGGCAATTACATCATATAATACGTCATAAACTAGCCATGGTTACAATGATAAAATACGAATGTATTGACCTTTTCATTTTCAAAAATAATATAACTATTATTAAAATTATATATTTACCGGTTTCAGGATATTATTCCATTGTATACATATACAAAAGTACGGTGGTAACTATGTAATAACTGTATCTGTATGGTAATATTATTGCCATACTGACTTGTCAACAACGGTCTACAAAATGAAAATAAAATAAAATGAAAATATAATGCTCTTCATTAATACATACAAATAACGTTAGCCTATCTTTCTAAATACGGTCTACTTTATTCTAAAGTAATAAACATGAGGAATAAAGCACATAATTTGAATATTTGTCATGTTGACATATGTCAAAATAATTGTTCTGTTAACCATAGCAATCTGAAAGTAGCATTAATGAGAGAATTTCAAAAAATGATATTTATCAATAATGTCTTAATTTTCTGAAACCGATAAACTATTGAACAAACCACGGATGTTATTAATCATAACAAGCCTTAGATGTCTTAAAATCCTCCCTCTACGAGCTTGGATTTCAAACTTACATCTGCGGCAGGTTTGATGTGCATAACATTCCTAGGTATGTTAATAGCTATTACCTTAATTGTGTAGTACCGAGTTGTGTACGTATTCATACACCTTTAGTTATTTACCATAATCAATAATAACATTTTTTTCATCCATTTATTTAACTTGCAACTTGTTCTTTGATGTTTCAATTTCAGACCACGTTCATAATTATTCACATTCGAAGCGTATTTTATCTTTTTATACCCATGTGTTCGTAATCCAAAATTGTTAAAAATTTAACCTAAATTTGTAAATTTTATACTGAATTATTTCATTCTTAAACTAAACTATTACTCCATATTACGATTATTCTTAAGATTATATTTACTTAAGAACGAAAATCATTGTAGGAAAGGATAAATATCACCAATAAATTATAAAAATAACATTAACATTAACAAATATGTACATCTAAAATGTCAAACCTACATTTGAGATATTTTATACATTTTTTGTCCAAAATGAAATTCATTCTTCTCGAATTTCGCGACACAACATAAAAAGAGTGAGCCAAAAGAGTAACTTCACTAATTTCACCTGAATTTGGATTGCGTAAATGCAAAAATATGAAGTACCACTGCTGTCGAATGTCATATTCAAATTTCCTATAACTATCTTTCTCTAAATGCGTTAGTAAGATAAAGATGAAGCTATTAGACATACGTATTGAAGATAGAATGTAGGAAACCATATGGAAGACAGAAATAAATATACAATTACTTTTTACCTTCCGTCACCTTTAGGTAAGGAAGGTATTGTCTTTGGTCAAAAAATTCGATGATGAGTTTTTAATCAATAAGCACGTTTTAGGGTCCCTAGAATACGAATTTACTATTTTTACGATGATGTCTGTATGTGTGTGTGTGTGTATGTGTGGATGTGTGTGTGTGTGTGTGTGTGTGTAACAAAATTTTCGTCTGCGATAACTCTAATACTACAGTTACAAAAATTATAATTTTTCGTGTACTTCTTCGTTACATCCATATGAAGAGCTGATTAGATTTTGGTTACAATTGGTCAACCGGAAGTACCATCATTTAAAGATTTTAACAGTTTTTCTTGAAAAAACTATGTTAAATACAATTTTTTTACATTTGATGTTATTATAAATATTAAAGAATCTTTTATTCTCTATACGATTTTGCTGCATTTTATATTTAATATTAAATGGATATAGAGTTAAAAAATCTGATGTGGCCAGCACATTACCTTCCGTCAGTTCTATGTATTTTGTACAAATTTCATACAGAAAGTTCCTTGCTAAATTAAATATTCTATTTCTTGTACATTACCTCCCGGCAGTTGCATTACATACAGAAAATTATTATTTTGTGACGTTTCCTATATACAGTGTAATGTATCTGCAGAAATAAAAGATTTATTATTATTATTATTTCTTGTACATTACCTTAAAGCAGTTGTATGTATTTTATACAAATTCCATGCAGATAGCAAAAGATCCTATATTTCCCGTAAAATTATAAGACAAACACACTATCTCAATTTCACTTGACACTGACATCTTTCAATCAGAATTTTCTTAATATAGTAGCTGTTTCCATAGCTATGGCTACTGTATGAAATTTAATTTCTTTATAATTTTTACCTTCCGTCACCTTTAGGTAAGGAAGGTATTGTCTTTGGTCGAAAAATTCGGTGGTGAGTTTTTGATGAATAAGCACGTTTTAGGGTCCCTAGAATACGATTTTACTATTTTTACGATGATGTCTGTATGTGTGTGTGTGTATGTATGTATGTATGTATGTGTGTCCGTGTGTGTGTGTGTGTGTGTAACAAAATTTTCGTCTACGATAACTTCCATACTACAATTCTAAAATTTATAATTCTTTCGTATTTCTCTTCGTTACATTTATGCGAAGAGCTGATTAGATTTTGGTTAGAATTGGACAACCGGAAGTACCCTCATTTGAAGATTTTAACAGTTTTTCTTGAAAAAAGTATGTTAAATATCATTTTTTCACATTTAATGTTATTATAAATATTAAAGAGTATTTTATTTTCTATACGATTTGATTGCATTTTATACCTAATATTAAATGGATATAGAGTTAAAAAATTATAAAGAAATTAAATTTCATAAAGTAGCCATAGCTGTGGAAACAGCTACTATATTAAGAAAATTTTGATTGAAAGATGTCAGTGTCATGTGAAATTGACATAGTGTGTTTGTCTTATAATTTTACTGGAAATAGGTATAGGATCTTTTGCTTTCTGTATGGAATTTGTATAAAATACATACAACTGCTTTAAGGTAATGTACAAGAAATAATAATAATAATAATAAATCTTTTAGTTCTGCAGATACATTACACTGTATATAGAAAACGTCACAAAATAATAATTTTCTGTATGAAATTTGCATGAAATACATGCAACTGCCGGAAGGTAATGTACAAGAAATAGAATATTTAATTTAGCAAGGAACTTTCCGTATGAAATTTGTACAAAATACATAGAACTGACGGAAGGTAATGTGCTGGCCACATCAGATTTTTTAACTCTATATCCATTTAATATTAATTATAAAATGCAGTCAAATCGTATAGAGTATAAAATATTCTTTAATATTTATAATAACATCAAATGTGAAAAAAATATATTTAACATAGTTTTTTCAAGAAAAACTGTTAAAATCTTCAAATAATGGTACTTCCGGTTGACCAATTGTAACCAAAATCTAATCAGCTCTTCATATGGATGTAACGAAAAGGTATACGAAAAAATTATAATTTTTGTAACTGTAGTATTAGAGTTATCGCAGACGAAAATTTTGTCACACACACACACACACACACACACACACACACACACACACACATCCACACACACACACACACACACACACACACACACACACATACAGACGTCATCGTAAAAATAGTAAATTTGTATTCTAGGGACCCCAAAACGTGCTTATTGATTAAAAACTCATCATCGAATTTTTTGACCAAAGACAATACCTTCCGTCACCTTTAGGTAAGGAAGGTATATAAAATTATAAAGAAATTAAATTTCATAAAGTAGCTATAGCTATGAAAACAGCTACTATATTAAGAAAATTCTGATTGAAAGATGTCAGTGTCAAGTGAAATTGTCATAGTGTGTTTGTCATAATTTTTACTGGAAATATAGGATCTTTTGCTTTCTGTATGGAATTTGTATAAAATACATACAACTGCTTTAAGGTAATGTACAAGAAATAGAATATTTAATTTAATAATAATAATAAATCTTTTATTTTTGCAGATACATTATACTGTATATAGAAAACGTCACAAAATAATAATTTTCTGTATGAAATTTGCATAAAATACATGCAACTGCCGGAAGGTAATGTACAAGAAATAGAATATTTAATTTAGCAAGGAACTTTCCGTATGAAATTTGTACAAAATACATAGAGCTGACGGAAGGTAATGTGCTGGCCACATCAGATTTTTATTTTGTGGTTCAGAAATCAATGACGTGAGGGTCAAGCGAGAAAAATCGGTGTATACCTGCTGTAAATCTACGAGATAGAAAGAGGAAATAGATGCCCAAAAAGAGATGAAATATTCTGAGTACTTTACTGAATGTATTTATGACTGGTGTATTTTCAATGTATCTAAACAGGTGGATGTAAAGAAATTAAATAAATAAAAAACTGGTTTATGTAACAATTTACAAAAATAATAAATAAATAAATAACAACAAATAAATAAATAAAATAATAACACAAAATAAGTAGGGTGTAAAATAAAAACACATATTTAATAGCTATTAACATAACTAGAAATGTTATGCATATCATAACTGCCAGTATATATTGTCAGTTATTGTTACCATGGCTAGTTAAATTATATACAAATCTGCCCTCGGATATAATATTGTTGTTTTCTATAATTGCCATAATTAGAAAGCAATACAAATCGAATTAGTTTTAGCACTAAAATTATAAGGAAATGATTAAGATGTAATAATTACGTTCTGAATTATAGCATTATAAAGATAGTGGAGTAATTTAGTTGTTACAAAAAAGGAAATGGTTGAATTTATTAGTTCTGCCAGGTTATAGTACCTACCAGCATTCAAAATTGATGAATAAGCTCTAGTTTGTTGTATCAAATCTTTGAGTTGCATATTACATTTAATGAGAGTTTTATGCACAATTAACGTCTGACATAGTTGATGATTATTAGAATTACATCGTAATAGCAGCAATTTAAGTTTATCGTAAGTTCTTGGCTAAAATTGCTCATCTGCGAGTGAATTCGGTTATCCTTCTAATTACTGCACTCGAACAGCCAGAAGGGATGGCATGGTGTTTTAAAAAGAACATTCTCAGCCCCGACAACGATTTGGAAATATGCCACATGTGAATGCCAAATTTAGTCGTTAAATTCCACTTAGGACAAAGTTAGCAAATGCACATTTCAAGTTTTCTTAATAGAGGAAAAGGAAATGTCCCATTCTCAAGAAAGCAACCAGCCGCTTCATCATTGCGTCTGACCAGAGGAAGAAAATTTTAATAATTCCAAGACGAAAAGTTTCGACTAATTTTCAGTAATTATTAATACATACTCCACAATATGAAATGAGTTGACTAATGTTCGCTATACTGTCGTAGTGTAGAAACTTAGTGTTCCTGCAATGGAAGTACCTACATATATTGAAAATTGTACTAGCTTTTACTTTATCAACCAGCTACATAGGATAACAATTATTGTAATATGTACATTGAAAATATAGAATTAACCTCAGAGCATTTATGAATCATGATTTATTTTAATTCCAGAAAAGGTTTGTGTTTAGAGGTTTAAGTGCTTATGTGTAAAAATTTCCTAAGAAAGTTGAACACTATTAACCATGAAGTATAATAAGCAGAGATGTGCCGATTATGACTGGGCGACTAGCCGTCTAGCCGATTAGTCGGTTGTAAAGAGGCCGACTAATCGGCCGACTAGTCGGCCAAGCCGATCAGGGTTTCGGTAATTTCCGTGACGCTTTGATTTGATTAGGTTATGTACAATTATAAATCATATAAGTACGTTACTGTCTTTTTTTTTTGTTTTTATGAAGCAGTTAATGTACAGGGTGTAAATCGAAAAGTGAAACATAGGATTTTAACATGGGAAATCAATTTTTGTTTGGGCAAACGTTACCTAATTATTTTATCCAAAAATATTTTAAATAAAAGTTATAGAGATTTAAATGCAGCATCTAAATCATGTGAAACGATTATTTTATCTCTTCATATAAACGTAAAAATCAATTACAAAATTACAGTTTTTATGAACATTTTGTCTAAGCAGCCATGGATATATGACAAAAAAAAACAAATACGTTGTTTTTTGTCATAAATCCATGGCTGCTTAGACAAAAAACTCATAAAAACTGTAACTTTGTAATTAATTTTTACGTTTATATAAAGAGATAAAATAATCGTTTCACATGATTAAGATGCTGCATTTAAATCTCTATAACTTTTATTTGAAGTAATTTTGCATAAAATAATTAGGTAACGTTTGCGCAAAGAAAAATTGATTTCCCATGTTAATCTCCTGTTTCACTTTTCGATTTACACCCTGTACATGCAATCTGGCTTTAATATTACTTAGATTGTTAATAAAAAAAATTCCTACTCTTTTATTTAAATAAGAAGAAATAATTATAGGTAAATGTTAATTGAAGATAAGAAGATATTAATATTATGTTGTTTTGTTTGTTAATTAAGATACTAATTTTGTTTGATAAATATCAAAGATTTAGAAGCAAGTAATTTTAGAAACTGATTGATTACCAAAGGAAAGGTTGCTTTGCTTTACATTTCAAAATGTGTAAGACTGATTATAAAATAAAAATATTAATAAACAATCAAGGTAAGAAGAAGCCGGATAGTCGGCGCTCTTTGCCGAATAGTCGCCGACTACGATAGTGGCCGGATACTCGGCTTTACCGACTAGTCGCCGACTAGTCGGCACATCTCTAATAATAAGTAATCGTATCTAGTCGCCATTGATAAGACAGAGAGAGTAGAGAAAAAGAGAGATAGGTTGAGGCAGGCCAACATGGCCGGTGATGGCAGATAGTTGACGTTGACACGACTTTTTGTGCCAAACTGCAAGAATAGGTATGGTATGACTAGCGAATGAAAGTTGACGTTTAAATTATTTTATAGATGTGGTTTCTTTTGAAACCCTAGAGAAAAATAGAATTGTACGAAATATTCAGGTATGAAATTTTTGCATGAACCCATTTAAATACTGGACTAGGAAAGCACAGAAATACATTACTATGTCTAAAATTGATGGCCGACTAGGGTAACTGAATATCAAAACAGGGGTGCGTTTAAAATATTTTAAACATTTTTGAGATAGTTCAAAAATATTGATTACAAGAATGAATCCAACAATGAATTTAGTAAAAAAGAAGTAAAATAAATATCCTTCTAAACGAATAATTTTCTGGTATTGTTATGTTGCAAGCTATAATTGTAAAATTGTTGATTACAACAAACGATATGATGCTCAAAACCATTAAATTCAGATATGAATCAATAATATCAATTTAATTAGTTTAAAAAATATATGTATCTACATATTACTTACAATACATATAATTGTATACGTCGTGTGTTAAACGCGGCTTACCTATAACTATCTCTCTCTTCACTCGCCTATTACGGTATGGGTTACGTTTTTACTAACCTCTTGTCCACTCCTTACGTAATATATTTTTGTGCAACCGGACGCGAAATAACCATTTCGCAGCCGCAATACAGGCCGCGAAATTCAATTTCGCGGCCGTTGTCATGGTAGTAGCCAAAATTGGGTAAATAACCACTTTGACATTGAGAATTTCATGGTTTTGTTTATCAAATGTTAATCCAATAGCCACCTTAAAAGCTAACTCTCTATTGAAACTGTTTAAAATTAATAAAATTTGTAATTACATATTTTTTACGGTTGCACAAAAAATATTGTGTACACCTTGTCCGCGAAATCCTTTAGCGCCCTCGAGATTGTCTTGCCTCGGCCGTAAGCGGCCTCGGCGACAATTTTTCTCTCGGTACGCTAAATAGTGATTTCGCGGCCTTGATATACAAATAACTATTGTGTTATTAACTAATACGGACCGCCAAATGTTTTCAAAAATTGTGACAGGTGACGATCTTTTTTCGTACCGTGTGTACACATTCATAAATACTGACAACAGAAACCACGAAGCAGTGACCGATAAAAAAGCAATATATATATTAATCATCTGTTTGAAAACCTTCATTTTCTATCTAGTGTTCAATTTCGTAACTCTAACGTCCATATCTTTCTTATTTGTTCTTGAGCAAATTCATTAAATTAAAACCACTCCATTGACATACTCTCATACTCGGCAACTCTACTGGGAGTCTTCCAAACACGGCACAAAATGTTTCTTTTTTATCTTCATCCTTATCGCGCTGGTCCGTCGTTCCACATCGTTTAATAAACGCACCGCAGGACACATACCACTCCCAGGGAGTGCGAGAGAGATAACATCCCGCAGCGACATCGTGCCATCTCTCTTCAACACACAGTGTGACGCAGGACATACTATTATGCGCACTTGTGACCCGTAGTTAGTGTATGATAGTCGTTTTGGCAAAGTATGGTTCGTAGGTTCGTTATTGTAATTGGGATAGTCGCTGTTCGTTGCCCCTAAGTTGGGGTGAGGGTGGGAACTCGCATGTGGAGGAAATAATGAGACGGACGTGCGAAAAGAGAAAAGTATAAAGTGATTCAGTTCGAGGAATGAATTCTAGGTTAAGAAATTCTGTGAATTTGAAAGAATTTTTCGGAGAACTGTTAAAAATGCAAATATAGTTTGAAAGAAACTGGAACTAATTGAAATAATTCTGGTGTATGACGAATGAATAATACCAATTTAACAAAATGAAAATATGAATAATGGGTATTATGAAGTACATAAAACAAATATAAATTTTGAAAAAGGCCTTTATTTGCAGATAATATAAATAAGTTGATATGCAAATCCCTCTGAAAAAGGGATTATTGAAATGTTTATTGAAGTCTTTCTATTGTTAGCTATTGAAAAAGAAGTAAATTTTATTTATAAAGCGGGCGGCATTCTATGAGCAGCTTAATAAAATTATATCTAATTTTTCTGATGGGTTTATTTGCTGCATCCCTGCCAAAAATCCAATATTCAGGGACGCTCCATGGGTATAAGGCGCCTTTATGCTGTTATATTTTAGCGCCCCTACCCCTCATGAAGTAAAATTTGCAAATTAAAGTTTAAACTAAACTTTTTGTTCTTTAAAAATGCTAGATTTAATATATTTTCACAAATTTTCTTAGATTCATTCTTGTAATCAATAGGTTATAATCAAAATCGTTTGTTGTAATCAACAATTTTACAACAGATTTCAGAATTGTATGGTATCACTAGCGAATGAAAGTTGACGTTTAGATTATTTAATAGATGTGGTTTATTTTGAAAACATTTCCCTATATTTGATTCGAAAGGAAACAGACCCTTATGTATTCCGTTACAGAAGATTAGAATTGTACTCAATGCCAGTAGGCATTTAAAATTGCCTTAGCAACAGGATTCAGGGATGTATTTAAAAAATTTAATACCGCAAATTCTAGTTCGTTCGTCTCAGGTGTAAGCAACCCTCGAGTCGAAATTACTCTTAGAGGAAATTAAAAATAATCCTATTTCATAGAATTGCCAAACTAAATAGTTTAAAGATCTAAATATTTTGTTATAATCAACATAAACGAAAAATGTTTAAAGTATTTTAAACGCACCCTTGTTTTGATATACAGTTGCCGTAGTTGGTCATTTATTTTCGGTCAGACATAGTAATATATTTCGGTGCTTCCCTAGTCCAGTATTTAAATGGGTTCATGCAAAAATTTCATACCTGAATATTACGTGCAATTCTATTCTTCTCTAGGGTTTCAAAAGAAACAACATGTATAAAATTATAATTATAATTTAAACGTCAACTTTCATTCGCTAGTCATACCATATGTGCATTCGATTCTTCGCAAAATGATAGTAGGTATATAAATATTGGATTCATTCTTATAATCAATATTCTTGAGTTATAATCAATATATTCATTGTTGCAATCAACATTCTCATAGTTATTATTTCAATATAACAATGCTAGAATAATAACCGATTGATACGATAATTATTTTGCTTATAACTAAGGCTCTAATGCAAATTAAAAAATATATTGAGAAATATTCTTTTTCCGGGAATGGACTGTGTCATATTTTGAGTCAGAGTTCAACGTTTCGCCCGCAGTCGTATGGGGCATCTTCAGGAGCAAGGGGGATAGTACTGTCGTCTTAAACAAGGTTACCCGATGTGTCAACCACGCTAGAGGCCGAGTCTAAGCAACAAGAGGGGGAAACTCAGTTTACACGTCGGGTAACCTTGTAAACTGAGTCTCCCCCTCTTGTTGCTTAAACTCGGCCTCTAGCGTGGTTAACACGTCGGGTAACCTTGTTTAAACAGTACTATCCCCCTTGCTCTTGAAGATGCCCCATACGACTGCGGGCGAAACGTTGAGCTCTGACTCAAAATACGACACAGTCCATTCCCGGAAAACGAATATTTCTCATGACTCAGACTGTGGACTTCTATCACGTTAATTTGTAAGTTTTATAGTAATTTTGTCTTTACGAATAAGAGCATTTTATAAAATTTTTCTATTATTTACTATACTGTTTTGAAATGGCGACCCTCGAAGTCAGGGGCCTTTGTGCAGGGCTCAATCTGTCCCCACGCACGGAGCGGGCCTGCCAATACTATTCTTGCAAATGTTTATTTATTACTCCAGTCATTTGAAACGAAGTATAGTTAACAAAATTTACCTTAAAGAATATCAGACAATTAAGTCTGATATATACAGAACACTTAACAATACAAAAATGATCTCCAAAAACACCAATTCATTGTTGTAATCAAGGAGTTTTGTTCTATTTTTTTGCGCTGCGTGAAATTTAAGAGAGAAACCTATAATAAATTAAAACCAATTAAAAAATACAAAAAGATTCTATCAGTTAAAATTTATATAACAACATTCTTACAATATACAATCGCGTTGTTTGTCTTAATTGCTTGAGATAAGAGCACTCGGTGTTGGTAATGCAGAGACCGCTATAAACCGTTCTAGATTGTTGGTGAATGCTTATAAATCACTATCATCTCAAACAGGAAAAGTAAATCTCAACCAGACGCGAAACTTTCAACAAAAAATCGGCAAACGACGCCAGTTGTTCAAGAGGCATTAAATATACAACAGAACTGAATAGTTTGTTTCAAGAAATAAATTGATATTGTTTCACAACAAGCAATTTAAGAAGAAACATAACCTTTCTCAAATTATCCAATAGTTAAAAGTAAATAGATTTTTCATGAAAAATTATAGATATCTTTGAGTAAAACAATCGCCCCTATTCTGTAACTCAATCGATAATAGTTTTCGATCGATAATAATTTTTGACAAATAGAAACAAATGTAGCATCTGTCAGTTTCAGTTTTTATTCAGTGTCTACTATTATTATTGGCTACAATTTATTATCGATCGATAAAAGTTATCGATTGAGTTACAGAATAGGGCCGAATATTGCTTCGCTATAAGTAGGTACTGAAATTCAACTGAATTAATAATTAGAGAAACAAAAATAAATTAATTTGTAATTAGCATTTATTTCAAATATTATAGGTTTCATTTACAAAAATATGAAACCTTTTCTTGTCTATAAATAAAATTTAAAAAATTTGGATGTAGCGCTACTCTAAGAGATAAAAATACGGGCCTATATTTTTGTTTCATGCAAAAACGTAGGTGAAGAAGATAAAACTTTTCGGAAATTATTATTTAAAAAGATATAAAATTTTCAATTAAAGTACATTTATTTTTTCAGTTAAAATGTATCCATAAATATTCCGAGTTGCACGCCTGTGGGTACGAAATGCAGTGAAGTTATCTATATACAGAATGATCCAGAATGATTGAAGGTTCCGCATCGTTCTGATTTTTTGTTTGCCGCATCGTTGTGATAGTCAAATACGATTGACAGATTGTATTGGCATTGGCGTACATATTTTCGCTCATTTTCATCATTCCTCGCATCCTCGCAGTAAGAATATATACTTCTAAAATAAACTTATGTTCTTCAATAAACAACCATTCTAACGTAATGAATAAATAACAGTTTAATTATAAGGTCAAAACAAACTATATGTCAAAAAATTCAAATACATAACGCCACTAACTTTTCCAAATGTCGGTAATATAGGAAACATAATTTGACATTGCCGGTAAATTGATACTAATTTTTTTCCGTGAAAGATAATTTTGATCATAATCAGAACTTTTTCAAGTCACGTGACATTCAATCATTCTGGATCACTCTGTATTAGACGGCTCATAAATGAATAGTCATCTTTCGTGAATAATACTTTACTTTATATATAGAGCAGACAATAAATCAAATTCATTTAACAAATTTCTAAAAAAATTAGGACAAAAAATCTTGTATATCACATGTCCAGAAACTATTTTGCAAGTGCTTGTATAAAATATAAACTCACACTTGCAAAAGGCAAAAGTTTTGAGACTAGAGACTAGTGATACAAATTGTCTCTTTACTTTTCTGACACAGCACTTTATTTAAATCAGTACCTACATATTTGCGATGTTCTGAATTCGAATGTCGATCACAAAACTGTCACAATAGACCTTTTCAATTTAAAGACATAGATGATATATGCGCAATGGGGATCTGCGCATAGTAAGAGCAAATGACGGGAGTCCTGGATACGCGTATGTCAAGAGATCCATGGCGTTTGTTTCTGAAAAATTTAGACGTAAAATGTGAGAAAAGTCTCAGATAACTTTAAAAAACTTCTTGAAATAAGTTACAATAGCTTTCATTGAAGCTAAAATGCTTAACGATGCAAATTTTCAACAATCATTTTAATGACTGCAATATTTTTGATGTTTCCTTTGAGAGCCCAACTGGCAGTTGTTGGCGTCATTTTACTTACCATTTGCAACGATAGAAAGAGATAGCCGTTAAATTGAAAAGGTCTACTGCTGCGGAAATGCAATATTCAAAAAGTTTGAAAAATATTGTATTGTTGTAATCAAATGTTCACATTGTTGTAATCAGCATTATAGATAGTGCGTACTGGATTGCATTAGTAAGTATGCCAATTAGAATACCAGAGAAAAACGATAGTTACGCTATATTAAATTATTGTTGAAGTTAGGAATGTGAAATATCCTTTGATCACAAGATAATATTGCTAATTGAATTTACGTCGGACACTACTGTAACATAATACGAAAATAGTTTCTGTTCGTGTTCGTCCAAAATACCATAAACGTAAGCTCAGATTTCAGAAGCCGTACAAATACATTAGATTTAACACGACAAAATAAAATGTTTTCGTAATATTGTTCGCAATACTCGGCATCAGAAATCAATATCGCTGTACAAGGTTTTATTAGAAAACATAACCTTATTTATACGGGCGTAGAGATTTTTACGATGGACGTAAAAGTCTGTAATGGCATTTCAAACACACTGGGCTGCTCAATATATGACTTATTAAGCATTTTATGATGACAGCGTGTCATTTAGAACAGTCACTTGGCTTTGGAATAATCTCAGCTATTAAAAAGATTATAATCCTTTGTCAACGGAATTTTTTGATACAATTTAGTCAATGTGACACTAATGATATTTTACCTTCGTCTAACATAAATCCTACACGTGAAACAACTAACATCTAATACGATTTTAATAATCATCTTTCGAATAACGTAGGATAGAATTATTGTAGATGTGGACCCTATAGAAAAATAAAAAGTTATGTAGGAATAAAAAAGAATAACACTTGGGTGTTTCACAATTTTTAATTTAATCGTTTTGTCTTTTGTTAGCTTGAAATATTTTTTGTCTGGTATTGCAAAGTAAAATTATATTACATTTTAAAAAGGAAAATTGAACAAAGAAACACAAAAGATTAAGAAAGAAATAATTTAAGTTTTGATAAGAAAAATAAAATTATCCCCATAACTAAACTTTCTACGACGTCTAGAAAAAGTTCACGGTTTTTGATAAATCGTTTTTGACTGATAATAACGCAAATCTTAACAATCATTCCAGCCTAATTGTTAAAGCAAAGTCCATTTAAACGTGAAAAATCCGAGAATACAGAGCCCCATTAAGTGCGGGCTCTGGTCGTTACTGACATCTTCAGGCAACAGTATGGTGTGTTTCAAGATATTTGCAAATCTACCTGCCTTCGTAATGACGCGATAGGTACACCGCAAAACAACATGGTACGTACGATCCTATGCGTCAGGGGAGGATTAGTAAAATTTTGGAAAACGATGTAGAGGTATTTTCTCAAAATCCCGCTAATTAATATACATGCTTTTATTTATAATTTGTAAAAATTTGGTGTAATATCATATTCTTTGTTCTGTTTTTCCTAAAATTCAAGTGAAACACTAAATTCCACACAAATATTTCATGTGATGGATTGCAAATATTTTGTTACAACTTTGATTTATATCATTTAAGTACTGATACACCAAACACAAGTAACAGTGACAGACACAGTTTCGTGTGCGAATGATACTTTCAAGTTATTCATACCTAAGCGATGTAATTGCGCACGGAATATTCGCCTACGACCACACGATTTCGGTTCAAGAATACCAATAGGCAGTTCGCATGCGCATCTCTCCCACTTACGTATGCGAAAAATTTCAAGAATCGGGCCCCAGGTTACTACAGACGTTTCCGTCAAATTAATTATTTGACATTTGTGGAATATTTATTTTGTTGATACTGTGATACATTTAATTTAAAACGTATTGATCTAAACAAAATAAGTTAACAGAAAATGACGCAGATTTCATTTTTACTTTTACTGAAAGTTGCCTAACTGCCAAAATGTCAGCGTTTTGACAGTTAGAAAAGGGCAATAGTAACCTGACATGTAACCGCCCAGCATACCGCGGTTACATGTGTGACGTAACCGCTGAATAAAATGCAGTTACAATGTAATCGTAGGTAACCAGTCTGAATAAGAAACGCCTAAAATATTATTCATTAGTTTACGTCAAGTTTACTTTCAGGAAAGCATTATTTATTATCTGCAAGTAATATTAAATCAAATGGCTTAAGTGAACTTGAATAGTTGTAAATCAAACTATTTGATAGTTTTTATAAATTTATACTACCCATAGTTTTTATAAATATGTACTATCATATCTAACCGTTTTATAAATTTGTAATCTTGCTAGTTTAATATACCTAGGTTTTATAAATATATACTATCTACTATCGATCGATGAGCCTACAAATTACAATCGTATTATCGATAGTTTACCAACTGCATATCCATCTAAACTGCCGATGTAAGTGATATTACAAAATGTGTAGAATCTAAATTGCAATTTCTAAAAATATGATAAAAAAGACTTGTAGAGTGAAATGAATAAACATGACTATTACAGTGAATACATCTCCATTCTCTAAAAATAAACATGTTGTTTTTCCCGAGAAATGAAATCAATTACAGAGAATAACAAAGTATTCCTACGAGGCACGTCTGGCATAATCTGACGACGAAGAAAAAACACGTCTGCTCGTTTCTAGGGCGCTTCGCTGAAGACAGACCCTGTACGGAGATATCGCAAGGCTTCCGTTGTTACGATTATTGTCCAGTGCGCGAGCACTTTCCAAGGCATGGAAACAAATTACATTTGAAGAGGTTTGCACAATCCTCGCAACAGGATTGCGAGAGATGGGGACCATTAGCTTGATTGCCGCGCGATTCGATAATAGTTGAGAACTTTTTCATGTGGTCTACACGTGGAAGATAATGATAAGGTTAAGTTTATTATTTTTTATTGTTTTATTGCATGAATTAATACGGAATACTATCAGCCAATGATTAATTTTTGCGCTAAAATTGTTGATTACAACAATCAATTGTTGATTGCAACAAATAATTTCAAGATAAGTTGCTTCTAATTTTGAAAAATAAAGTTATTAAACATAATATTATATACCTAAGGTTGAATTAATTATTTTTCATTGTTTTATAGTATAAATTAATATGAATGAGGTCATGAAAAAATAAAAAATTGTTTTTTTTTTGTTTAATCAAACAAGAATTGTCTAATTTATCGATCTGTATAAATTATTTTTTATTTACATTTTTTGTTGTATAAAATCGTTTTAAAGTATGACATTTTTAAAAAGTTGCAAAAAACCAGCCATGCTGTGACGTCAGCGTTTCGCACTGCAAGTTCAGACACATTTCATACTGCCTTATTATATCGACACAGAATTTCTAAAAGAAAAAATTATATAGACTATAAATTGAGAATTACATATCTAAATATTTGTTAGAAATGCTATTATATATTAATATATCATTCTATTCATTTTTATAAATACAGGGTGTCTCACAACTCGCGCCTCAGACGAAACTGACACTTGCCGACGACAATAGGTTGCCAACAAATAGAAGAAAATAATTTGCGGCCGCTTGCATAACGGAGTTACAAGACTTTTTAATCCACCAATCCCGGAAGGATATCTTGAGGTGTGATGATATTATTACAAAATAAAACTGGTTGCTACATTTTAAAAATACTACTAGTGAGTTACAAAATTTGTTTGACTTACTGTAATTTTGACACTTTAGAGTTGACTTTTCACTGTCAACAAATTTAGGTTAGCGAAGGTGTCATCCGAGATCATCATTTATATCGTACAGTGCAACGTGTTGTAGCAGCTGTGTAAAATGTGTTAAACGAAAATATTATTGTCATTTGATCTGGCATAGCTTGACTGGTCTCATACGTCCTTGCGATGGCTCTCAATATCACTTTATGATCCACAAGATTTCTATCCGAAAAACGTTCCTAATAGACTCGTGCTGCCTCTCTGGCGTTACGTCCACATTCTCCAAAAATTATAATCATTTCTAAGTAATTAGCGGCTGAATACATGGTAAGAATTTGCCTTTTTTTATTCACCTTGTCAAACTTAATTTGACACTGACATTTTTCGAAAACTACAGTCGCCCACACATTTTAAAGATTTGATTTGTATAAAACCATAGTGTAGGTAACGTAAAATTACGGAAAACACACGTTAAAGGTGTAGGTCTGTGATTGGTCATTTTTAAGACGTCTTTTCTCGAATAACTTTTAAGCTAGATTTTTTTTTCTTCGAAATTACACATCCGAGTGCAGTCTCGTGTTTCCTTATTCGCTCTGGGGCGTGAGTTGTGAGACACTCTGTATAATTTTTATTTGACCTGAAGTTATCCACGTATCACTCAGCTGCTGGTCATTAGTCATTCGTTTTTACTTTTTCGCCTGATTAACATTTGTCTACGTTGTTCGTTGTGCAAGGAGGAACTTCGTTGTATGTTCTTAGAATTTCATTACTGTTGCTTTGTTGCGTATCAAATCTGTATTTTTCAATACCAACAGTAACTGTTTTTTTGTACCATGCGGTACTATTAAAAATATTTTCTCACTATTTTCGCCAGTATTTTGGCACGATGGCACAAAACAGCGTTTCACTGACATGTTTAATTTCGTAAATTTCAGGTTATCTTTAAATGTCACTTTGACGTTTAACCTAATGTGATAATCAAAATGGCCGCGTTGATGATCCGCTGACGTCACTGGGCAAGGGACGAGGCGGAGAAAGTCAGCCGCGTTTTGAACAATGTCATTTTTAATTACAATTTTTTCAGTATTAAAGATCGATTTGAGGAAAAATAAAAAATACGGGTCTATTATTTTTTATTACTCTATCGATTAAAGTTAAAAATGAAAAATCGTGCATGACCTCATTACGATCATGATTGCAACAATGCATTATTGATTGCAATAATTCATTTGAAGATTTTTTGTTTCTAATTTATTGATTTTGGATAATACACATATTTCAAAAGGAATTCTTGAAAATGCATAAATGTCTAATGTAAATATTACTGTTGTTGTTTTAGATCTCTAATGAATTCTAACATATCGTATATGACTACAACTATAATTAAACTTAATTTACTATCATGTTAAATTATCTTTCAATCTTTTAGAACATGTTTACAAGTGAGATAAAATATGAAATGATCTCCTGACGCATATGTGGTTACACTAATTTAAAGATTATGCGAGTAGTTTCTTTCTGGTGTTTCCTTTGACATTTGGCTAGCTTCCATCCGGCGGAGTATGTTTAGAGTAAAAAGGTTCACTAACCATATTAGCGTTTAAAACTGCCAAAATTAGTTTCGGAAAAAGATTCTTTGATTATTGAACTGTTGATAATTTCCCAAATGGATTGTGGCTTTGAAAAATTTTGTTGCTTCACAAAGAGTGGTTATCAGTTGCTACATTTATGAATAAATATTTATAAAGTACTTTGTAAACCACAAACTATTTATATTTTTGTTTATTTTATTTATAAATACTTGTCTCGTATCATAATTATTTATTACTATACCTATGTAATGTGGATTATCCCAAATACCAGATAAATTGTTTTCAGGAAAAACATTATAAAAGTGTTCTTCGATTCTTAATAAGTTATTTATGCTAGGGGCGTGGAAGCTACTAATAGAGGGTAAGTACAGATCTGCAGGGTGTCTTCTTACCTAGCGTATGGTGTGTTTCACGATATTTGCAAATCTACCTGCCTTCGTAATGACTCGGTACACCGCAAAACAGCATGGTATTTATAATCCTCTGCATCAGGGGAGGATTAGCAAAATTTGGGAAAACGATGTAATGGTACTATCTCAAAATCCCGTTAATTAATTTTTCATAATACCATACTGTTAAATGTGCTTTAACAGTACTGTATGCTCAACCGATATATGCATCAAAACAGCCACGGCCGTTATTTTTTTATAACAGTACAATTATTAAAAATCATGTGTTCCTAAAAAAAATCTCAGCATCATGAAATTGTCATGAAGAGCTGTCACCTGTCAATTTGCCATAGAAAATAGAATTTTAAGAAGATATTTTATGTTATTATGAAAAATACTGAACGTCACACGGCTGATATACAAATAACAGACACGGTTGATTATAAAATCTCGGCTATCGCCTCGATTTTACAATATTCAACCTCATCTGTTATTTGCTACATATCAGCCTTATGACGTTAATAGCTATACCGGTTTCAGGATATTATTCCATTGTTTACATGTACAAAAGTAAGCTGGTAACTAAGTAATAACTGTATCTGTATAGTAATATTATTACGATACTGATTTGTCAACAACGGTCTACAAAATGGAAATAAAATAAAATGAAAATATAATGCTCTTCATTAATACATACAGATAACGTAAGCCTATCATTCTAAATACGGTCTACTTTATTCTAAAGTAATACGTATGAGGAATAAAGCAAATGATTTGAATATTTATCATATTGACATATGTCAAAATAATTGTTCTGTTAACCATAGCAATCTGAAATTAGCATTAATGGGAGAATTTCAAAAAAATGATATTTATTAATAATGTCTTAATTTTCTGAAACCGATAAACTATTGAACAAATCACGAATGTTATTAATCATAACAAGCCTTAGATGTCTTAGAATCCTCGCTCTACGAGCTCGGATTTCAAACTTGCATCTGCGGCAGTTATGATGTGCATAACATTCCTAGGTGTGTTAATAGCTAATACCTGCTTTTATTTATAATTTGTGAAAATTTGGTGTAATGTCATATTCTTTGTTCTGTATTTTTTAAAATTCAAGTGAAACATTAAATTCAGTGCCGCTCCGTGGGTAAAAGACGCATTTGTGCAAAGTTATGTTTTAGCGCTCCATTACATCCCCCCTCCCTCCTATGATGTACATAATTTGTAAATACTTTTGATTCTTCGAAAAATTTAAAATATTTATAAAATTTCCTTTGTTGGATTCATTCTTGTAATCAATATTATTAGGTTATAACCAATATCGTACATAGTACATAGTAAAGGAAGTATTGTAATCTCGAAAAATTTCGGGTCCCTGAATCCATTTTGCCTAATTTCGTCGTGACGTCTGTAATGTTAATGTCAAATTACGTCAAATACATGAAATTTTATAATTGGGTCTATATTTCATGTTGGTCTTGCGTACAAGGAAGTTGTGTGGTGTCCACATCAGATTTTTTCTACTAAATTGGAAAACGATGTAGTGGTACTTTCTCAAAATCCCGCTAATTAATATATCTGGTTTTATTTATTAATTAACTATTTTAGAAATAATAAAAAAAATACGGGAAACTTTTAACCACTTAGAATTTTCCTTCACGAAATTACGTTGAAAACTTTAGAATTATTATAACAACATCCGCGTTCATAACATGCTATCCAGTTGAAAAATGCTAGAATTATCATTAATTTTATGTAAAAAGTGCGTTTCTGAAACACCTGACGGAAAATAAATTACACTGGGATGTACCTGAAACGGATGTCACTGCCTCTAGTGTCATTAGTCTAATATACGGGTGGCGGGCACCTAAATCATTAGCGCGTGCATTGGTCTACTGAAAATACGAAGTATACCGGAGATAGGGAGATATACAACGTTTTAGCTTTTTTATCACGCTTGGAACACATTGCCAGTTGACGGATAATGATTATTTAATTAATAACGTGTTGAAAATGATATTATGAGCAGAGAAAACGACAAGAGAAAATTATTGTTGTAATCAGAAGTAGGTAATTGTTGTAATCAACGAAAATTGGTAAAGATTTCACCTTTAACAACTCAATTTTGTTTATTAATAATAATATACAATAAATATAGCTAGAGGCAAACTGAGACTTTTATTTTTACCGGCAATCTTATTGAACGCTCCCAAACTTACCGCCGGCGGCCACGTCAGTTACCCAATGTGTAACATCTTGTAATTGGTACCAATACCAACACCAACATAATGTTTATATAGTCAAATAATACCCTTTTAGTTTTTCTACCTTGCGGTGTAAGTACCTACGTTTATTTTGTTTTTATATCGTAAATTTTGACGATACTTTCTTATCTTTTGCTAATATCTTTCTCTCTTGGTTTTTCCATGTCCTTGTCTCGTTATATCCAGGGATCTGCCAGTATTCCTCTCTATACTCTATTCCATTTAAGCCAATTTAAGTATACTCTGTTCTATTATTTAAAAATACTATAGTTATAATCAATAACTGATATACTCAAAAAATCAATACACTTTTTACCATATCCAGATTTTAGTGAATAAGCGCGTTTTAAGGTCAGTAGAATCCGATTACAATATTTTTACGAAGATATCCGCGCGTGTGTGTGTGTGTGTGTGTGTGTGTGTGTGTGTGTGTGTGTGTGTGCGTGTGTGTGTGTGTATTTGTGTGTGTGTGTGTGCGTGCATGCGTGCGTGCGTGCGTGCGTGCGTGTGTGTTTGTGTGTATAGATGTTGGATCCACGATTTCTCAAATACTATAAGATTTAAGATATTTTTAACTACGGATTCCTCAATCTAACAATAATGGGAAGAGTTGATTATGTTTTGGCAACAATTGGACAACCGGAAGTAGTAGTTACAAGAAAAAAATCACTTAAATATTATTTATATAAAATTTATATAAATACTTATATTAAGGAACGTTAAATTCTTTACTCGATAAATATAAATTCATTATTATATCTTCTATAGATTTAGAGATAAAGAAATGCATATAAAATAATTTGATGTAATAAATCTCAGATCAAACAACTACAAAGCAAGAAATTCAAATGTTTGTAATTGACACATAAATGTCACTGTCAAAAATATTTGTATGCCACTGTCAAAAATATTTGTACTTACTTATGAAAATAAAAAAAAAGTCAACAACGCAAAAGAATGTATCTAAAAAAGAATACAAAAGGAATTTGCGAAAAAATGACGAATATAACGAAAAAGAAAAAATCTGATGTGGACACCACACGACTTCCTTGTACACAACTTACACAATACCAATATGAAGTATAGACCCAAGTATATAATTGCACATATTTGACGTAATTTGACATTAGCATCTATTTTTTATTTTTTTGTTATTTTTTGTCCTAATCCATAGCAAGCTTCATTACAAAAACCAAAAATTATATAAGTTTTAAATATACATATCTCGCTTATACAAAGGGCTAATTTAATAGTACTTGATGTGCTAGACACAGAATTTAATTCTCTAAAATTTTTATTTGACGTATTTATTTCTAAAATCAAAATGAAACCATTTTATTGAAGAAAAACTGTTAACATCTTCAGGTAATATGCCACTTCCGGTTAGCCTGTTTTAACCAAAATCGACTATGTTATTCCAATTGACATAAAAATCTTATATACTAAATTTGAAAAGTGTTAGATTATATTTTAAGATAGTTTTTCATTAAAATCTATTACTGGCTTCAAATAAAGTACCATTTCTAGAAATTATATAATAACCAAAAAGGGAGGTGCACAACTAGATATTATAGCAATCCTAAATACAAAATTTCAACTTTCTACGGCTTACCGTTTTTGAGTTATGCGAGATACATACGCACGTACGTACAGACGTCACGACGAAATTAGTCAAAATGGATTCAGGGATGGTCAAAATGGATATTTCCGTTGAAATCTCAAAACCGAAATTTTTCGCGGTTACAATACTTCCTTTACTTCGTACAAGGAAGTAAAAAGATATCTGGCGAGAGGTTATGTGCTGGCCACATCAGATTTTTTAAATGTTATTTCTGTCACAAAAAGTTAATTTAGGTTGACGGAAGTACATTTTTCTAGTAAGAATACATGTTACATTTTTACTAATTGTCTCGTTTCATTTTTGCAAATATCTCTGGTTATAGGCGGTGCAATGATTTAAAAATTTACATACGTTATATTAAAAAGCTACAGAACTTGTATTCTAAGTTTCATTAAAAAGTCAATGTTAATTGTATTTGGGTAGCAAGTACCTTAAATGGAACAAGGTATACTCCCATGCTGACTATATTTATTTTTAATTTTGTATTTAAAAAAGGACAAAAATTTTTATTTGTAATTTATTTATAAAATATATAGTTTTTGTAGTCATACAGTTGTAGTTTCATGTAAATGTCAAATGTGTACCACTGTCTGTAGTTCTAATATTCGCCGCTAGTTACCGTTTTCTTATTTGAATATCCCAATAATTTTATTTTTCTTTATTTTTTGGTAAACAAGATTAAGATGATGAAGTGAGAAAAAAGATAGATAAAATTCTTTTATAAAAAAAGCTGTCCACCTCTGCAATATGTAGAAGATTTTAAATTGCTTCTTGACATCTAAGCAATTCTAACGTAGGTATGTTGGCAAAATGACTTTAATTCGATATTTTATCCTTCTCGTAAATATTTTTGAGAGATCGCGAGATAATTCAACATGGTTTCGAACTAAATCTAAATATAGCTAAATGTATAAAACATGCAAATGAATTCGTAACATACTCCAAAGCAGCGAAGATTAAATTGACAAGGCGTATTCGCGCGCAGTCTTATCTTTTTACGTGTACATCCTGATCCGAGAATATAGAATACAAAGCGCCCGTTTATCCTCAAATTGGGGAGTCATGTTTGCGAAGTACATTTCATTACATTAAAATTTACGGTAGATCTGGACGAAAAAGATAAAGAAAAGCAAGCGAATAACTTTTCCAGAATATTATGAAGATGTATGACAAAAACTTTTCACAGAATTACTGAAAGAATAGAGGATGTTTTATTCTAAAACATATATTCTTTGTCACATATATTCCAAAAGAAGAGTAAGTAGGTACGAGTAGGTACTTCTGAGGTTATGAAAATATAGAATTCTCAAGTTTTTAGTAAAAAGTCGTATTGTAATATTTATTGCATATTATTTTAATAAAACTTGCACAAGTTTGTGGAGCATAATTCACAATAATTTAATTTTTTTTTTAATTTGTAATACAAATGCATGTAAAACTAGTCGACTGAGAAATACTATTAGCTCTAATCTTAACTCAAACTATATAAATACACAATTAGGTACTGGGAGTTTATAATAACATTATCCTTTATTAAATATTCAGGGGCGGACCGGGATTTATATATCAATGTGAATTTTTTTTTAATGGACACATATGCGATGGCCCTTTTAGTTGGCACCAGTATTAAATGAAACAAAATTCAACCCCTACCCATGTTAAAAATGTGTTTTTCTTCTAACTAAAATATATTATTTGTCATTATCATTATTGTAATCAACTTTTCCTTATTGTAATCAAGAAGATTATTGTTGTAATCAAATCTTTCTTTCTATGAACTGAAGAGCTATAAGATATAGCTTTTGCCTTAACATTTTAAAGAAACAAAAATATTGAACTACATTAATTTATTTAACCACTTAACAGTCAGCGGATAAAAATTAAATGCGACCCAGTTTTTAATTATTTAATTACTAGTACCTAATAAACTAATAATTGTAAATATAAAAAATGTACTTTTTTACTATAAAGGGTGAGGGTGGCCCGAAAATTTGATAAAAAATCTTGTGGCCAACACAACAACTCTCGCTATTTAATTTTCATTAATTTAAATATACATACTTACATATTTAGTTATACTAGAAACTGTATTAAAATCCATTCCATATAACTATGGTTCTATTTACTATTTTCTTTTTAAAACGTTATTATTATTAATTTGAAATGATTAGTTCTTTGACAGTGACATTTATCAGTCAGTTACACACATTTGAGATATGAACTGTCTAATCAAGTATTTGTGTTTGTTTAAAGCGCAGGCACACATACATACGTACACACATACACACCTACATACACGCATACACACATACACACATACACACACATACACACACACATACACACACATGTACACACATACACACATACACACATACACACACATACACACACACACACACACACACACACACACACACACACACACACACACACACACACACACACACACATACATACACATACACAAACACGCGCGCGCGCGCTCACACACACACACACACACACACACACACACACCCACACGCACACACACACCTACACACACACACGCGCGCGCACGCACGCACACACACCCACACGCACACACACTTCATCGTGAAAATGTAAAAATTGGATTCTAGGGACCTTAAAACGTGATCATTTACCAAAATCTCGATATGCGATTTTTAGCGCGATCCCTATACCTCCCTTACCAAGGGCAGCGGGAGGTAAAAAGGTCCTTGATTTGATGCGCCTAATTTCACATTTCTCGGGTGCTATACTTCGTTTCACCTAAGAAAACAGTGCTGGGAAGATAGGTGCAGTTTGATCTTGTTTTTGATTAGAGAATATCCCGATATTATCCAATCAAACAACAATATCAAACTGCACCTATCTTCCCATCACTATTTTCTTACATGAAACGAAGTATAGTTTAGACTAATTATTGTATAACAAAAAAATAACATAAATCAATTTATAAAATTAGGAAATCAGACCGGCCCATGTGAAAATTTCTACATTCTCCACATGGCCAATCCGCCACTGCAATTATTTATTGAAAATATTATTACTATGAAAGTAAAAATAGATAGTTTGCATTGTGTTTAAATTGGTTCTGTAACAAATTTCATTTACAGTAATAAAATATTAATCACTTCAAAAATATATTCGTTAGATTGCATGTCATGTTTAGATTGAATTTAAATATAAAATTAATAAATGAAATTATTGATTTTCCCATCAATATTGTGTACACATACGCAGTTACCAAACCATATTTAAAATCAAATTAGTAACGGCAGTCACTGCAATTTAATAAATTATTAAACCCAACTCATATAATAACTGTTATTGAAGTTATAATAATGACTCATATAGCGCGATTATATTGGCCGCCATAAGTGTTCTTAACTCCCTCCCTCATTTCAAATATTACCGGAAATAAATTGAAACGGAAATTACATTTTCCTCGACATTTGTGATATTCCTTTCCATGGCTGATTGATCGAGCACCAATGCAATCATGCCCAGCTCATAAAAGATTCCCAAAAGAAATTAGTTCACGAATCCGCATGGGATTCTACAACTCAACTCGGCGATTAGAAGACTGTTCTTTACTTCTTATTATCTGATGATGTATTAATACGGATTACTATCAATCGATACGTCATACAGCATCAATAGAGTTGATTACAACAATGAATTATTGATTGCAACAACAGGAAATTAAGAACTTCTAATTTTGCAAACTATATGTGAGACATGAAATAGTTTGTGATATTTTATTCTGATCTACAAAAATTTGTGGTTATGCAACATTCAGTGTCAATATTTGTTGAGTAATTTCTGGTTTCAAACGAACAAGAAACTTTCCGCTTTAATGATATCGAGAGATAAGTATGAGTTCAATCGAAAAAGAATATTGCGAGATATTCAAAAATAATTTTCATACTGTTATTGATTATAAAAATGAACTTTATTGATTACAACAATTATGAATCAATTTGAATGCCTTTGACAGTCGAATCATCCATCTTTGGATTGTCGGTCTTAGAGAATTTTTTTTAGCACGAAGTATAATATGTAAGAAGTGGACAATAGGTTAGAAAAAACGTCACCCGTAATGTAACAGGCCGATTGAAGAGAGAGATAGATATAGGTAGGCCGCGTTTAACACACAACGTTTGTTGTAATCAACAATTTTCCAGAAAATTATCGGTTTAATTTGAAATGATTAGTTCTTTGACAGTGACATTTATCTGTCAGTTACATACATTTAAGATATGAACTGTGTAACCAAGGAGATTTGCTTGTTTAAAGCGTAGGATCCGGGATTAAATTTATAGATAATTTTATGAATTTATCCATAAAATATATAGAAAAAGTATTAATGCGAATCTGTAGAAAATTTAATAATCTTTAATTTTTATAATAACATTAATCTAACATTTAAAGGTATTTTTCGAAGAAAAACTATTTTGAGCTTCTAGTAAAGTGCCATTTCCGGTTATCCGATTTAAAATCTAATGGGCTCTTTCCATTACAGAAATGTTCGAAATACAAGGTTTCAAAATTTTCTGAATGATAGTATTTGAGTTAGAGTAAAGGATCCACACACATACACACATACATACACACAGACATCATCGTGAAAATGTTAAAACTGGAATCTAGGGACCTTAAAACGTGGTCATTTACCAAAATCTCGATATGCGATGTTTAGCACGATCCCTTTACCTCCCTTATTAAGGGTAGCAGGAGGTACTAAACCCAATTTGCAAAAAAAGAATATTGTTTTTTATACACCGCCTTGAAATTGCGCCCCTCATGGCCAGGTGCCTTTGTGCGGGGCACAATCAGCCCACACGCACGACGTTGTACCTTAACATCTCCCGATTTCCGTTCTTTTATAATTTCCTCTTCATTAAAATGTCTGTTACAAACTTAATCTTTCATGTTTAAAAATTTCATGTTTTTGTGTAAGCTTTCAGCCACTGCCGGCCATGTTGGCCTGCCTCAACCTATCTCTCTCTCCACCCTCTCTGTCTTTCATATTACATTTCGGGGGACACTTTTCAATAGCGACTATATACGAGTTGTCCACTCCTTAGTTATTATACTTCGTGTTTTTTAGTTATCTCAAAATTGCTTGTCTATCTGTAATAGACCTTTTTAATTTAACAGCTATCTCTTTCTATCGCTGCAAATAGTAAGAAAATGGCGCGAACAACTGCCAGTTGGTCTGTCAAATGAACGTCAAAAATATTGCAGTCATTAAAATACCTGTATTCTCGGTGAAAATTTGCATCGTTATACATTTTAGCTCCAATACTTGTAACTTTTTCCGAGATGTTTTTAAAAGTTTTTTCTCACATTTGACGTCAAAATTTTTTAGAAACAAACGACGTAGATATCAATTGTTCTTACTATGCGCAGATCCCTATTGCGCATATCTCCTATCTCTTTAAATTGAAAAGGTCTATTTTAATATGAAGAATATTTTTTTCTACAAATCTATTAAAAGTGGGCTTTTTAATGTTTGTTTTTAGAGTTAAAAATGTCATTTTATGACACCAGTGTTAAAGGTGACATATCATTGTTACCTTTGACACTAGTGTTAAAAGTGAATGTCAAAAAATTATTAAAAATACAAATTTAAATTAAAAAATAGTGTTTGTAGAAAAAATAGTGTATGATAAATGTGTTAAAAGTGATTTTATTTTGGTCGAAGGTTTGGATCACTCCGCTTGGCGTCGTGTTCCAAACTTCCATCTCACAAAATAAAATGTCACTTTTAAAACTTATATCATAAATAACTATTTTGAGTTGTCTTTATTTTATGAACATACTATCTTCTGATGGTTAAATGTCTAAAAATAAAATTATCTACTGTTTCTACAATTTTATTTGAGGGAAAACGACGAAAAGTAAAAGCAATTTATTATTGATGTAGAACTCTACCAGGTGAACGAACATTAAATCGCCAATCCGATTACTATAATTTTAAATTAAATATTAATACCATCCATTTTTATCTCCTCAGTATTATTAATATAAATTAATATGACAAAAACTGGATTCGCCAGATATCATTTTGAAAATTAATTGAATATCTTCTGCCAATATAAACCGATTAAATAAATTAGAATATTAGATAACCTATACGCCGACTAATCAATTTCACGTTATAAAACAAGTAAACCGTCCATCATTAGATTGAAAGCAACATTAAAAATCAATTAAACAAAGTATGTACGTTCACATTTTGCAATCCCACTTCTATTTATGAGCATATTCCAAAATAATTCTCGCGTTAAAAGGAAAATACGATAAAGAATTTCAGTAAAAAACTAATGAAGCAAAAAAGTAGTATGAAAACACGGAGTGAATACAAATATCAATGATTAACACTGTATTTCCATATAAGCTAAGCGGCCTACAAATTCAATCAAATGTAAAAGTAGATAAACGAAATGTAACTAGGAATGTTAATGAAATGATATCTCCAGTTTCAGATAGCTGTATACAGTGTTGTTTATATTACGGAATATGGATTGGATAAACGTTGGAAACTGCGAACTAAGCGATCCAGAGAATTATATTGTGGATGAAATACACACATAAGCTAAAATATGTACGGTCAGTGTACTGTGACTGCCTGAAAAATTGTAACCAGATTTTCTAATTTTTAGCACACATAGGGCCCTATTCTGTAATTCGGTAGTTAATTTTTAACCACTGGTTAAAATTTTTATCCAATAGATAATGGTTTAACAACTAAAAATCCCTTTTTTTGTTATATGTCAACAAACTTAATTGGTTAAAAAATTTAACCACTAGTTAAAAATTAACCACTGAGTTACAGAATAGGCCCCATAGGCAGCTGTTAATGTATACCGCAAAACATTTGCCAAATTTAATATGTCAAATAATCTTGTTTATTTTGTTCATTTAATGAGCAAGTCATATTTGACCTTAGGGTATCATGCACTTTTTTTACTCTAAATCTAGTAATACAGTTTAGCCAACGAAATAAAGTTCAGTAATATCGCCACACTACATAACATACCGTGTGTCCGTCTTAAAGATGTACATAGGAGATTAACACGGGAAATCAGTTTTTTGCAATTTTCTGCTCGCCTAATTATTTTAAGTCAATAATACTTAAATATGAAAATGTTGGAAATATCGACAGCCATGATTTGAACAAAAAATAAATAAATGCTTGACATTTTATCTGTCACAACGTAAGTTAACTTATTTGACGTTTCTGACAATTTCATTTGAACAAATATCGTTAATTATGATAATAATAGAAATAATAGTATGTTCCGTAATGCAACCGGTTCGACCAGATTTACGGTTTTGTGTTCCGTAAGTCCTGAAATTATTTACCGGTTTCTATTTGGAACGCGGTTCCTGAAAAAAGTTGGTAAAAACTCGGACCAAGGAGTCGGACCACGGCAAATGATATCCGTCAGTGTCAAATTTCTAAACCGTATTTTTAGTGGTATTACTAATAATTATTGTAGATGTAAGTATGAAAACATTATTTATATTTGAGATATTAGTGATTGCGTTATTTTTATTGGCATTATTCAACGTTATCATTCTTTTAGTTAATTTTTATTTTTGTCAGGTTGTGTCAATTTTAAATGTCATATGAATTAATGTCAATCTGTTCCGAAATAGATGAAAATATTCAGGAACCATGGTGTACCAGCAATCAAGATACAGGTTTTCTGGTTGACTTACGGAACATAGTATATATTAGACTATTAAATAAAGTTTAAATTGTATGAATTTATTAAAAATTCAACGTTGCATAACAAAATTATGACTCCCAATTCATTTCCAATAGGTTCATTACTACAGAAGGGGTCTACACTTAACACTCTTTCTTCCAGAAACGCACGTTTTTCTGATCGTCCAATATTCTGATTACGCGGCTCGTGTATTTTTTGAAGACACAGTATCTTCAAATTTTGTCACGAATTTAGCAATTGTGAAATTACGCTCTACATTAGTATAAATATTCATTTTTTAATAATTTCAGACAATAAAACTAGAGACAAATTGTTAGAAACGTTAAATAAGTTAACTTACGTTGTGACAGATGAAACGTCAAGCGTTTATTTATTTTTTGTTCAATTCCATGGCTGTCGATATTTCTAAAGTAATTTTCGACATTTTCATATTTAATTTCTGTCGTTACAAAGCATGTAAAGGTAATTCTGTTTCTTGATTTAGATGTAAAACTAAAACTTTTATTTGACGCGTTTTTGCTTAAAATAATTAGGCGAGCAGGAAATTGAAAAAACTGATTTCCCATGTTAATTTCCTATGCACACCTTTAAGACAGACACACGGTATAAGAGTTGAAAATTTTGAATTTTGACTTATCGGTTCAAAGAATTTTTACAATATCATTTTGTATCTTTGTCCATCTTAGTTTATTTTTGTTTCACTTCCCTCAATAAGTGTTGCTTCCTACAACTCTTTGAGAACTTAGTAAACACCCTAAAAAAGGTACGGAGTCACATTGGATCCTATTATGGAAATATGGTCTTCAAATAAACCAAGTTGAATATTACAAGTTTTTGGCAAAATATTGTGTAGTAAATTCACCGATTGATGACAATAATGCCGATATGTTGATTACAACAAAGTATTTTTCTGATTACAACAACGAGAATTTGTTAATTACAACAATTGTCTATAGCTTCACAATTTTAATGTTATTGGATGTATATTAGTAAAAATAAATGTTACCAAAATCTACCAATAAAAAGCAGATTGATACATCCAGAAATTGGTAATAAGCTATGATTATATATTTTATTTATTCTACCTTCAAATCTGACATGAAGATTAATTTTTTGAAGTTGTTAACTATTATTCTAATCAGGCGACATATCTTATTTGAAATTCAATTCTTACTTTCTATTTTTTGAATATTGATCGTAACATCGTAATAACGCGTTTCTCTCTTCGATTTGTGAATGATTTCAGTCAACACGACTCTTGCACATTGTTGACGAAACATTTCAATCACGTATCGGTTGAATCTTGAGTCACGTACGCGCCCAATCGGCCATTGGCAAGCTGATAAACCGGAGAAAGGTGTGAAATGTGCACAGCCCCGTTACTTGGGCACTTATCGTCATTACAATTCGAGTTTGCTTTTAAATCATGCTTAATGGATGCCCATATTTATAAAGTTCATTAGTTTCAAAAACACTTTTCTCGACGGTCATTAATCAGGAGTATCTGTAAGCGACGCGCCATAGCATACTAACTACCTTCAACTCGGGAATATTTTAGTTTTACGAAGCTGTAAAATATGCGGAAAAAACCTTACTAAGATAAGTAGACTTTCGTCTTGCATACGCTTACATACATAGTTTCTGTCTTTCTCCAAAAGTTAATCGTTATAGGCCTGTTTTATAAAGGTCCACAATTTAATGAACTGGACAGATGTAACTCGATTTTTTGACAACAATGATTTTAATAACTGATTCGAATTTGATTAATTAAATAAATTTACCTACTTTAGAAGTAAATTTGGACTAACCCAACATTTTAAAAGTTTTTTGACCCTGTAAGGCAGTGGCGTCGATAGACCATTTCTGAGGGGGCTTGCGCCCGCCCTGTTTAATTTTGCGCCCCCTTTCCGTGTTTTTATTTAAGTAAATTATTAAAAATCAATCTGTTTTTTTACTATTTTAGTATGCACTTATTTATCTGCAATAAGCAGCGAGACGATTATGTACCTACGACTTTAGCCGAAGAGGAAAAGTTACCGCTGCTCTAAAATATGAAGCGAAAATTCAAATAAATTAATCCTGTATTAGAACTATTAACGCATTAAAAAATTCAACACACGACAAGCATCCTTCCGATACTAACCTGCATTTTAAAATAAAAATTATTGAAATCTATTAATACTGGACTTTTCTCGTTTTGCCATTAAAATCAAAGTCAAATACTAATAGATTTCAGTAATTTTTTTTTTTAATTCAGGTTAATATCGGAAGTATGCGTGTCGTGTGTTGAGTTTTTTAAAATGTTAATAGTTCGAAACAATTAATTGAATTTTCGCTTCATATTTTAGTACAGGGGTAACCTTTTCTCTTAAGAAAGGTACTATAAGAAATCAATATGATGCACCATTCAGGCTATAAAAGAGACGAAATTATTTAAGGCTATCCCATTGCAAGGACATAATGAAACAAAAAATTCAACAAATAAGGCCAATTTGATAGGCTCTAGTTATTAATAAATTTGATCCTTTTTTCTAGAATTACAATGTACCTCAAAATGCACATTATTGTTCACTACGTCACAAAATCATGTTATAGAGAGTAATGCAAAATGTATAATACGCATAATAACTCCGGAAATTAATAATTGTGATTATTTTGCAATAATAGTAGATGATCCTCGGGACATCACTGCAGAAGAACAGATAAGTATTTGTTTTCGCTTCATTACAGCTGAAAATCTTCCAAAAGAAATATTTTTATGTTTGAAACATGAAAAAATTTAAATGCAGAATCAGACTGTCAAAAATTATTTCGTTCTAAAGGTGCGCCCTGTTACGCCCTCCCTGTTAAAAGTACCTAGTGACGCCCCTGCTGTAAGGACTGTTATCTCACTGACGATGATGATGATGGTGATGATGATAACGAGTATTTTAACTCGATATTCCTTACTTTTCATGCCGTATCATACATTTTCCGTTCCTAAGATACTATTTGAAAATATCAAATTAAATATGGTATGGCTAGCGAATGAAAATTGACGTTTAAATTATTTTATAGATGTGGTTTCTTTTGAAACCCTAGAGAAGAATAGAATGATTTTTTTCCGAGAGGGTACTTGAATATCAAAACAGGGATGCGTTTAAAATATTTTAAACATGTTTCGTTTATATTGATTATAACAAAATATTTTGATCTTTAAACTATTCAGTTTGGCAATTCTATGAAATAGGATTATTTTTAATTTCCTCTAACAGTAATTTCGACTCGAGGGTTGCTTGCACCTGAGACGAACGAACAAGAATTTGCGATATTAAATATTTTAAATACATCCCTGAATCCTGTTGCTAAGGTCATTTTAAATGCCTCCTGGTATTGAGTACAATTCTAATCTTCTGTAACGAAATACATAAGGGTCAATTTCTTTTCAAATCAAATTAAGGAAATGTTTTCAAAAGAAACCATATCTACTAAATAATCTAAACGTCAACTTTCATTCGCTAGTCATACTATACCTAGTAGAATTATAAGAGGCATTCAGTAAGTTATAGAAAATTTATAAATCAAGGTCTTATAGATTTGAAAAAATTGGTATTCTAGGCAACTGTCTATAATTTGCTAGATCTATAACAGTCTTAAAAATATTAGACTTGTGGTGAGATTCTGAGCATTTTCTTAAATTTCTATAAAATTATAGATCTGTAGATTGCAGAAAACCTATAAATCAATGTCTTATAGAATTTAATAAAATGGTCTAAAACTTGCCACGTCTATAAATCTATAAGGTCAACACTACCAAATCATTACAAAATACAGTGTAATAAATTTTAAAATCATATAAAAACATTAGGCCATATTACGAACTCACTTTTATGGAGCACTTTTGTTAAAATTGGTGTTTAACCTAAGAATATATTGTAAAACCGCGGTTCATAATAACACTATTATTAAATTAGTGCGTTCGTAATAGTGACCACTGTTGTATCTATTTATTTGACTTTATTTTATTTTTTAACTTCACGTAACATTGAAATTCTATAAAATATTGTAATTATAATAATGCAGTATTTTCAAATGAAGTCTACTGGCCGCGTACCTGAGTGTCTGGTTGTGAATCTAGGGAACCGAGTTCGATCCCGACAGACGCCAAATATTTCGAATTTTAAATGGCACAAAATTGACCCCTGTGCTGCACTCCACGCCAGCAATGAGAGCCCTGTACAAAGCAGATGGCACACCCAGCAATGGGTTATATGCCGTGATGATATATTTATTTATTTATTTCTGTATTTTCATAAGGATGTTATTTTAACTCCTGTTAATTTACCAATATTTCGGTAATTCTCTTCACTTCCACTAAACCAAAGTAGATACAAATTATACATACATATGTAATATTCTCGCTTGTAACAGGAACGGAGCACATTTTTTTTAATTTCCATAATAATTTACGGTCAATAATATAAATAAATAAATATATCATCACGGCTTATTACCCATTGCTGAATGTGCCAATCTGCTTTGTACACAGATATCGGTAGTGATAAAATATTTGCACCGTGCGGGCGCTTACCAGGCGTCACCTCACGGGCACTCATTGCTGGCGTGGAGAATGCACCACAGGGGTTAATTTTGTGCCATTTAAAATTGAAAATATTTGGCGTCGGTCGGGATCGAACCCGGTTCCCCAGATTTGCGACTTGACACTCAGGCACGCGGCCACGAGACCCCATGCAATAATATGGTAACGCTAAAGTTATAGACATAATGTACTTTTAAAATTCTACAAGTTATAGACGCGCTTACATGCAATTGCATTCCAACAATAAGGTCCTGTAAATCTCCGCAGAAATGTTTGTAGGTCTTATAGAAATGCCTAGCATCCCACTAATAGCGTTTTCAGCTTACACAGTGCAAGTGCGCACTGAGTGCAACATATCACGTGACCACACTGAACGAGTTCTGCCCTCATCCGGTGGCAGTACTGAATACGATTTTGTTTAGCCGCCATATTTGCACTGACACTATTGCACTTGCCTAAGGAGTCAGTGCACAAAAGTCGCACTGAGCCGGTGCACGGTGCAACTTTTTCTTAAGCTGAAAACGCATCAGCTGACTGAATATTGCACTCAATGACAAGCTGAAAACGCTCAGTGCAAAAAAGTGCGCACTCGACTTGTAAGCTGAAAGCGCTATAAAAGACAATAAGACAAACATGTACATAGATGGATACTAGAAACGTAGAAACGATCATTAGACAAGAGAAGAGTGCTGAATTCAGTCCATTCCATATTCCATTGAGCTTTTTTTTTGTATTCATATGTCTTTGGTCATATTATAAAAACGAATTTGGATGTAGGAGTAAGTCTCTATAATAAAGTTTATAGATATAGAGAAATGCCTACCATCCCAATAAAAGACAAACATGCAGAACAATGGTTATATTAGAAATATAGAAACGATCATTCGACACCATAGAAGAGTGCTTCTTTGTATTCATATCTTTTTGGTCATCTCATAAAAACAAAGTTGCTTAGCAATAAGACCCTGATTATACTCCTCGGTAATGCAAAGGAAAGTTCTGTATTGTCTGATTCCCAAGAATCCTTCTCAAAAGCATACAAGGGTACTGAGTGACCCCTCTCTCTATCCCAACAACTTTGCTGTGGCACTGCTAACACGGCTTCCCGCTGTGTACGCATGCACAAATTTCAATTCAATGTTCGTGATCCGGTCTTTCACGGCGACGCTGGCTGATTATTAAAATTAATGGGTTTTTTATGCACAGGCGGCAAACAAGTTATCCTAGTGCGGAGAGTTGTGTGTAAATAATGAATTGCAAGCGCTCAGGGAAATTTGTACATAGCAGAGAATCATTTGTAGGATGAATAACAATTTTTTACTAATGTGACGAGGTTATATTTATGCTAATTTCAATATAGAAACCAAATGGGATAGTGTATGTACATCCAATACCATTAGAGTGTTGTAATCAACAAATTTGCATTGTTGTAACCAGAGATTATGTCTTGTTGATTGTTGCAATCAGCAAATCGGCATTGTTGCCATCAATCGATGAATATGCTAGACAATATTATGCCGAAACTTTTAATTTTCTTCATAATTTATTTAAAAATAAATATTTCAATAATATGAATATGAACCAAGATAGTATAGTGGTATATAGCGTTGTCGCATTGTATACTGCATAGACACAGAACAAAGTCGACTCCCAGTAGAGTATGACATACGTGTTTGTGTGTGTTGTTGTTGTTATTATCAATTCATCTCTGTCAACAAAATTAATTATAAAGTTGGAATCAGTGTGTTAGTAGATTAAACTTGGAAACGTAAAGACGAACACTTTAAAAAGATAAGATCGAGACCCTATTCACGTAAGTAGGTAAATCAAACAAATAAATATATATTTTGAAAAGATGTAAATATAATAATTATCTGGCTTACTTTATTAAGATTTTTGATCACAGTTTGTAATGGATATGTATTTTTATTCTTGTAGCAATTATTGTACATTGTATTCAAAAAAATTCCTAACTCGGAGTAAGCTATGAACATAGAAACGTATATCAATTTTAAAATATTTAATTAAATGTCAATGGACCTTTTCAATTTAACGGCTATCTCTTTCTATCGCTGCTAATAGTAAGAAAATGGCGCGAACAACTGCCAGTTGGGCTGTCAAACGAAACGTCAAAAATAGTGCAGTCATTAAAATGCATGTATTCTCAGTGAAAATTTGCATCGTTAGACATTTTAACTTCAATAAAAGCTTTTGTAACTTATTTCGATAAGATTTTTTAAAGTTATCTGAGATATTCTCACATTTTAGGTCTAATTTTTTTTAGAAACAAACACCATAAGTAGATCTCAGTTGTTCTTATAGTATATTCCGTAACTTAACCACGACCGTGGTTATGGTTCAAGTGGTCAGGTTATGGTCACTGAAAAGTGGTTGTGATTCGGAACCACAGTTCGGAACATATTGGTTAATTTGTGTCGGTAAAGCAGGGAACCACTGTGTCATTACAAATAAGTGGTAACATAACTTTAGTCTATCCATATACTAACGTAAATATTATACATATCAGTATATAGTAATTATATGTTTATACAATATTATTTATTATATTATAAGAAATAAGTATATAACCACAACAACCACAAAAAAATTGTAGTCGTCGTGGTCACGAAAAAGCAACCAAAACTTTTAGAAACCACATTCCGAAATTGAACCGCGATCCTGAAATTATGGTTTGGTTACATTACGGAACGCATAACCAGAACCTTGGTCACCGCGGTTAAGTTACGGAATATACTATTAATATGCGCAGATCCCCATTACGCATATCTTCTATCTTTTTAAATTGAAGAGGTCCATTTGACATGAGATTTTTGTCAAAAATGTTATCTAAAGAAATCAAAGTTTTTCTTCTTAAATTTTATTTTAGAAATGGAAGCAAATTAGAAAATGGCGAAGGGCAACTGTATCCTTCTATCTTGTCTTTACTTATGGCGGAGTGAAGCTAACGTCATAACTTTCGTGCCAAACTTTAATAACTATATTAGGCGTTATTCAGAATAATTTTAAGAAAACAAAAAATACGGAATTTATATTTTTAAATTCTTCGTAACAAAAAATTCAAAAAATGTTGGACGGGCCCATTGTGAAACAGTGGACAGTTTTAGTAATCAACAAATTTACATTGTTGAAATCAGCGAGAACTAGTGATATAGAATGAGTTACTTGCGTGCCATTTTTTTATTTAATATTTTTGAAGAGACGATACAAACTTGCTACCGGTATTTTTTCTTTTGGCAAAATTTTCATTAATTAGCCAGAAAAAATTAATGAAATTTTAATATTTAAATTACCGCCATGTATGACGTAGAATTACGCCGAACCAATGAATGGCCGTAAAGCAATAATATCGGTACTTCTAATAGCAACGGCATTTGCGGGTAATTTAAACATGACATCATATGTTTTGACGTTTGAATAATAGTTTGGAGGTTAATATTTTCGTTTGTCATTTTAATCTTGTACGAGTATAAGCTAAGTTAAAATCTTTCAAAATCCTACTTAACAAATCGAAATACGTAATAAAAGTAACAGAAAACACACAAATTGTAAATAATAAAGAAGAGAGACAGTGACAGAAAAATGAACTAATGTCAAAATCAAATTAAAACTCGCACTCGCTCGCCCTCTACAGGTTACATTCTTAAATATGCAACCCTTTCTCCAGTTCAAAATAATGACGTCAAAGAAAATTTTCTTTCTTAATTTATTAAAAAACAAATATTTTTTTAAATAAAATTTGTATTTTTACTTACGTTTCAACTTTACTTTAAGTATTTAGTGATAGATATCAGATTTTCAGTACCACGCAAGTAACCTATTGTATATATTTTTTATATTGGTTCTAAAAGTGGATGACCATTTCATATTGGATTCGTGTTTTGCTAAGTATGCTTCATATATATTCTGACTGCTTAGTTCAGCAATTTTAAAACTTTTGATGACAACAATAGTTCCATTCTTAAATTCTAACAACAAAACTTTGTGCACAGCGACAACCGTATTCCATGCCACCTTTTCTTGGTGAATGACCCCTGTAATACATCACACATGTGGAAATTAATCAGACGTCTGAATGTACCTATGTTTGCTGAGCCTAAAGCCTAAAGGAACAAGCCGAGCCTACGAAGCCTTCAGCTCAACGCAAAGAAGGGTGCGTCACCGCGTCAACGTCAGTGTTTGGATACGATACGTCGAGGGGAACTTTTTCTCAACTGTTACTTAGGATTTGTTGGATGGAAGGATGTATTTTTCCAGGGAATGGACGTTGTTTTGCAAATTTTTGTTGAAACAGGGAAGATGAAAGAAATGGAGATTTGCTCCGGGCGAAATATGTTACCTGAGGAAAAGTGAAACTGAATTTTCGCAGAAAAAATGTTTTTTAGCAAAACAAACATTATATATGGGATGTAGAATATGCCGACCGAAAGATATTGATACTGTATGAGATATTATGATTATATTGGGTACGCGCTTTTCTTTTCAAGACTTTTATGAATTCATAATCAATAATGTTTTATCTTTTTAATCTTAAGCCGTTTCAAATTGTCATGAAGAATTCACGGCTTATTAACTATTTTTGAGTGTTTTAATTCGCCGATTTCGTTAACGATACAGTGGGGTGTATTCTGTAAGGAAACTGTTAATTTTCAACAGTATGTTAAAAATAAACTTGCTGTTAAAATATATTTTCTATTCTGTAACTATCAATTCTGTAATATTTTAACACCCGTGTTAAAATTAGGTGTTAAAACTGTATATTTTAACGTCATTCAAATCGATGCCTTTAAAATTTTAACATCTGTTCATACAATAAAATTATAACAGCCTTTGAATATGTTGCACTTTTAATTAATGAAAATGAAATAGAAAACGAAAGAAAAATACCATGGATGAATATAAAAAATATCTAGGTGTTATTTAATAAAATGTACAACTGTTTTACGAAGTATTTTACTTAATTACGGTCACCCGTTCCATCGTATATGTCTAGTAGGAATATTTAATTAACATAATTCGACAAAGAGTGAACTTTGAATGGCAATGGTATACCGAGAGCACGATTTAGATGTATCGTAAAAAATAGTTCTTTATTATAATGTAGGTATTAAATGCAGTTAAAATTGCTTATTCCTGTCTTGTTCGTCAAACCAATAGATTAATTTTCTAAAATTTCAAAGTGACACATAAACTGACAGTTGTTCACTCTTTTTATCATGTTTATTTATTTGTGTTATGGTTACTAACTACATCACTTTAGCAAAGACGTGCCCTTTTTCTGTCTTGTTGATCACTTCATTCTGGTGTTTAACAGGCATGTTAAAATTTATGATTTTAACAGCAGTGTCAAATTTTCGCGTAGAGAATACCAAAAAATGAATTTATTGTTAACAGTCATGTTAAAATATAATTTTTTAAAGGCATGTTAAAATTAACATATTTTTTACAGAATACACCCCAGTGTGTTTAAAAAAAACAAACACGGAGTAGTCTATGAACAGAGAAACGTATGTCTTATAATTATTCAATTATTAATTTGCAATCCTTGATCTTGAAATGTAATTTTCGTACTCATGCAATGAAATGTGTTGTTACCCGTCGCCTAAGCAACGTCTGAAACGTCAATTTCCCAGGTCTCCATCAGATAAGCGACCGCGAAATTTTGGAAAAAGCACTCTTCTATTTCTAAAGCATTTCTTAGGGCCGGTATTTCCATCTCCGGATAAAGTTCAGGATAACTATCCGTCAGATAAATGATAAAATATCGCATCGAAATAAAATCATAAATGAAGTAAATTATATTGAATGTCATTTTTTGATGTTATATTGTTCATTTATCCGACAGATAAGTTATCCAGCACTTAGATGGAAATACCGGCCCTTAAAGAAATATATTTATAATAAAAAAGTATAGTTTGTCAAACATTCTTACGCTTAATAATAATAAAAGAAAATGGTGGAATATTGAATGAAATTCAATTTAAAAATAAATAAGTTAGTGCATTTTGTGCACAATATTGGCAACAATTTCTGTTTGGCGGGAGTCGGCAAGACAGAACACTCGGGATGTCGGTAAAACATATTAGCTGTATTCTTTTTGGACAAAATCTCAGCTCATCTAAGAACACTTCAGATAAACTCAGGAAATTGTTCTTTTTGACACTACTGATCTGAGTTGTTCTGAGTAAACTCACTTCCCCCCTTTCCGATGCTACACTACCAGGTTATAAAACTCAAAATGATTTGAAACACTCAGTTTGCATTTTAAAGTTATATAATACAACAAATTTTATATTCCCATATACAAATATACTTACTGTAATACAATTTTAACATTATCCATTTTTCGTTTATAAACAGTATAAAAGATTAGAAAATAAGTCAATAATTTTGACAGCTGTTACAGCAAATACTGTCGGTAAAGAAGAAAGTGATAAAATGGAATTAAACTTGTTCTTTTTGCACACATCACAATTCATTTCATTGCAACTCAGTTATGTACTGAGCTGAGTTTCAATTGGGTCAAAAAGAATACAGCTATTGTAACAAAACAATAAGAAATTTTATTTTCTAATTTCGTAGGATTTCATAAACTTGCAACAGTAAAATATAGATATACACGGTTCCGGCCGGAGATTAACCGACTCTAAAACATAACCGGATAATCCGACAATTTTTAAACCAAAATGCCAGGATTCGGTAATTCTTTCGACGATCCGTTCCATTTCTAGTTAGATATTTGACGCAACCGTAACTAACCGGTTACTTTGCAAGTATCTATAAAATACGGTTACCTTGTAATAGACCTTTTCAAGTGCTTTTCAATTTAAAGAGATAGAAGATATACGCAATGGAGATTTGCGCATAGTAAGAACAACTGAGATCCATGGCGTTTGTTTTTTGTTTCTAAGAAAATTGGACGAAAATGTGAGAAATATCTCAGATAACTTTAAAAAATCTTATCGAAACAAGTTGCAAAAGCTTTTATTGAAATTAAAATGTATAACGATGCAAATTTTCGTCGAGAATACAGGTATTTTAATGTCTGCAATATTTTTGACGTTTCGTTTGACAGCCCAACTGGCAGTTGTTCGCGCCATTTTCTTACTATTTGCAGCGATAGAAAGAGATAGACGTTAAATTGAAAAGGTCTATTAATAAAAATACATCAGTAGCCTTTGAAAAACGACAGTAGAAATACTTATTTTTAATTTTTAAATAGAGTCTGCTTCAAACAACTCCTAAAGTTCCTCTCTCACTGTCGTCTGCAGTTGACAGAAGGCTTCAATGTTTCGAAACCAATTACAATCTACCCATCTTGATGAAAAAATAGCTACCCTCCGTCGCTGGCTTCGTAGTTAAGCTGCGCTGCGCTCGTTTCTAAGCGCGGCATTGTCACAATGTGCATTGAAATTCCAAACGCATACTTGCAGGGCTTTTTACGAACTTTTTACTTAACTTCAATGCGATATTGTTCTGCTCTGCTCCTGTATAGCTGAGTATCCATTCTGTGACTGTAATTGTAATATGATTTAGTGTGTCTGACGTGGGATTTGTACAGCTGTTGTGTTCTAAAGGGGAATGCGTTTGTTATTGAAATTTGTTTAAACGAAGATTATTTATAGTGATGCAATTTAAAATAGAAATTGCTTTAAAATGGAAAGTGGCTATTTTTGGATAGGTACTCGTACAGAACGTTAGCTTCAATTCGATTAGGTGAGCATATTTCTAATAATAAAATGTTCAATATTTTTGAGTACTTCTGCATATGCAAATTATTCACATGTATAGCATCCTTGCATTTAAAATTGATGTGGAATTTTATTGATTACAACAATAAAACCATATTGATTACAACAATACTATGGGTCTCGTTTCTCGTTTCAAGACACTTACCCACTAATGGGGTATGTGACCAAATTTTTATTTTTACATAATATGATACTAAACAAAATAGTTATTTGTATATCAAGGTCGCGAAATTCTTTAGCGTACCGAGAGAAAAATTGTCGCCGAGGCCGCTTGCGGCCGAGGCAAGACAATCTCGAGGGCGCTAAAGGATTTCGCGGACAAGGTGTACACAATATTTTTTGTGCAACCGTAAAAATATGTAATTACAAATTTTATTAAATTTAAACAGTTTCAATGTAAATAGAAAGTTAGCTTTCAAGGTGGCTATGGGATTAACATTTGATAAACAAAACCATGCAATTCTCAAGTGTCAAAGTGGTTGTTTACCTAATTTCGCGGCCGCTACCATGACAACGGCCGCGAAATTGAATTTCGCGGCCTGTATTGCGGCTGCGAAATGCTTATTTCGCGTCCGGTTGCACAAAAAATAAAATACCCGAGAAAATAATTATTAAAAATTTGAGGAAGGGATTTGTGACGTAGCAATGGTAGAAGCGTGAAGGAAGACGGTTAGACTGGGAGGGAAAGAGATAGTTATAACCAGATGTGACCGCCACACCTACCACAACATAAACGCGAAGCTGATAGGCTGATTTATAACTGTCTCTTTCCTTCCCGCAGTCTATCTGTCTTCGTCCACACTTACGGCATATATCCCTTCTCCAAAACATTAAATTGTTAATAACAAAATTATTACAAATTAATATTTAGTTTTTATTATTATAATGAGAAGCTACAGTGGTTAGTTTTTATATTTTATGACATATATATTGAAATTCGAATATAGTCACATACCTCATTTTGTACCAAAATATAATATTTCAAATTCATTACTTTTTGATATGGAACTTTATTGATTACAACAATGAAATTTTGTTGATTACAACAATGCTATGGGCCTTGTGTCTCGTTTTAGGACCCTTACTGGTCTTGTATCGTAATATCCAGTTTAAAAATTCGTTATTTTCTAGGTTTGAAATGTACGGCGCGTTGAATGATTGGTGTAGATAAAAAGATAGATTCTCAACAAAGGGCACTTTACGTATAGCGCACGTAACAAGATATGTGGATATTATTACACCCATGGGCATAATGAAACGAGAAACAGACAGGGGGGATAATTTTCATCGCCTATCATAGTTTTTCATCGAGAATTTCTTTTAAAATAAAATTATTTTTTGTGCTTCCGTCCGATATAAGTAGTTTTAAATCTCTAAAGCGGCTAGGCTGGTAAAAATACGGACTTTTACTTTTATAGTACAAATTGGCATTACTGTTTTAAGCAAAAGACAATTTCAACACAAGAATTAGCAAACTGTTTACAAACTTTAGGAATAAATTATTAATTGTAACTTAAATGACCACATTTTAAACTAAATGAAAAAAAAAATCTATAGAAATGTTTGATGATTTTTCAGGTTATGTTTATAATTATAAACCCATGTCATTTGGAATTCAAATTTTCTGATGTTACCAACTTACAAAAAACTCTAGTATTTAATATTTGGACAATAAATTAATAGTTTTTTGTATGTTAAGGCCGCGAAATCACTCTTTAGCGTACCGAGAGAAGGGGCCGAGGCAGGACAATCTCGAGGGAAGGAGAAATTCATTTCCCGGCCTGTATTGCGGCTGCGAAATGCTTATTTCATGTCCGGTTCCACAAAAATAAATTTATGGAGAACTAGGTATAAAAATCTTGTATATTCAACGCTTCAGAAACTGCTTTGCGAGTGTTCTTATTTAGTGATATATAAGATTTTTTTTTCAAACGTCGTAGAAATGGCATTTTTTGTGACTTAATTCACAAGGTAATAAATAAATATCCATAGAAAGTACATAGAATTAGCGAATAAACAGAACAGTAGTGCGTTTGAAAAAAAGATTTAATGTGTCATTCGGAATAATAGTGCCTTTGTGTGCCTCGCATGCAATTGTCCGACTCGCTTCTCTCGTCGTGCAAACTTCCATGCTCGCCACACAAAGTATCACTTTTATTCCTAATAACACAATATACTATTATATTAGACATTTAGACCACAGAATATACCTAAAACAAATTTGACATATTTTGAATGAAGAATTTGAACTACTTTTAACCAGAATTAAAAGAGGTTAACAAAAAGAAAAGAAACATTTATTTCAAGTATTTCTAAACATGAGTGACTCTTAAAGTCAACTCGATATAATTATTCTAAGTAGGTGATGTGTTTGAGTACTCGTAAGACTTAAAAATGTATAATGTCATCATACCTTTTTTGTAAGGACAAAAGAGTTGTGAATTTCAAAGCATAATGTTTTTATAAACAGTTATTGAAGGATACGTCAAGGTAGAGATAAAATTTGTAGTTTTACAAAGGTTAACATTTGGAAAAACTTTGATAAAGACAAAATAATATTAACATAAGTTTCACATAAGTTTTTATGGTAACGATAAAAGAATTAGAAATTCCATGACATTATTTTTATCTATATATTTATAATAAAAAAGTTTTAAATTTTAGTATTATATATCTGTTGAAAAAAAGCTATAAAATATAATGGGTAATAAAAATGAAAGCATTTGAAACTTTCCTCTTCGTTGTACACAAGTTGGAAAATCGATAGCATTCTTTAGTTTTTACATGGTTTTTATTGAAAATAAGTGAAATTAATTACATAGATAAAAAAGAAAGTGGAAAGATACATAGTTACAATGTTTCATGTACAATACATTTAAATCGTTGTTGAAGTTCAAATGCAATGAATGTATCGCTTCACATATTATGCTGTTCTGTTAGAGATAACTATAATAGCAAAACAAACTTTCAAACTTAGATTTATTAGAAATTTACATTTTAATAGAATCAAAGACACAAGTTACCAGTGATCTCTTGGAGAGGGTTTTTTCGAGGGGGGTGGGGGGTTAAATAAAAAAGTAATTAATTTAAATGGTATTTTATATTTTCGCAACGTCATATCAACACTGGATACATGCGCATTTGCGTTCCTCACTTTGTAATGTCCTTATTTTTTAACAATTTTTTTTCGGGGTCTTCCAGGTTCTCAAAGTGGGGGGGGGAGGTACAACTTAACCGCTCCGTGGGTATAAGGCGCCTTTGTACTATGTTATATTTTAGCGCCCCTTCCCCTCATTAAAGTTTAAACTATACTTTTTGTTCTTCACAAATGCTCAGATTCTTAGATTCATTATTATAATCAATAGGTTAACATCAAAGCGTTTGTTGTAATCAACAGTTTTACAACAGATTTCAAAATGTATAAATCATAAAGCATTTGATTCTTCGCAAAATGCTAGTAGGTATTTAAATATTGGATTCATTGTGGTATGCAACCTTGTAATCAATATTCTTGAGTTATAATCTATATATTCATTGTTGTAATCAACATTTTCCCAGTTATTATTTCAATATAACAATGCTAGAAAAATATCGAACCGATTGGCACGATAATTATTTTACTTATAACTCAAGTTAATTTGTAAGTTTTATAGTAATTTTGTCTTTACGAATAAGTGCATTTTATAAAAATTTACTATTATTTACTTTACTGTCTTGAGACGGCGCTTCTCAAAGTTAGGCGCCTTTGTTCAGGGCCTTGAGGGCCGCTCTGTGCGGGTGGGCAGATTGTGCCCCGCACAAAGGCGTCTGACTTTGAGGGGCGCCGTTTCAAGACAGTAAAGTAAATTATAGTAAATTTTTATAAAATGCTCTTATTCGTAAAGATAAAATTAGTATAAAACTTACAAATTAACGTGATAGAAGTGAACAATTTATTTTTTAATTTGTTTGCATTAGAGCTCTAGATATAAGTAAAATAATTATCGTATCAATCGGTTCGTTATTATTCTAGCATTGTTGTATTGAAATAATAACTATAAAAATGTTGATTACAACAATGAATATATTGATTATAACACAAGAATATTGATTACAAGAATGAATCCCACAATGAATCCATATTATCATTTTGCAAAGAATTAAATGCATATACAATTCTGAAATCTGTTGTAAAATTGTTGATGACAACAAATGATTTTGATTATAACCTATTCATTACAAGAATGAATGTAGGAAAATTTCATCAATATAATAAATTTAGCATTTTTGAAGAACAAAAAGTATAGTTTAAACTTTAATTTGCAAATTTTACATCATGAGGGGGAGGGGCGTTAAAATGTAATAGCACAAAAGCCGCCTAATACCCACGGAGCGACCCTGAATTCAGGAATCAAAAGAATTGTTATTTATATAAATTAGTGTTCTATGTTCCGGTTAACTGGTTCTTAAACCCGATTTAACCAGACAGTATCTTGCACTTATTGCAACAATACATTATTTAATAAAAAAAATATCCACTATTTTTTTTTAGAGTTTGATTGACATTTTACGAAAAATAGTTAAAATTAAGACCATCTGCTATATTTGGCAAAATTTTCCACGGTATATTTGTATAAAAATCTAAATCAAATTCTGACATGTAGAACATCATATAACAATGCTCTCAAAATTGTCATATCTGTACAACAAAAAACGCGTATTGTTCATTTCTTTGTGTCAAACATCAAAATGGGGTAAACTTCTAAAACATCCTATGAATCTACCCAGTAGAAAAAATATTATCTTCCTCTTGGTCTTTTTTGTATAGAGGCATGAAATCCGAAATCATCAGCTCGCAGAACGTTCGGTTCCCATCAAAGTGATTTAATAAAATATATCTGGCAATATTCGGCTGCATCCAATCACGACGGAGAGACGAGTAGCCCAAGGCGATTAGGCCAACTAATGCGTTTCCCTTTAAAAATATCAGAGGGATTTTACCCTACTGATTTTCAATTTCGTAACAAGGAGGGGAGCAAAGCAGCAAAGCTCACTCTGCATTTTCGACACTGCTGGAGTACAATCGGTTCCATTAAGGAGGGCGCGATTTTTTTATTTAACAACAGACGATGTTGGGTTTAGTGGGTTTAGCACTGCAAAACATCGAAACATACTTTTCATACAATTTGGAAGTGTTTGACATGCTGGAACGTTTAATAACTTCGATACACATGATATTGCTACCAAGCAAGATTTTATATTGAACACGAACACCAGTAACACCACACTAACACATTATTTTTATAATTTGTTTCAATTATTACTGTCTATTTTACTGGTAGCTCTTTCTATACCCATGGTGTATTCCATACAGTATAATATATTATTATGTTATACTAAACATTGTTAGTATTATGACCCATTAACCAGGGTACTCTTTTTACCTTCTGTCATACCTTTAGGTAAGGAAGGCATTGTTTTTGGTCAAAAAATTAGATGGAGAGTTTTTAATGAATAAGCACGTTTTAGTATCCTTAGAATACGATTTTACTATTTTTGCGATGATGTCTGTATGTCTGCGTGTATGTGTGTACGTATATATATATATATATATATATATATATATATATATATATATATATATATATATATATATATATATATATGTGTGTGTGTGTGTGTGTGTGTGTGTGTGTGTGTGTGTGTGTGTGTGTGTGTGTGTCTCCGACGATAACTCCAACACTACAATTCTAAAAATTATAATTCTTTCGTATGCCTCTTCGTTACATCCATATGAAGAGCTGATTCGATTTTGGTTATAATTGGTCGACCGGAAGTGCCCTCATTTGAAGATTTTAACAGTTTTTCTTGAAAAAACGATATTAAATATATTTTTTTCACATTTAATGTTATTATAAATATTAAAGATTATTTTATTCTCTATACGATTTGATTACATATTATACGTCATATTCAATGGATATTGAAAAAATTATAAAGAAATTAAATTTAATAAAGCAGCCAGCTATAACAGTGGAAACAGCTAATATAATTAAAAAAATCTAATGTGGCCAGCACATTACCTTCCGTCAGTTCTATGTATTTTATAAAAATTCCATACAGACAGTTTCTTGCGAAAGACTATATATTTCCAGTACATTACCTTCGCTCAGCTCTATATATTTTGTACAAATTAAAAAAAATTCTGATACACAGATGTCAAGTGCGATTGACATAGTATGTTTGTAGAATCAACTTTCTGTATGGAATTTGCACAAAATACATAGAAAGAACTAAGGAAGGTAATATACTGGAAATATAGAATCTTTCACAAGAAACTGTCTGTATGGAAATTGTATAAAATATATAGAACTCACGGAAGATAATGTGCTGGCCACATCAGACTTTTTGTATTATAAAAAATAATCTGAGTGTCAGGTCGCGAATCTGAGGAACCGAGTTCGATCCCGACCGACCCCAAATATTTCCAATTTTAAAAGGCACAAAATTGACTCCTGTGGTGCACTCTCCACGCCAGCAATGAGTGCCCGTGAGGTGACGCCTGGTAAGCGCCCACACGGTGCAAATATTTCATCATTACCGAATTCTGTGTACAAAGCAGATTGGCACACCCAGCAATGGGTAATAAGCCGTGATGATATATTTATTTTTTTATTTATTGTTGAATGACAGAAAATAATAATTTCATACGTCATATGTCATATTTACATTATCAAAAACATTAAGAATGTTAGAATGAAGACGAAAAATGTCCTAAGAACGTATTCTCCTTCATTGACTTTGTATTATTTTCCAGTCAGTACCTATTCGTTGTTGTAATCAACATCATCTTTCATTAATATTTTTTGCCCCCAAAATCATTTTACTGTCCTAAAATCATCATCTGTAGCATGGAGCTTGGACTTATATTTTTACCGAAATTAGATTCATTGTCCTAATAAATTCATTCATTTTTTTTCTGCAAAATCATTTTTGGCTTTACATGTTTTAGTTCATTAATCTTTTATTTCTTCCAAAATCAATTCTATTATCGTAATCAAATTCATTCAAGAATATAAAGATTTTTAGTGTTATCACCTAAGAACACTATCTTCCACTCTTGTAAAATCGTTAGACCTTTTCAATTTAAAGAGAAAGAAGATATGCGCAATGGAGATCTGCGCATAGTAAGAACAACTGAGATCCATGGCGTTTGTTTCTAAAAAATTTAAACGTAAAATGTGAGAAATATGTCAGATAACTTTAAAAAGTCTTATTGAAATAAGTTACAAAAGCTTTTATTGAAGTTAAAATGTCTAGCGATGCAAATTTTCACCGAGAATACAGGTATTTTAATGACTGCAATATTTTTGACGTTTCGTTTGACAGCTCAACTGGCAGTTGTTCGCGCCATTTTCTTACTATTTGCAGCGATAGAAAGAGATAGCCGTTAAATTGAAAAGGTCTATTGTAACCGTTAATGGATTTATTATTTCATCCGAAACAAGTTTCATTGTCGCAATCAAAGTTATTAAATAATTTAAGAATTTTCAGGGTTCACCATCTTCCTCTAATTTCTTTTTCTCGCAAAATAATTCTTGGCTTACTTTTTTCAGTCATTGATTTTCTATTTCTTCAAATTCAAATTCATTCGTAAGTTAAGAAAACCTATTTCTACTGACACTTCTTTCATGCAAACCGTCTTCATTGTTGTAATCATCATACTTCATTGATTTTCTAGTTTTTCCAAAATTAATTCCATTGTTGTAATCAAATTCATTCAAACAGCAAAAGAATTAGATGAATAAACATCTAAATCTACGAAAACAATTCCACTGATTTCTCCTCCCTAAATTCACTCTCTGCACATCATGATCCCAATCAACTGTGGTCTATCTCTGCTATGTATTCATCTCACTCACGCGTAGTTGGTATCCTCACGTGCCACATGCCGCATGACGTGCGTAATTAGAGCGTGCGTGACGTCATATGCGGGCAGATTCTTGAACCCGGTGAACTGAAGCAGAACCTGGTGCGTGGTCGAAGGATGTATGCTATGCTACAAGTATCATTATAGCGAGAGGGATACCTTTACAAGGAAAGCCCTGGTACTGAATGTATGTGAAAGACACGGACACGAGGTTGCTTAGTTGCACAGTGGCGTACTTGGAGTTTTTACAGAGAAACTGTACAGGGACAGATGATACTTGACAAAAAAAATCTGATGACACCACACCACTTCCTTGTACGCAAGACCAACATGAAGTATAGAGCCAATGGGATCCGGTACCCTTTTTCCATTTATTTTTTTTTCTGAAAGATTTAATAAAATGATGAATTTTAACGTTTGTTACACTTTCCAAATGTGTATAGTTTTTGAAATATATATTTTTTAAATTTAATTAATTTTGTGTGACGTCATATCTGTAATTTTACTTCGTCTACTAACTATGCTCTGTTCTATTTAAGCCATTCAGTAGATGGCACTGGCAACAACGCAAATCTGAAGTAGCCGAAATTACATTGGGTAAACTTGTCTCTTGTCTCTAATTTCAGCCAATCAGAGAGGTCAAAACTATTCCCTACGCTCCGCAATACTAAATGGCTTAAATAGAACAAGGTATAAAGTTGTTTATATCAGTCAATGTCATTAATTCTGTCAAAAATTGATGTCAAGGAGAGTTAACAAGTAAAAGCTGTCACTTTCAGAAAACTATAATTGTACTTTGTCAAAGGAACAATCTGTTGTTATAAAGATTTTAAATAAATATGTTTTATTTTAATAAAAATGATAATGTTTCATATATTTTCATGTAAAATAGAACTACATATAAATATATGGATTTTATTTTCATAAGTTATGAATAATATAAAATTATATTCTCTTCGCTTGGTAGACTGATACAAAGATACAGTTGTGACGTCATATCGTTATAGTGATAGTGCTAATCGTTCTTATTAAAATTATGAATGAAAAGTTTTATGATGGGTCCCAAGGGAAAAGTCGATTATCGATCAAATTTCAACGAAAAGTTTTATATTTTACAAATATTTTGATACAAAATCATAAAATTAGTCACATTTCATAATATGACAAAATATATGCAACTTTTCTTTTAGTACCGGACCCCACGTAATGAACCTTTTCAATTTAACGGCTATCTCTCTCTATCGCTGCAAATAGTAAGAAAATGGCGCGAACAACTGCCAGTTGGGCTGTCAAACGAAACGTCAAAAATATTGCAGTCATGAAAATACCTGTAAAATTTGCATCGTTAGACATTTTAACTTCAATAAATGCTTTTGTAACTTATTTCGATAAGATTTTTTAAAGTTATCTGAGATATTTTTTTAAAACAAACGCCATAGATCTCAGTTGTTCTTACTATGCGCAAATACCCATTGCGTATATCTTCTATCTCTTTAAATTGAAAAGGTCTATTTCACATTAACATTAATTTTTTAGTTTTTAATTATTTTTTGTTCTAATTCATAGCAAGCTTTATTACAAAAACCAAAAAGTATATAATTTATAAATTTACATATCTCGCTTATACAAAGGGCTAATTTAAAAATATATTTGCTAGACTCAGAATATAATTCTCTAAAACTCTTATTTGAAGCATTTATTTTTAAAATCAAAATAAAACCATTTTATTCAAGAAATACTGTTAATAACTTCAGGTAATATATCACTTCCGGTTAGCCTATTTTAACCAAAATCTACTATGTTATTCCCATTGACATAAAAGTCTTATATACAAAATTAGAAAAGTTTTGGATTATATTTTAAAATAGTTTATGGAAAAATTTGTTACTAGCAATGAGACATGGATTTGCCACTACCACTATCAGCCTGAATTACAGCAGTAGTCGAAACTTCCCACCTCCCAAGAAGTCATGACAAGAAATAAAAATAAAGCGATCTAGAATGCTAACAAAAATTCACTACCAACTTACTTCATCTTTTGTAAAACAGTTCAAATTTTTCTGGATTTAAGTTATGTTCTTTTTCTAAATTTCCCATAAATTCTAATTCTTAATATAAACTTAAATGGTGTTATACTCATATGTAACATAAGGAAATAGAACACATTTATATAGAAAACTAAAAGAGAGAATCAAATATTCATCCCATTAAGTGAACTGATGATACGAGACATATCTTCCTTTACAGTGTGACAGTCTTATTATATCATTTTCCATTAGGGTTTATAAAGAACTTCACTATACCATTATTCATTGTAATATAATAAAAATATTAATCAAGCTCGTTTTAAAAGGTCATCATCCTTAATATCATACGGGCTAGCCGTATTAATTTCCGATACATAATTACTTTCTGGAATAGATACATTATTCTAATCATGTTATATTATACATAGGCGTGAGTCTTGTGTTACTATGAGTATCAAAAATCAGTATACGAGACTAAGGACCAAAAGGTTAATGCTCGAAGCACTAATGAGTACTGATGGAAGGTATAAAATGACTTATTTTGATAGTTTCAATCGATAATATTCAGTAAATGTTTCTATTGTATAATATTTGACCTTTCCTATACAAAAATATATTGTTTGTGGAAACTTTCTAGTTCATATTATATTGGGATGTCTGTTTTTCTAATAATACCAAATACGTTTAGTTTTTACTTTCCGTCACCTTCAGGTAAGGTTTTTTTTTTTTTTTTTTTTTTTAACAAAAAAAAAAACCTCTCAACAGGATTATATCCCAATTACAGAGAGGTTTACATACACAAACATCCATGCCTTAGTGGGATTCGAACTCAGGACCCCTAGCATACTCATGACTGAAAGTCGTTGCTCTAACCATTGAGCCACTGGAGTCGAATAATGAATAATGAATAAGCACGTTTTAGGGTCCCTAGAATACGATTTTACTATTTTTACGATGATGTATGTATGTATGTATGTATGTATGTATGTATGTGTGTGTGTGTGTGTGTGTGGCGATTCTTTCGGATCGCATAACTCCAAAACCACTTTTCCAAAAATTATAATTTTTTCGTATTTCTCTTCTTTACATCCAGACGTTAGATTTTGGTTATAATTGGTCCACCAGAAGTACCCTAATTTATAGATTTTGACAGTTTTTCTTGAAAAAACGCTGTTAAATATCATTTTTTCATATTTAATGTTATCATAAATATTAAAGTATATTTTATTCTTTATACGATTTAATTACATTTTATACTTTATATTCAATAGATAAGTTACAAAATTATAAAGAAATTAAATTTCATAAAACAGCCAGCTTTGCTATAAACATGGAAACATCTAATATATTAAGAAAATTCTGATTGACAGATGTCAGTGTACTGGAAATATAGAAACTTTCTGTATGGAATTTGTACAAAATACATAGAACTGACTTAAGGTAATATACTGGAAATATTGAATCTTTTGCAAGAAACTTTCTGTGTGGAATTTGTACAAAGTACATAGAACTGACGGAAGGTAATGTGTTGGCCACAGCAGATTTTTTTCAAGAATTCGCGTTGCCTACGTTAACTACATTTGGGGTTCTAGGTATTTCTAAAAGATCTATAAACATTTCTAGGGACTTACAGACATAACAAACAATTATACAGGCATTATTGAAACAATCCAATTTTGAGCGCGTCTATAAGTTAGATTGTTACAGGATTTTATAAACAATAGCTATTTTTCTACAGTCTATATACAAAGTAGCCATTTGCGCTCTCTTTTGTCAACGCAAAATGTCACTTTGCCGCTCTAGAGCGACAAAGTAGAAAAAACGCTCGCTCCTCAAATTTCTAACTGTACAATGTTGAGAAATGTTACTTGGCTACATTCTTAATCGAAACGTTTAGTCAGGAATTAATGATACTGTAGTTACACATTGCCACTTACATAACCAAACAAAATGCCGCACTGCTGTGAAAATAAAATAGGGCATTCATTTACAAAAACGAAAGTATAAAATGCTCAGATTAGATTGAAGCAATAGCTCAAGAAGAATGGGAAATACCGATAAGTAAAAATAAATAAAAAATAAATTTTTGTTATGGTGGAGGACCTTATTGTGGCGACTGTAGAAAAAATCTTGTGTGTGTTTCGAGCGCAAATAGACATTGTCGATTTCGTGAGAATGCCTCGCTCCTGCGTCGCGCGGCAACAACCTCTCAATCGATAATGTCCCATTTTGCGCTCTTAATACACAAATAGCTATATCGATATCCTATTATCTCTTTCCAAAACTCAAAAAATATTTGACAAGGCGTCGCTTTTTATCGAATGATGACTTGGAAAACGCCGTGGAGTCGTATTTTGCAGAATTATCAAAAAATTTTTTTTTGAAGGCATAGCTGTATTAGAAAAACGTTGGAATAAGTGTGTTAGTGTTAACGGTTCTTACGTTGAAAAATTAAATTTTACTTGTTCTCTAACTCGTTGTTTTCACAGCTAGGTAGATAACATAAAAAATTCCTCTCGTAGATTTCCATGCATTCGTTAAAATTTTAAACAATTGCTAATATCAAATCACTCTTCACTTGAAGCGCAAGCTTGCAGCTTAAGCTGCAGGTTGAACTGCATTTCGAAGTTGAAGCGTGCTTCCAATTATTTTAAGCTAGCATGAAATTATGCTGGGTACAAAATTAGTTTTAAATGTCTCCCATTCTCTTTTAACAATTTGTTTCTTTTTATTACTAATTCTTCTTTTCTTTTCCAGGTACGCCCCTGGTTTTATAAAATCCTCCGTACGCTTATGGCCGTCTACTGCCCCACGTATCTGGTCGCGTATGTGAAATAAGAAAGCCCGTGGACTCTTGAAAGACACTCACGAGGCTTTGAGGGTAACTTGACATCGTTATCTCTATCTCTGTTCTCTTTGTTCGGCGCTCTCTCTCGCTCTTGCGCTGCATCCGGTTTTGTGTGTCTTCAAAGATTTAGACTTCGAAGTAGGCTTCCTTTGGTATATCAGTAGCAATCCAGGAAGAAATTTGCATACAAATTCATGCGGAAAAGGTTCTTGAAATTTTACTTATTCCGTACGTTTCGGCTATCATAGCGAGATATATCATAGGCTCGATTCTTGGGAAGTATACATATATCAGAATCAAAAATGGAAGCAGCAACAACGAAAAGAGAAACCAATAGAATAAAAATAATATACCTACTTAAATTTATTTATCTGTGAATGTTCATTGTAGTAATCAAGCAGTATCATTGTTGTAATCAATAATACGAATCAAAATAGAAGCAACAACGATAAAAAAGAGAATCCAATAGAATAAAAATATAAATTAATAAATTTAATTATTTCTCTATATTCTTTGTTGTAATCAAACAGTATCATTGTTATAATCAATAATAAAAATTTAAAATCTGGCGTGGCTAACACAATACCTCCCGCCATTTACAGCCCGAGTCACAAAAAAGATTAAGTTAATCCGTATTTTTAGATTAGCGAATTATCCTCTAATTTTAACAGCTTATTTCTTAAAATATAGTCTAATCTAATCCAAGTAACTACCTTTTTTTAAATTCCTAAACAGGATTAAATCCTAATTACAGAGTGGGTTTACATTCACACACATCCATGCCTTAGTGGGATTCGAACCCAGAGCCCCGAAAGCACTCATGACATGAGGCGTTGCTCTAACCATTGGCCACCGGAGCTATAATAAAATGAAGATTAAATTTTATATACCGGGATACAATAGAATTCACTAATCCAAAAATGGGGATTAGCTTAAATATTTTTGTGAATCGTTAATTTTTATTAATCTAAATATATATATACTTACATATTTACTTATGCTGGAAACCGTATCGAATTCCTTTTCTATTATTTTATTTACTTTTTTCTTTTTACAACATTACTAATATTATTTTGAAATGATTAGTTCTTCGATAGTGACATTTATCTGTCAGTTACATACATTTAAATAACTGCGTTTTGTTTGTTTAAAGCGTAGGATCTGGGATATAAATTATAGATAATTTTATAAATTTATCCATAAAATATATAGAAAAAGTATTAATGCAAATCTATAGAAAATTTAATAATCTTTAATTTTTATAATAACATTAATCTCGAAAAATTAATATTTAAATGTATTTTTCGAAAAAAAACTATTTTGAGTTATCCGATTTTCACCAAAATCTATTGGGCTCTTTCCATTACAGAAAAAGTTCGAAATACAAGGTTTCAAAATTTTCTGAATAATAGTATTTGTGTTAGAGTGGAGGATCCACACATGCACGCACGCGCACCCACACATACACACGCACACACACACACACACACACACACACACACACACACACATATATATATATATATATATATATATATATATATATATACACATACACACGTAGACACATACACACATACACACGTACACACATACACATACACACATACACGCAGACATCATCGTGAAAATGGATTATAGGGACTTTAAAACGTGGCCATTTACCAAAATCTCGATATGCGATTTTTAGCACGATCCCTATACCTCCCTTACCAAGGGTAGCGGGAGGTAAAAATGGGAGCGGCTACAATAAAACAAGAAAAACTGAAATAATATCAATATTAAAGATTATTTTATTCACTATAAAGTTTGCCTGCATTTTCATTTATTTTATATTCAGTGTAATTAGGAAAAATATTATAAAAAAATTAAGTTTCATAAACATGTTTAATATTACTTATTGTCAAGTATAATTTACATAGTAAGGGATAATAATATGTTCGTTAAATAATTTTACTGGAAACATAATAATGTTTCGCAAGAAACTTTCTGTATAGAATTGACAGAAGGTAACATGTTGGCCTCATCAGATTTTTATTGTTAGCTTGTTTTTGACTTTTGCTGGCGTTGTTGGTTTTTGTTTCGATTGTAAATTCCTCGTTTTGAAAGCTGGCAACAAATCAATACATCGGTTTTGAATATTTCATTCCTGATCCTATAGGAGATCAAGAAGGCATTATGTTACCAATAAACGAAGAGCGGATTATATATTGCCTTGGACCCCAGAGTAATCTGCTACAATTAATTTACCAATCTAGATTTACTGCGATGACGTCAGGAGACAGAAACCGCGGGTAAGGCCACTGAACTGAACCTACGTCACCCATTGACACATATTTTAAAGTTGTTTTTTATCTCTGTAATTATTACACGATACTTAAGCTATTAATGAGAAATTGGATGATATTTTAATAGATGTTATTAAGAATCTAGGAATTTGTAATAACTTATCATGGAATGGATGAAATATGCAAGCTTTCTCCTGTTTTCAATTGAGGAAATATTAATATTCACTTAATATGTTTGGATTTTCTACATATCTGACATTTTTCACAGTTAACATCAAAAGAAAGCTATAATAATTATGATTACAACAATAAAAAAATTTGATTACAACAATCGGTTTATCTTTATACAGGGTGGTAACTTGGAAGACGCAGCATAGGGGTTCAATGGTAAAAATTTAATGTGCAGTTATTTGCTCCCCTAATTATTTAAGAGCAAAATTGTATTTAAGTTTTTGCTACAGAAAAAAATACCGCATCCGAATATGATATCGTTTATAATTTTTCATAATACCATACTGTTAAATGTGCTTTAACAGTACTGTATGCTCAACCGATATATGCATCAAAACAGCCACGGCCGTTATTTTTTATAACAGTACAATTATTAAAAATCATGTGTTCCAAAAAAAAAAAAAAATCGCAGCGTCATGAAATTGTCATGAAGAGCTGTCAACATGCCATAGAAAATAGAATTTTAAGAAGATAATTTATGTTATTATGAAAAATACTGAACGTCACACGGCTGATATGCAAATAACAGACACGGTTGATTATAAAATCTCGGCTATCGCCTCGATTTTACAACATTCAACCTCATCTGTTATTTGCTACATATCAGCCTTATGACGTTAATAACTATTACCGGTTTCAGGATATTATTCCATTGTTTACATGTACAAAAGTAGGCTGGTAACTAAGTAATAAATATCTGTATGGTAATATTATTACCATACTGACTTGTCAACAACGGTCTACAAAATGAAAATTAAATAAAATGAAAATATAATGCTCTTCATTAATACATACAGATAACGTTATCCTATCGTTCTAAATACGGTCTACTTTATTCTAAAGTAATAAACATGTGGAACAAAGCACATAATTTCAATATTTGTCATATTGACATATGTCAAAATAATTGTTCTGTTAACCATAGAAATCTGAAAGTAGCATTAATGAGAGAATTTCAAAAAATGGTATTTATCAATAATGTCTTAATTTTCTGAAACCGATAAACTATTGAACAAACCACGGATGTTATTAATCATAACAAGCCTTAGATGTCTTAAAATCCTCGCTCTACGAGCTCGAATTTCAAACCGACATCTTGGGCAGTTATGATATAAATAACAGTCCTAGGTATGTTAATAGCTATTAAATTTCCAGAACCATAAAAATAGTCGAAAACAATAATAACATTTTTACAAAAATCATTGATACCATGGAATAAAAATTAAACAATTAACAAATGACAGACAAGTATGTTTATTAAAATAAGTTGAGGGTCGTATTCATAGTCACTTCTTGAAGAAATCTTAAATTTCGTTCTCGTCAAATTACTTTGTTGTGATCAAAAATTCCATTGTTGTCATCAACTACAATAAAGGTGTTTTCATTTTCCTCGTTTTGAAAATAAGTTTTACGTCAAAAATCTGTGACAGTTGTTTGCGCTTTTGTTAAAATTTTTGTTGCATGGCACCAATGATTTTTGCAAAAATGTTATTATTGTTTTCGATTATATTTACGGTTCCGGAAATTGAAAAACTATAAACAATAGCATATTCGGATGCAGTATTTTTTTCTGTAGCAAAAAGCTAAATACAATTTTGCTCTAAAATAAGTAGGGGAGCAAAAAACTGTAGATTAAGATTTTACCATTGAAACCCCTATGCTGCGTCGTCCAAGTCACCACCCTGTATAATAAACAAATATATTTCCAGTTGATTATTATTATTGTTATTATTAATAACTTCTTTATTCTGAAATGTAGAACTATTTACTACTTGAAATTGATGACCAAAAAAGAAATAAAAAAACCAAAACTTGATAACTTCAACTTCGGAGATTTGCTTATCTGAAATCGTAATGCGTGCTTTTGGTTCTTTTTTCTTTGTGAATTAATTAATAACAAGTCTTTGGCGAATGTCCAAGGGTAATTAATAACACAACAATGTTGTGTACAAGTTCTGAAGTTTATTTTTATTATCTACAGAGAGAGGGAGCTTGGTGCTTAAACAATGAACACAGTGCCGGTTTAGTAATTTTGTTACCGATTTTTCTTCTGGTAAGAATAATAAGACCTTAAAGTTTCAACATTTATTTACTATAAATTTATATACATTAGACGTTTTGGGCAAATATAAGTCATTATTTCATCAACTAAAATTATTAAAATAGTCAAAAAATAAATATATTATGTAAATTTTCAGCTAACCAAATGTAGTAATATAAAAAATTGTTGTTACCTTCATTTATTAAAATAAATATATAAATAAATATATCATCACGGCATATTACCCATTGCTCGGTGTGCCAATCTGCTTTGTACACAGATATCGGTAATGATGATGACATATTTGTACCGTGCGGGCGTTTACCAGGCGTCACCTCACGGGCACTCATTGCAGGCGTGGAGAGTGCACCACAGGAGTCAATTTAGTGCCATTTGAAAATTCTAAATATTTGGCGTCGGTCGGGATCGAAAAAAATTGATTACAACAATTGGTTTAGCTTAATATAATAAACAATGGGGTTCATTTATTAATTTTCCATTGTTGTTTAAATATTTATTCAAAAGTTTATTGTGAATAGACCTTTTCCATTTAATGGTTATCTCTTTCTATCGTTGCAAATAGTAAGTAAAATGGCGCCAACAACTGCCAGTTGACGAAACGTCAAAAATATTGAAGTCATTAAAATACCTGTATTCTCTGTGAAAATCTGCATCGTTAGACATTTTAGCTTCAATAAAAGCTTTTGTAAATTCATTCAATAAGTTTTTTAAAGTTGTAAGAGACTCTTCTCACATTTTACGTCCAAATTTTTTAGAAATAAACGCCACGGATCTCATGACAAACGCATATCTATGATTCCCGCCATTTGTTCTTACTATGCGCAGATCCCCATTGCGCATATATATTCCATCTCTTTAAATTGAAAATGTATATAGCAGCATAAAACTAACCAATAATGTACATTAGGACATTAGGTACTAATCTATATTTGGCGGCAGATGTTGTAGGTACATTATTGTTGTAATCTAAGCTGAAAGCGATTTGTAATTTTATAAAGTCTTTATTGTTATTTATTAAGCCGTAATAATTTTTTAATATTGTGACGTAGATATAGAGATAATATCAAACAGTTGACTCACATAAATTGATTTTTGTCAACACTTATAAAAATATGTTACAATAAGTCTTGTAGTAAATAATTGGAAATATGCGTGGATAATTAGCAATTTAAATTAATAAAAAAAAACTACCTGTAGTCCATGTTTTGATTACCTCTGGTATCTATCTTCAGTTTCACACAAACGCAACAAAAAATATCTGGCGTGGCATCAAGAGTTTTTTGGTTTACTTCCGTTCCGTTAGTTTTTGCATTTATATACTTAAAATGAATTTAAATTTCTAAAAGGCGATAGAAGAAGGCTTGAATGTAGTGAGAATTTGGAAAAGAGTAAATCTGTGACGTAGATATGAAGATGAGGAAATTGTATCAAAAACTCGATTATTTTAAAAACTAATAACTTTTTTAAACTTTGACTGTTCTTAACATACGACTACCGTATAATGTCATTTAATATAAATGACCCATATTCTACTACCAGGACCGCTCCGTACGGGTGGGCAGGTTGTGCCCCGCACAAAGGCGCCTGACTTTGAAGGGCGCCGTTTTAAGGCAGGAAAGTAAATAATAGTAAATTTTTATTAAATGTTATTATTCGTCAAGACAAAACAACTTACAAATTAACATGATAAAAGTAAACAATATATTTTTTAAATTTTTTTGCATTAGAGGTCTAGTTATAAGTAAAATAATTATCGGACCAATCGGTTCGTTATTTTTCTAGCATTGTTATATTGAAATAATAACTGTGAAAATGTTGATCACACAAAAATAGTATATTGTGTTATTAGGAGTAAAAGTGATACTTTGTGTGGCGAGTATGGAAGTTGCATGCGAGGCACACAAAGACACTTTTATTCCGAATGACACATTGAATTTTTTTTCAAACGCACTACTTTTCTTTTTATTTGCTAATTCTATGTAGTTTCTATATATATTTGTTTATTTTATTTCTACGCCGCCGACGTAGAAATTAGCTATTTCTACTCCGACGGCGTAGAAATTAGCTATTTCTACTCCGCCGGTGTAGAAATTTCCAGCGTCGTAGAAAAAGAACCTTGTGAATCAAGTCACAAAAAATGCCATTTCTACGACGTTTGAAAAAAACATATATTGATTATAACTCAAGAATATTGATTACAAGAATGAATCCCACAATGAACCCAATTTTGCGAAGAACCAAATGCTTTATTTATATACAATTCTGAAATCTTAGTGAATGATTTTCTACCGATATTGAATTTCCTTTATTTATTAGTAAAAATTAAAAAGTAAAAAAAATATCCTGCCAAACGGATAATTTTCTCGCATTGTTATAAGTATTACAAACTATAACTGTAACATTGTTGATTACAACAAACGATTTTGAATTATAACCTATTGATTACAACAATGAAACTAAGACAATTTCATCAATATGTTAAATCTAGCATTTTTGAAGAATAAAAAGTATAGTTTAAACTTTATTTTGCAAATTTTACATTATGGGGCGGGGTTGGTCGTTAAAAAAGGCGCCTCATACCCACGGAGGGGCCCTATCTATTACGGTGGAGGACCCCATTATAATTAAAATCTAATCAGTTCTTCATATATGGATGAAAATTGTAATTTTTGGAATTGTACTATTTTTGACCTTACCTGTAGCTGTACCTATATGACAGAAGGTAAAAATCATAAGCGAATGGGGCCCTCAGAATTAAAGCGTTCGATCTGGCCGCTTCATACTCTCCTGGTAAAACCAGCCCTGATTACAGATACTAATTCCCCGTTTTATTGAAGTTCTAAGTTCTTTGTTAAAATATCCTCAAATGATATCTGTCTGGCATAACCCCAGAAGTAATTAATGTGGAAGAAAATAGCTCAGTTTCGAAAATTTATACTCTGATAAACTTTTAATTAAAAAGCTGTTCTTGGCATGCCTATTGGTTATACGGACTTGTATTGATTATATTTCTTCATTCCCCTTGAGTTTTTCTTTTCATTTTGAAAGGAACTTCTTTTTATTTGAAGGCAACAGTGATTTAAAATTCTTTTCCATTGTTGTAATTGCTTCATTTTAAATATAGAAACTATTCGTTTCCTTTGTAATAATGAAAGGATCTGATATATTTCTGTGTTAAACAAGCCGTGTGTTGTTATTATTAAATACAATAAAACGATGGCTCACAAAGGTATTCGTGTTACTAAATGATATGTTTTCGTATGAAGCAATAGTAACATATTTAGATAAGAATACACCAGCGGAAAACTTTTGAACAATGTTATATGTAAACAAGAAAGTAGTTCACATTTACTTTATGTAGCACAATACATGTTTAAAGTTTAAATAATGTATGTTGCGTCACTTTACATTGTTGGACCTACATAAATTTGTGTGTTTGTGCTTTGTTTGCAACTGACTCTATAACGCACCAGTATTGAACGACTATTTCTCTTTAGACTTTGTATTACGTTGCAAAACTAAATAACAGATTTGCACATGCAGTTTCTTAGAATTTTTTGTCTACTGTTGTATTTATTTTACGAACAATAGAAATATTTTATAAAGAGAGTTATGTTTAATGTTTTGCTATTTCTATTTTATGGGGTATCGTGGCCGCGTGCCTGAGTGTCTGGTCGCGAATCTGGGGAACCGGGTTCGATCGCGACCGACGCCAAATATTTTGAATTTTAAATGGCACAAAATTGACTCCTGTGGTGCACTCTCCACGCCAGCAATGAGTGCCCCTGAGATGACGCCTGGTAAACGCCCGCACGGTACAAATGTGTCATCATCATTACCGATACCTGCATACAAAGCAGATTGGCACACCCAGCAATGGGTAATATGCCGTGATGATGCGAATGATGAGACGTCAAAAACTACGAGGTACATTAGCTAGCCGTTGCAGCCGCCATTTTACTTACACTATATGCAGAGTTAGAAAGAGATAGCTGTTAAATTGAAAAGGTCTGTTCTTACAAGAATATCGATTGAAATATAGTATGACTAGCGAATGAAAGTTGACGTTTAGATTATTTAATAGACGTGGTTTCTTCTGAAAACATTTCCATATATGTTTTATTTGAAAGGAAACTGACCCTTATATATTCCGTTACAGAAGATTAGAATTGTACTCAATATCAGGAGGCATTTAAAATGAGCTTAGCAACAGGATTCAGGGATGTATTTAAAAAATTTAATACCGCAAATTCTAGTTCGTTCGTCTCAGGTGTAAGCAACCCTTAAGTCGTATTTACTGCTAGAGGAAATTAAAAATAATCCTATTTCATAGAATTGCCAAATTAAATAGTTTAAAGATCAAAATATTTTGTTATAATCAATATAAACGAAAAATATTTAAAATATTTTAAACGCACCCCTGTTCTGATATTCAGTTACCCTAGTCGGCCATCTATTTTCATACGTAGTATAATAACTAATATGATTATCATCGATGATATTCTCGAGTGAAACCGAGTTGCAGATTTCACGTGTCCGAAGGACGAGTGAAATGTGCTGCTTCGGTTTTACGAGCAATATCTTCGATTATTAATCATATCACGAGCTTATATTTAATGAGAGAATATAATGAATTTTTGTGACACATTGTGTGTGCTGCTAACCTAATTTTTCATATATTTTATTACAACATGGTTAATTTTATGATTGTCTTATTATTTTCATCGTTGTTGATATCAAAAACGATTACCGCACATTTTTATACTCAAAATTAACTGTCAATGTTGTAAATTAAGAAAACAAATCCCTTAGTAACCAATATAAATAAGGTGATAATTTGTTTGTTTTTTATCATCGCTGTGATAGACACGTAACTAGGGAGATTCTGAATGTTGATTGGCGGAAAACATGTCATGTGACTAATGAATTATATTCTCAGCTAGACATAGTAATATATTTCGGTGCTTTTCTAGTCCAGTATGTAAATGGATTCATGCAAAAATTTCATACCTGAATATTTCGTACAATTCTATTCTTCTATAGGGTTTCAAAAGAAACCACATCTATAAAATAATTTAAACGTCAACTTTCATTCGCTAGTCATACCATACCAAATATTAAGAAAAAATATTTTAAAAATCTCTCAGAACTCATAATACAACAATAATACCTTTTAAACGTAACGATTCGGCAGCATACACTGCTGCCTTCTTGAGGAAAGAACGCAAATAAATAAAAACAAACAATAGCAACAAATAATCAAGGTAACATATTATAACATTTACTAAAGAAAGCCATGCTCGACTAAGTTTAAAAATCTCTACGGCTTCTCTAATTACTGGTATTGAGGCGTGTAGGTCTTACAATAATTAAATTATTGCAAGCCTTACACAAACACACACGCTACAATTTTCGCGAAATTTCGAATTTGTCCTTCCTCAGGAATGCCTAAGGCGTGAACGCTCAAAATATACAAATCGCTAATATGCACCGATCATTGTGTAATAATCGGTAAAGATATATTATTTATATGTAAGATATTCTCTGCAAAATTTTGCGTCGTAACTCGTAACCTTGTGAATAACAGCCGTAGGAGATCTGAGAACGTTGATATATTTACATTTTCCTTATTACGCCCTCTTCACATGAAATTATTTTTACTATTTACCACCATCCATCATCACATAATGCAGCATCATTTATCTACCCGCGTAATACATGTATGTAAACCAACAAAAACTATTCCACGTCATTTCAGAGTGTATAACGACGCAGCTCGTGGTTCCATTCGTGTCAATTGTACCCACATGTGACTGTGACGGTACAATAATGACTGAGATCGCAGCTAAACAAATTCAAATGCTTTTAAAAAAGAAACGCTGCTTTCATCAACAGATTTATGCTTTCAGATGGAAAGGTCTGCCTATTACAGGCTTTTAAAAGTGGAGATAATATCAAAGAAGTTTCGCTCAGCCGATGAAAAGAAGGTTTATTTCAGTGTGTCAGTAGTTTTGAATGTGCATTCATTCTAGGGTGCGTTCTAAAGTAACAAACAACGTAGCCCTACTCCCGTGTTCTCCATTTCGTATTTCATTCATTGTTGTAATCAAATATATTTTTGTCATTGTTGTAATCAATCAATATTTCAAATGAAATCAAAATCATACGATATTGTCAAAAGTTTATCTCCGGCTAATTTCGTTTCCCACTTATATATTAACTTAGATGAATAAAGCACTTACTCTGAACTTTATAGTTTTTAAAGGGAATGTTCAATTATTTTTATACTTTTAAAAACTTATTCTCAACATGCTGATTTCAAATTAAGTAACCACAGGTCATTATTTTTTCCTTACCTACCTTAATTTTATAGTTTTGACCTGACCAGCCACCCGTTATTAATGTTCACCCTAATAACACTATATATAAAGCACGTATGTTAAGAAATTAGTGAGTAGTATCAGATCACCCGATCTGATCAGCAGATTTTTTCGCTTTCGAAACGTTGTGAATAAATTTATATGGTTGTTACAATAAAGATAATGGAAGTGCAACATAAATTCGTTTTAATTCAAAATATTTTAATTATGTTCAAAAATCTCAACAAAAAAACCCACGTGTACGCCTTAGTATTTTCACGATTTTTGGGCATTTTCATAGTTTTATAAATAAAATTTAAATTAGTATATCAAATATTGTAAAAATTGATATCAATACTTACGTACCCAATACTATCGACAGAGTGGGCTATATGACCACATTTTTCTTCCATTTTATGAATCTTTACAAAAAAATAAAAATACCCGGATTTTTTTAAATCGCTTAATGGACCTTTTCAATTTAACGGCTATCTCTTTCTATCGCTGCAAATAGTAAGAAAATGGCGCGAACAACTGCCAGTTGGGCTGTCAAACGAAACGTCAAAGATCATTAAAATACCTGTATTCTTAGTGAAAATTTGCATCGTTAGACATTTTAACTTCAATAAAAGCTTTTTTCTACAAATCTATTAAATGTGGACTTTTTAATGTTTCTTTTTAGCGTTAAAAATGTCATTTTATGACACCAGTGTTAAAAGTGACAGATCATTGTTACTTTTGACACTAGTGTTAAAAATGAATGTCAAAAAATTATTAGAAATACAAATTTAAATTAAAAAATAGTCTTTGTAGAAAAAATAGTGTATGATATACGTGTTAAAAGTGATTTTATTTTGTTCGAAGGTTTGGATCACTCCGCTTCGCGTCGTGTTCAAAATTTCCTTCTCACAAAATAAAATGTCACTTTTAACACATATCATAAATAACTATTATAACTTATTTTGATAAGATTTTTTAAAGTTATCTGAGATATTCTCACATTTTACGTCTAAATTTTTTAGAAACAAACGCCATAAATCTCAGTTGTTATTACTATGTGCAGATCCCTATTGCGCATATCTCTTTAAATTGAAAAGGTCTATTGTTGCTACTTCCGGAGAAAAACAATAATAAAATTTTGGAGAGGGGATATGTGGCGTATCGATCATAGAATAATCTATATTTGATAAATTACTGGTATCTGCTTTTAAGAATTCTGTCTCCATTTTTCAAATGATGTATGTAAACAACCTTCCAAAACCATATGAGTCATATGGTTTGGAGGTCAATGTCATATGATGAAGTGTCAATGTCAAATGATATGACATTCACACTTCAATGTAAACCAAATTTAAATTAAACAATCTGTTGTGTAATATCAAAAATTTCGTTCATTAATTTCACACTTTTAGCTTTGTAAACTGCTCTCTCATTCTCCTATGTGACGTCAGAGATATGGCGCCGTTATAAATTTTAATTTCAAATATTAATTTCAGTGAAATTATAAGATAATATATAGTTTTTATCATTATTATTGGTGGTGACAATGGTTAATTTGTAATTTTTATACTTTATTTCCTTCAATTTGACAATGGTCTGAAAATATCATCAAATTCGAATCTTCGCCTATTGCTATTTTTAAGTTATAAATAAAATAAATTGGTGTATAAATTGAATTTTTAAAGATGTATTTCTTGAACAAGTATGTGACTTTTGAGGTAATAACTCAAAAATGAATAAGTGATACAAACATATTGTGTAATTGTATCTGGATCTGGATAAAACTACATTATTTATAGTTTTACATATATTAGTATTTGTGTGAATATTCTGTTCCAAAATTATCTTATGTAAATGTTAATATATCAACGTCGTACAGCTACATTACTAAATGTAAAAACCTTATATATGTAATAATTTATCTGACGTACTAAATTCTGCTAAATTGTACTGGATAACACATGTGCTAAAAGAACATAAAATTCAGGAAGTCTTCATTTCAAAATTCTTGTAAACTCGAAGAAGCAGGTGATCTTATTAGCGATAACTAGTTCTTGTTTCTTGTAGCACAGGTGTGAAAATTTTTACTTAACAAGAACTGCAAGAAATTATGGAGTACTCCTCGTTTTATAATCACGTTACAGGTAATTATGGTTGTAATAGTAATAAGATTAATAACACTGTAATCGAAAGAGCAAGTGATTTTTTTTAATGACTACTCCAATAATATTGGAAACAACTAATTATGGTTGATTATCGAGCAGTTGACTAGCATTATTGCGTCTCTGTCATAATAATTTAGGAATTATTTTGGAAAAAATAATCATTAAACGATTGACAGAGAAAAAACAATGCTAGTCATTTGCTCGTTAATCATCCTTAATCACTACTTCTTCTTGAGAAAGACTGATTTATATAATAACAAAGGATAAAGTAAAATTGCCTGCTTAAATACTAAGTGATTACAGATAATAATCGATCGAAAGATCGAAACGATCGTTGTGAAAAGTAATAAATATTTTTGTGAAACTTACCAAGTGTGTTTTATTCAAACTTAATTGTTAAATATGTTTCACCAAGAGCCAACCACCAATTCTATCCAATATATAATAACAAAGGATATAAGGTAGACGAAGACGTACATTGGTACATTATTTATTTAACATGTCATATTGGAATATTCAAATAAGAAAACGCTAACTAGCGGCGAATGTTAAAACTATAAACAGTGGTACACATTTGACATTTACATGAAACTACAACTATATGACTACAAAAACTCTATTATACATAATTTGAACTATAAATAAAAAATTTGGTGTGGCCAACACAATACCTCCAGCCATTTACAGCTCGAGTCACAAAAAATATTGTTAATCCTTATTTTTGGATTAGCGAATTTTACTCTAATTTTGACAGTTTATTTCTTAAAATATAATCTAATCTAATCCAAATTACTACTTTTTTTTAAATCCCTCAACAGGATTAAATCCCAATTATTGAGTGGGTTCACATTCGCACACATCCATGCCTTAGTGGGATTCGAACCCAGAGCCCCGAGGGCACTCATGACATGAGGCGTTGTTCTAATCATTGAGCCACCTGTGCTATAATAAAATAAAGATTAAGTTTTAAATACCGGGATAGAATAGAATTCACTAATCCAAAAATGAGGACTAGCTTAAACATTTTTGTAAATCGTCAGTTTTTATTAATCTAAATACATATATTTACTTATGCTGGAAACTATATTGAATTCCTTTTCTTTTGTTCTATTTACTTTTTTCTTTTTAAAACGTTACTAATGTTATTTTGAAATAATTTGTTCTTTGATAGTGACATTTATCTGCCAATTACATACATTTGAATAACTGCGTTTTGTTTGTTTAAAACGTAGGCTCTGGGATTTAAATTATAGATAATTTTATAAATTTATCCATAAAATATATAGAAAAAGTATTAATGCAAATCTATAGAAAATTTAATAATAAATAAATAAATATATCATCACGGCATAGTACCCATTGCTGGGTGTGCCAATCTGCTTTGTTCGCAGATATCGGTAATGATGATGACATATAATATAATCTTTAATTTTTATAATAACATTATTGTCGAAAAAATAACATTTAAAGGTATTTTCGAAGAAAAACTATTTTGAGCTTCTAGTAAAGTGCCATTTCCGGTTATCCGATTTTCACCAAAATCTAATGGACTCTTTCCATTACAAATACAGTTCGAAATACAAGGTTTCAAAATTTTCTGAATGATAGTATTTGAGTTAGAGTGGAGGATCCACACATACACACAGACATCATCGTGAAAATGTTAAAATTGGATTCTAGGGACCTTAAAACGTGGTCATTTACCAAAATCTCGATATGCGATTTTTAGCACGATCCCTATACCTCCCTTACCAAGGGTAGCGGGAGATAAAAATACTAATAAATGAGAAAATAATACGAAAACTAAAGAAACACAATTGGCAGCTATGCTACGTTTACAAATGTAAACAAAAATACGATCTTCATAAATAACTTCATAAGGAAAGGACATACAATTTTTGACAGCTATAAAAATGTCTCATATTTTATTTCATTTTTCAGTATTAGTGATTTTAAAGCAGTAAAGTTTTTATACTAAGGGCCAGTTGCATAAAACGTTGTTAGCTGATCATGTGTTTAACTACACATTGTAACCATGGATACGTATCAAAAATACATTGGAAAAGAAGTCTTGTCAAAGTTAACAACGTGATTAACGTTAAAAATGCTTTATGCAACTGGGCCTAAGTGATGACGTGCATTGGCTGCTTGTCCAATTTGTGCATAAATTACCGCTATTTTCTAAAATTGCTAACAAGTTCTTTATTTCACGAACATATGTTTGATATTAAACTGAAACTCTATGACTAATTCTTAACATTCTTCAAAGAAAGAACATACTGCATCACCCGATCCCAACTACGCCTCACAATTAGTGAGAATTTCAAACACATGCGTGCGTGTTTCTAGCGCCAAGAAAGACAAAGTGCCTATAATTGCTCTTTTGTGAGTAGACCTGCGTCATCGTTAGTTTTTGTTTACTACAAAAGACCAACGCGAAGTTAGAGAACAGCACTAACTTCACGCTAAATTTAGAAATAGTTATACTTGGGGGAGAAGTATTGTTTGGAATTTCAAAAGATGGAACTTAAAAGTGATGATAAGGTAAATAAAACAAACGTCTGGTGTGACGAATTGCTTGTTTGATGAAAATAGAGCTGACTCAATTTTTAATGTTTGTCATACATTTCTTGTGTCTGTGTCCCATTTCAAATGATCCTAATCAGTGAACCTTTATTTTTTACGTCCAAAACGTCAACTTAGAATGGAAAGATGGATGTGTTCTGTAATTTTTTATCGATGGTCCTCGACCGATGTCAAAAGCATTAATAAAGTTTGCAATATAAAAAACAAAAATACGGTGACCGATATATCATCTGCAAACTGAGATTATTTCATATGTATTTCCAAAATCAATAAATTTGTTTTGTTATGTATTGTTGTAATCAAATTGATATTATTGTTATTGAATTGAATATAAAAAAAGGATATATAGGAAAATAACCATGTTTGTTACAATAACATAAAATTTAATTATTCGTTATTCATACTAAAAAAATCTGATGTGGCCAGCACATTACCTTCCGTCAGTTCTATGTATGTTGTTCAAATTTCATACGGAAAGTTCCTTCCTAAATTAAATATTCTATTTCTTGTACATTACCTTCCGGCAGTTGCATGTATTTTATGCAAATTTCATACAGAAAATTATTATTTTATGACGTTTTCTATATACAGTCTATCTGCAGAAATAAAAGATTTATTATTATTTCTTGTACATTACCTTAAAGCAGTTGTATGTATTTTATACAAATTCCATACAGAAAGCAAAAGATCCTATACCTATTTCCAGTAAAATTATGACAAACACACTATGTCAATTTCACTTGACACTGACAACTTTCAATCAAAATTTTCTTAATATAGTAGCTGTTTCCACAGCTATGGCTACTTTATGAAATTTAATTTCTTTATAATTTTTTAACTCTATATCCATTTAATATTAGGTATAAAATGCAATCAAATCGTATAGAAAATAAAATATTCTTTAATATTTATAATAACATTAAATGTGAAAAAATGATATTTAACATCGTTTTTTCAAGAAAAACTGTTAAAATCTTCAAATGAGGGTACTTCCGGTTGTCCAATTCTAACCAAAATCTAATCAGCTCTTCGCATGGATGTAACGAAGAGAAATACGAAAGAATTATAATTTTTAGAATTGTAGTATGGAAGTTATCGTAGACGAAAATTTTGTTACACACACACACACACACGGACACACATACATACATACATACATACATACATACCCACACACACACACACATACAGACATCATCGTAAAAATAGTAAAATCGTATTCTAGGGACCCTAAAACGTGCTTATTCATCAAAAACTCACCACCGAATTTTTTGACCAAAGACAATACCTTCCTTACCTGAAGGTGACGGAAGGTAAAAATGAATCAATAATATTGTAATAGTTTCTTGAGTAATGTCACACTTTGTTATGTTAAAAGTAGACAGCATGTGTAATGTATTCTAAATATAAAAACTTTATTTATAAATTTTAGAACAACATTGAACTTGCCATAAAACTATTTCGTATCCTCGTATTATATTTTATATTGTGCCCATTTCAATAACATATACGTGCTTAAACCCAAATTAGTTGGGCCGGTTTACCTTTTCAACAAATTACAAAATATACACAAATGGTTAGAAAATTCTACAAAATTCTTTAGCTACTTTAAATATAAACTTAAAACTTAAAGAAAATCTGACGTGGCCAGCACATTACCTTCCGTCAGTTCTATGTATTTTGTATAAATGTCATACAGGAAGTTCCTTCCAAAAGATTATATTTCTTGTACATTACCTTAAGGCAGTTTTATGTATTTTATTCAAATTCCATACACAAAGTTTCTAGCAAAAGATCCTATATTTCCAGTAACATTTATACACAAATATACTGCCAATTGCACTTGATTTAGACATCTTTCAATCAGAATTTTCTTAATATAGCAACTGTTTCCAGTGTTATAGCATAGCTGACTAATATTTGATATCTAATTTCTCTATAATTTTTAACTTCCGTCACCTTTAGGTAAGGAAGGTATTGTCTTTGGTCAAAAAATTCAGTGGTGAGTTTTTGATGAATAAGCACGTTTTAGGGTCCCTAGAATTCGATTTTACTATTTTTATGACGATGTCGCCTGCGATAACTCTAATACCACAATTCCAAAAATTATAATTCTTTTGAATTCCTCTTCGTTACTTCCATGTGAAGAGCTGATTAGATTTTCGTTATAATTGGTCAACCGGAAGTACCCTCATTTGAAGATTTTAATAGTTTTTCTTGAAAAAACGATGTTAAATATTATTTTTTCACATTGAATGTTATTATAAATATTAGAGAATATTTTATTCTCTATACGATTTGAAAGCATTTTATACTTCATATTAAATGGATATAGAGTTAAAAAATTATAAAGAAATTAAATATCATATATTGGTCAGCTATGTGCTAACTCTGGAAACAGCTGCTACATTAAGAAAATTCTGATTGAAAGGTGTCATTGTCAAGTGCAGTTGACAGTATGTTTATGTTATAATTTTACTGGAAATATAGGATCTTTTGTTAGAAACTTTCTGTATGGAATTTGTATAAAATACATGTAACTGCCTTAAGGTAATTTACAAGAAATATAATCTTTTGCAAAGAACTTTCTGTATGACATTTATACAAAATACATAGAACTGACGAAAGGTAATGTGCTGGCCACATCAGATATTTTAATTCTATATCCATTTAATATGAAGTATAAAATGCATTCAAATCGTATAGAGAATAAAATATTCTTTATTATTTATAAAAAAAAATATATCAGCATGGCTAATTACCCATTACTGGGTGTGCCAATCTGCTTTGTACACAGATATTTATAATAACATTAAATGTTTAAAAATGATATTTAACATTGTTTTTTCAAGAATAACTGTTAAAATCTTTAAATGAGAGTATTTCTGGTTGACCAATTATATCCAAAATCTAATCAGCTCTTCATACAACGAAGAAGAATACGAAAGAATTATAATTTTTGGAATTGTAGTATTAGAGTTATCGCAGGCGAAAATTTTGTCACACACAGACACACACATACACGGACATTCTTGTAAAAATAGTAAAATCGTATCCTAGGGATTCTAAAACGTGCTTATTCATCAAAAACTCACCACCGAATTTTTTGACCAAAGACAATACCTTCCTTACCTAAAGGTGACGGAAAGTATAAACTGTGGGTCGAATGACTGGTGATAATAGTTCGACTGGTAATTTAAGAGTCGTCTTCTAGTCCAGATTTAGCTTCTACCGACACGCTTTACTTTTGGCACAATGAAAAGTAACTTCGTAAAAATTCAGTGCGTACAGTAAAACATTCCTTTCAAGATATATAGAACAATACTCACAGGAAAATGTGCAGGTCTTAGGGATCCAATACCTAATAGAATTAAGACTGGTACAACTAATAAAGGCGATGTAACCCAATATTAAATGGCGGATTACTTGAATACCAAATTTAGTTTATGTCAGTTTAAAATCTATATTTTAAAATAGACGAAAGCAATTTCTAGAAATTTCTCACCATTTGCGAAGATTTTATAATTTGATTGTTGAAAATGTTTATATGAGTTTGGGCTCGTATTCACATATTTATAAAAAAAAATCCAAGAAGGAAATCTTAAAATAAGTCAGGTAAATAGGTGTCATTATAGGGTGTTCCAAATTTAAACTTAAACAACTCAAAATTTAACTAAAGGACCTAAAATTGGGTGGATAAGTTCATGTAAGTAAATTCTCTCAAATGCTTCATTAAATATTCATAATTTTCAAGTTTAATTTAAAAAATGATAAATTACATTAAATCAAAGAAATCATTGTTCGAAAATACCATTGTTTAACCGTAGAGGTTGGAAGAAAAAATAGAAATACATACTACCATTATTGTTAGATAGTTATGGATAATAGACGACGCAAAATAAATTGCCTACTCAGACTAATCTTTGCCTCAAGCAACACTATTTCTAATCTTGCAACGTCAGCAACATGACCGGCAATTACAAAGGGGTAAACTTTAAAATCTAATCTCATTTCACAAATTATTTTCATAAACATCCCTTGTCATGTGCAGCCCCTTTCAAAATCTCGTATATCCTTTCATTCACGGTTGATGTTAAGCCGAAAAAATAATTCCCGAAAAAATATGAAACCAATATTTTGGTGTGGAATTTTAATACGAACCCTTATAATCTGAAAGAATGGAAGTATGAAAAAACCCTCAGGTAACTTGAAAGGCTCGGCACGGTTAGTTAGGTATCAGGAGAGTATGAAAATAGCCTGCAATTATGGCCTTTATGTAGAGGATGTTGTGGGGGTTCGTTTCGTTGCCCATAACACGTAACCGATCGAAGAAAGAAATTTAATTATGATTTAAATTTAGTGCGCTGCTTTCAGTTGATTGGCTTTTTATTCGAAGATAAAAACACCCAAGCACAATAAGGTTTAATTATATGTTTACCACCCAGTACTGTACAAAGAGAACAATTGTTTTCATTATTATAATTAACAGTTTGTTTAATTGCGAATTGTATCGAAATTCATTATATTCGAATCAAATAAGAGATTACCTACTTTATTTCTACAATCAATTAATAAATTGTTGATATATTTGTTTCGAAGATTTGATTGTTGAATGTATTGTAGTAATCATATTGAATTTATTGTTATAATATTCATTAATAATTCAAATTTTTGATATATTTGTTTTGGATATCTTATTGTTGTACCTATGTATTGTTGTAATCAAATTTAAGTCATTGTTATAATATTTATAAATATAATTAAAATAAATTAATAACCTTTTCAAATATATAATATTAAATCCATTGTTTAAAGAAACAATACAATAAATAAAATATAAAATAAATTACGAAACAATATACATTGTTTTAAATAAAAAATGTATCAAAATTTTTGTATTGTTTAATTTAAATAAAACTTTACGTCATTGAATTTCATACTTTCGAATTTAATGTTCAACCGATTATTTCCAAAAAGACAATGAGCAAAGTAATAGAGATTTTCAAAGTATAGCTTTACTAGCTTTATAGTACAAATCTATATTTTTGTTTACCTACTAACTGTACCAGTTGCACATATAGTTATTTTTTCTTCACTTGTTTCTGAAGATGAACTGTGTACATTTTTCTAAAATTAATTTTAACAATATAAAATTATAATTCGTATTCTTCTTCGTTACATCCATGTGAAGAGCTGATTAGATTTTGGTTATAATTGGTCAACCGGAAGTATCCTCATTTGAAGATTTTAACAGTTTTTCTTGAAAAAACGATATAAATGAAGTATAAAATGCATTCATATCGTATAGAGAATAAAATATTATATTTAATATTTATAATAACATTAAAGGTGCATTCACAAATGAAAATTAGGTTTATGGTTTTTGTTTAGGTTTAAGTAAGTCATTCATAAATGTAAGTTTAAATTACCTGAAAATTAGTTTTGATATGTACAGAAACTGTCATTCGCTTAGCATTATTGGTTATATTTCAGCAATTAAGTTATGACAGTCTCTATGTTCTTCTCGCATTTGTTTAAAAGCCGAATCCACCAAGTGGATACTAAATAAAGATGGGTGTAGGTATATATCTATATCATTTCAGACTCGTTCTCATTGGTGAAGTTTGTTACGTTAAACTAAATCATAAACCTCAAGTTTGGACCTTGCAATGTTTAGTTTTATGATTTGGGTTTAGAGACAATAAATTCTGAAGTGAATGTAGTCATAACATAATATGCGGCCAATGTCTTTAAATCTAAAGTATAAACAATAAATCTAAACCTAATTTTCATTTGTGAATGTACCTTTAATGTGAAAAAATGATATTTAACATCGTTTTTTCAAGAAAAACTGTTAAAATCTTCAAATTAGGGTACTTCCGGTTGACCAATTATAACCAAAATCTAATCAGCTCACATGAATGTAATGAAGAGGAATACGAAAGAATTATAATTTTTGGATTTGTAATATTAGAGTTATCGCATTAAAAAAAATTGTCACACATAGTCACACACACATACATACACACACACACACATACACACACATACAGATATCATCGTTTTTTTGACCAAAGACAATACCTTCCTTACGTGAAGGTGACGGAAGGTAAAAATTTATAAAGAAATTAAATATCATATATTAGCCAGCTATGCTATAACTCTGGAAACAGCTGCCAAATTAAGAAAAATCTGATTGAAAGGTGTCAGTATCAATCAAGTGCAGTTGAGAGTAGGTTTCTGTTATAATTTTACTGGAAATATATGATCTTTTGCTAGAAACTTTCTGTGTGGAATTTGTATAAAATACATACAACTGCTATAAGGTAATATATGTACAAGAAATAGAATCTTTTGCAAGGAACTTTCTGTATGACATTTATACAAAATACATAGAACTGACGGAAGGTAATGTGCTGGCCACATCAGATTTTTTTACTATTACTATGAAAAATTCTGCATAATAGTATATTAAAGAACGTGTTTTATAAGACATGTTTTTTTCGCACGCGTCAAAATTTAGAAAACGAGCGTTAGCGAGTTTTCTAATTGACAAGTGCGAAAGAAAGTCTTATAAAATGAGTTCTTTATACTATTTTTTATATTTTGCGCCTTCTACAATAACATTTACTTACTCAATTTGTGATTATATTTGTAACCATTTGTACATTTTCATGTAAATAATCTTCTCTAAATAAATTTAAAAAAATAATAATTTCGACATTATATTATTAAAATGAATTGTCAATTAACTAAAAATAAATTAGGTAAAAATGGGTTAAAGAAACGTCATCTAGTACCAACCGTCTAAAACAAAAAATTGCGTATCGTAATGACTTCATTATCAACGCAAAATATAAAAACTTTCTTTTAAAATACTTTTTAAAAATTGTGAAACCGGCTAATTGCATTACTGTTTAGCAATATACAGTCTATCTGTTTATCTGCAACTTTGTATTTGTACATTTACAGTTAATTCTACATTGAAAACTGAAACTGTAAAACTAAAACATTCAATGAACTTTCACTTAATATATGATGAATTACAATTCTCTAGCTTAATGCAAGATTAGTTAATGTCATTTTTAGACCAAAACTTAGTTTTTTGCCATCAAATTGAGTAATAACTTAATATTGTTTCTCTAATTATAGAATTATAATCACTCCAATTAATCTTATTTTTCTGACTGTTAAGCTTGTTAGAGTAATGATTACATTCCAGATTTCATGTGGTAGTTATTTTGAATTTGCGACAAATTGGTGTCCAAAAATAGCAACCCCTGATTCGATTAGACTGCATTGCACATGTGCATGTATAATGGCATTGCAGCACGAATCTCTCTCTACAAATTAACTTATTTTATGCTGTGCTTCATAAATAAGCGCAGTACCTTCCTCTGTTCACCAATTACGGGACCTTAAATACACACAAATGGAAATATCCAATTTCGTTTCAAAAAAATCTCGACACCGTTAATCGAAGTCTATTTTTGTACCGTGTAAATCTGACTCGAGGACTCCATTAACTTACATGTTTAATTCCAAATTAAAATTCTCTCTGTTGAACTTCAATTACAGTTAAGTTTATTTAGATAAACATAAAGTAAACGGAAACGATGAAACATCTTTTTTTTCAATTTGCAACATGAAACTTGTGCGAAGAATTTAAATTATCATTTACCGTATATACTGAGTATAGAGGCATAAAATCCGGTAATTTTCTCATAATTATCTGTACTTTTTGCCGAAATACCTCACGATAGCAAAATGCATTTTTTTATCACTTTTATGTATGACGTAATGTCGTAGCCCTATTGTAACATTCTGGGCCGCTCCGTGCGGGTGGGCAGGTTGTGCCCCGCACAAAGGCGTCTGACTTTGAGAGGCGCCGTTTCAAAACAGTAAAGTAAATAATAGTAAATTTTTATAAAATGCTCTTATTCGTAAAGACAAAATTACTATAAAACTTACAAATTAACGTGATAGAAGTGAACAATTTATATTTTAATTTGTTTGCATTCTAGTTCTAGTTATAAGTAAAATTCTTATATTGAAATTATAATTATGAAAATGTTGATTACAACAATGAATATATTGATTATAACTCAAGAATATTGATTACAAGAACGAATCCCACAATGAATCCAATATTTAAATACCTACTATCATTTTGCGAAGAATCAAATGCACATATAATTCTGAAATCTGATGTAAAATTGCTGATTACAACAAACGATTTTGATTATAACCTATTGATTACTAGAATGAATCTATGTAAATTTCATCTACGAGTATATTTTAAATCTAGCATTTTTGAAGAACAAAAAATATAGTTTAAAGTTTAATTTGCAAGATTTAAATTATTAGGGGAAGGGGCACGAAAATATAACGTAGCAAGAAGGCGCCTTATACCCACGGACCGGCCCTGGTAACATTAGTTTTTGTTTTATATTTTGCGTTCATAATGAAGTCATTACGATACGCAATTACGTATCGTAATGACCTTTATTTCGATACGCAATTTTTTGTTTTAGACGGTTGGTAATAAATGACGTTTCTTTAACCTATTTTTACCTAATTTATTTTTAGTTAATTAACAATTCATTTTAATAATATAAGGTCGAAATTATTATTATTATTATTTATTTAGGGAAGATTATTTACATGAAAATGTACAAATGGTTACAAATATAATCACAAATTGAGTAAGTAAATGTTATTGTAGAAGGCGCAAAATATAAAAAATAGTATAAAGAACTCATTTTATAAGACTTTCTTTCGCACTTGTCAATTAGAAAACTCGCGAACGCTCCTTTTCTAAATTTTGACGCGTGCGAAAAAAACATGTCTTATAAAACACGTTCTTTAATATACTATTTTGTCACTTTTATGTATGACGTAATGTCGTAGCCACATTGTAATATTCAGGGCCGCTCCGTGCGGGTGGGCAGGTTGTGCTCCGCACAAAGGCGCCTGACTTTGAGGGGCGCCGTTTCAAAACATTAAAGTAAATAATAGTAAATTTTTATAAAATGCTCTTATTCGTACAGACAAAATTAAATAAAACTTACAAATTAACGTGATAGAAGTGAACAATATATACAGGGTGTAAATGAAATAAGTGCATTAAATTTAACCAGTAATGTAACTCGACGAGAACAACAATATTTCCTAATAACTTTTTCTCGAAATCGCATATTTTTTTAGCATTTTTACCACCCCGTAAATTGACTAGTCGTTCCACGTATTTTTCTAATAATTAAATGCAGTAGCAATAGCTATGAAAAATTTTGTTTTAGCAATTGACAGTTTTGTCAGTTGTTGCAATTATATTTTGCATTAGTAATGCCAACGCATTTAGACGGAGCCCTTGGACGGAGCGTTTCCAAATCATACTGTTCCTAATATTCGCACATTTGTTAATCTTGTACATCTTTATCACAATACGGAGTGTCACATATGACAATTTTAAATAAAGCAACAGTTGTATCCATATCATGTGCAAAAAGATCAATGTTTTCAGCAGACTTCGATTTGGGAATGGCTCGCAATGTTCATTAATGAGACTGAATTTACTTGGGAAGGTGTATTTATTATGCACAATACAAATTTCAACAGACGATAATGCTGTAAAAATTTTCATTAAAAAATGTTTGAGCGGAAACAATAAATGGACGACTAATTATTGGTACTCATGTACCTCGTTTAAATGGACAAAAGTTTGTACTTACATTTTTTGAATAACGTATTTAAACTATTATGATTTGTCGACGATAAATAATCATCTCATAACCTAATAACTATGCTTTTGCTCTTCCTCCCTTCGTTCCTCCTTGTCTTCCTCTATTCACAGGTGATTAAAGCCTGGTTTAATACACAACTTTATAATTTTGTTATCCAACATTTAAATTTCTTTATTTTAAAAATCGTACTATTATGAATTAATTAATAATAAATGTTATTTCCGTTGATTCGTTAATTAATTACTGTGACTGCAAGTGTAACCGATAACCGACAATTTTTGAGCTGTTTGTATCCCACTTGAATACGACAACAGCCATTTGTTCTCCATGGGCGCGCGCCGAAATATGCAGCAAGTCTTTAAAGAATTTTAACTCAAAATCTAAAAGACTTAGAAAAAAAAGTTATTAAGAAATATTGTTGCTCTCGTCGAGTTACGTTACTGGTTAAATTTAATGCAATTATTTCATTTACACCCATCTTCTCCATCACTTTCGCTACAAAATTCTGACAATTCGGAAAAATCGCTGTATTCCTCCATCGCTAATTTCATTAATAACAAAAACAAAATAAGTCAGGTTAGATAGCACGTCAAACTTAGGCAGAATTAAAAAATCTGGTAAAATCCTGGAACTGTTCAGAATCGGTTCGTAACACAACTCACTTGTTCTTGGAACACTGCACCATAAGTGACGAATTTTAAGTTTGACTTGTCTGAACTTTTGTTGGAACAAACCTTGCTTGCAACTTCTCAACATAACCTAACCTAACGCACAAAATTCAAGCTTGGAAAACTCTGGCCGTGTTTTGTATGCTAATTAGTTGTTATATTTAGAGACATAAATAAGGTTAAGTAAGCCGTTCGTCGTTTTATAAAACGCCTTAGACTTTTTATAAAAATACACCAAAATGGTTTGCCAATCTGGCCGCAATATATAAGACGACTATAATAGGTATTTTGGTAATAAAATCTGACACATTATTTATTTCTGCAATCCAGTGGGTAGCTTGTTTCATTGATAAAAATAAATTTATTCAATATAGTTAATATAAATTCCGCAAATTGTTCCAGTTCCTAACTTTAATTTTAATTTTGTTTGTTAACTTTTTTATTTCTTTTATTTTATTACAACCGATATTACGTTTCTCTTTCCTGGAACTTTTAAATTTTGCTTCTAGGAATTTAAAATAAATTTACATTTAATACATATTGATAAACACATAAATTTTTGTTCTAAAGGAAACAGTTAAATTATAAATCAAGTAATCAAAATATTTATAAGAGAAAATTAATCATTTACATAAAAGATTTTCACGGAAATTATAAAAATATAAATTCATATTCCCAGGAAAACAATAACTATAAAAATATAAACGTTTATTATGTCATATTTGTGTGTTTATTGCATATTTCATTTTATGTCTAATTCGTATTACTGCATGTGAATTCCTTTTCCTCGTACATGGAGGTTAAAATATGAATTTCGTATTAACTTTAAAAATGTTAAATGAGCTTTTTATATGTACTCCTACATGTATAAAGTAAAATAAAATGATTCATAAACACAAGAGAGTATTATTTTGTTCAAAAGCACGATGTAAAATATATTTGTAGCATTTGAATTGACAACAAAATATATACGACATAAACAAGAACAAGTGATGATAGAGCACATTACGAATGTAATTGATCCTCAGAACTAATCGTTTCGTCTCTAATCGCAAATCTGATTTATATTTTTCATAAAATGCATTAAGGAAATTGGAAATAAAAGGCTTCAAACAAAGTAAACTTTAAAAACGTGTTTTCCCTTTAATTAATTCCCATAGAAATAAAAATAAATAAATAAATATATCATCACGGCTTACTACCCATTGCTGGGTGTGCCAATCTGCTTTGTACACAGATATCGGTAATGATAATAATAATAATCTTTATTAATAATAATAATCATTATTATTCAACAGGATGAATCCCTATTACAGAATAATATTACATATACAAAAAATGATAATAGATAGGTTACATGAAATTATAAAATTAACATTTAAATTATACTATTCAGTTTTTTTTAAATACATTAAGTGTGACAAAAAAATCAATATCAGAGCTAACATTGTTACATTTACGGCACATAGTATTTATAGGGGAATTATAATGGTAATTTGTGCGCGAAAAATTATTGACAAAAATGTTATTGCAACGAGTATTACAATTATTTACATAAAAATTTAAAGCATTGACTAAATCACTATCATTTACGAGGTTATTAATTATTTTATAAATAAATAATATTTGATGTTTTGTTCGTCTGTTTGCAAGGGTGTCAAGGTTAAATAATTTAAGTAAAACAGACGAACCGCAATATCTTTCACCGAAAGTTCTATAATGTACTACTTTATAAAATTTTATTTGTATCTTTTCAATGACATTGACCAAGTATGCTTGCGACGGAGACCAAATAATAGAGCCATAATCTAATTTGCTCATAATAAGCGATTTAAAAAGTACATTGTAGCATGTCATATTTTTGAAATCATTGGTTGAACGCAATATAAATCCTACTAATCTTAAACATGAACTGACTAATATTTCTATATGATTTATAAGATATAATTTTGGATCAAGATAGATGCCAAGGTCTTTAATCATTGTAACTCGATTTATATTTACATCATTCATCAAATAATTGAAATTGATAGTACCATGTTTTTTGGTAAAACTGATAACATTGCATTTACTTAAGTTAAAAAATAAATGATTTTGAATTGACCAATTAAATATAGAATGATGAAATATTTGCACCGTGCGGGCGCTTACCAGGCGTCACCTCACGGGCACTCATTGCTGGCGTGGAGAGTGCACCACAGGGGTCAATTTTGTACCATTATAATTCGAAATATTTGGCGTTTGTCGGGATCGAACCTGGCTCCCTAGATTCGCGACCTGGCACTCAGGCACGCGGCCACGAGACCCCATAGAAATGACTGAAATTACAGTTTTCGCATAATCGTTTATAAAAATTAAGTTTTACTGCGCTTTGGGAATGTATAAAAAGGAACAAAGTACCCCTAAACGCAGTGAAGGTTTTAAATTAAGAAAAAGAAATTAGGAGATCTTCATAATATACTAAATCTAGCTCAGTATGTTACCCATACCTTAAAATATACAGGCTGTCTCACAACTCGCGCCCCAGAGCGATTGAGGAAACTCAAGACTGCACTCGGATGTGTAATTTCGAAGAAAAAAAAATCTAGCTTAAAAAATATTCGAGAAAAGACGTCTTAAAAATGACCAATCAGAGACCTACACCTTTAACGTGTGTTTGCCGTAATTTTACGTTACTAGGGTTTTATACAAATCAGATCTTCTTTAAAATGTGTGGGCGACTGTAGTTTTCGAAAAATGTCAGTGTCAAATTAAATTTGACAAGGTGAATAAAAAAGGCAAATTCTTACCATGTATTTAGCCGCTGATTACTTAGAAATGATTATAATTTTCGGAGAATGTGGACGTAACGCCAGAGAGGTGCCACGAGTCTATTCGGAACGTTTTCCGGATAGAAATCTTGCTAACCTAAATTTGTTGACAGTGAATAGTCAACTCTAAAGTGTCAAAATTACAGTAAGTCAATCAAATTTTGTAACTCACTAGTAATATTTTTAAAACCTAGCAACTAGTTTTATTTTGTAATAATATCATCACACCTCAAGATATCCTTCCGGGATTGGTGGATTAAAAATTCTTGTAACTCCGTTATGCAAGCAGCCGCAAATTATTTTCTTCTATTTGTTGCTAACCTATTGTCGTCGGCAAGTGTCAGTTTCGTCTGGGGCGCGAGTTGTGAGACACCTGTATAATTTAGTTTCATATTTTACAACATAAAACTAGTAACGCAAATTAAAATCACGACAATTGCTTTCAACAGATGTACAATGGACATTATCATTATTGTAATCAATTTTTCATTGTTGTAATCAACAAATTTTTAAATATAAATACATAGTAGAACCACGCTGATTGTTATAACTCATACTGCTGTTTTATGCCCGAGGTCTCGTATATTTAATAAGGATATTAAATATGCTTCCCTATTATTTGGTACAGGAATAATTCCTGGTTAAATTGGGCCACTTCCCTTCATTCGCACCCTCTTAATAAATCCTGTTCGAGGCGCCCCAACCCTATTTTAATAGGGAGCGCGTTCAAACGCGTTATGCACGGTTTAGCTTTTTTTAATGAAACCCCGATTCATTTTTTGCAGATGAAAACCATTGAACTGTATAGCTCAAACTTGAAATTAAAAATATTTCTATTTGTTGGTAGACAAAGAACAGACAATCAGACAAAAATAAAACCTTTTTATCTGTATTTTATTTTTGTATAAATAATTTTCGTTTTAGCCATGTTCACTACTGTTAAATTGTTTTAGTTTCTTATTTGTACTAAATATTTAGCAGACCTTATACATCTATTTTCAGATTACAAATTTGACTGACAAAGAGACAAGGAGTAGTAGGATGAGAAACAAATTAATTTTCATTCTTATGTTGTCTATTTGCAGAAAAATTCAAATTACTCTCTACCGTTAAATTGTTTCAGTTTCTTATTTGTACTAAATATTTAGGAGACCATATACATCGATTTCTAGATTACAAATTTGACTGACAAGGAGTAGGGGATGAAAAATTAATTATTTTTCATCCTTATATACACTCTGCAGAAAAATTCACCCATCTACGAGGAGTAAAATTAATTGTAAACATTATTAATATTAACAATGTTTTATTTCTCATGTTATGAATTGAAAAATAAAAGTTATAGGTTATAGAAAAATCAATCTACATTTTTTATCATCCGTCACCTTTAGGTAAGGAAGGTATTGTCTTTTGTCTTTAGTCAAAAAATTCGGTGGTGAGTTTTTGATGAATAACCACGTTTTAGGGTCCCTAGAATACGATTTTACGATTTTTACGTTGATATCTGTATGCGCGCACGTGTGTGTGTGTGTGTGTGTGTGTGTGTGTGTGTGTGTGACAAAATTTTCGCCTGCGATAACTCTAATACTAATTCAAAAAATTATAATTCTTTCGGATACTTCTTCGTTACATCCATATGAAGAGCTGATTTGATTTGATTGCATTTTATACTTCATATTAAATGGATAGGTACAGAGTTAAAAATTAAATTTCATAAATTAGCCTGCTATGCTATAACTATGGAAACAGCTACTATATTAAGAAAATTCTGATTGAAAGGTGTCAAGTGCAATTAACAGTATGTTTGTGTTATAATTTTTCTGGAAATATAGGATCTTTTGCTAGAAACTTTCTGTATGGAATTTGTATAAAATACACACAACTGCCTTAAGGTAATGTACAAGAAATAGAATCTTTATATCACCCCTGTGGTGCACTCTCCACGCCAGCAATGAGTGCCCGTGAGGTGACGCCTGGTAAGCGCCCGCACTGTGCAAATATGTCATCATTACCGATATCTGTGTACAAAGCAGATTGGCACACCCAGCAATGGGTAATAAGCCGTGATGATATATATATTTATTTATTTATTTTTTATATCAAGGAACTTTCTGTATGACATTTATACAAAATACATAGATCTGACACAATCTGACGGAAGGTAATGTGCTGGCCACATCAGATTTTTTACAATAGCTGTATTCTTTTTGGACAAAATCTCAACTCATCTCAAATCACTTCAGATACACACAACTGATTTGAGTTGTTCTGAGTAAACTCACTTCCCCCCTTTCCGATGCTACACTACCAGTTTACAAAACTCAAAATGATTTGAAACACTCAGTTTGCATTTTAAGGTTATATAATTCAACAAAATTTATGTTCACATATACAGATACAAGTAATATATTTTCAACATTATCCATTTTTTGTTTATAAACAGTATCATAGATCAGAAAAATGTCAATAAGTTTGACTGCTGTTACAGGAAATGCTATCGGTACAGAAGGAAATGATAAAATGGAATAAAACTTGTTCTTTTTGCAAAATCACAACTCACTTCAACTCAACTCAGTTATGTACTGAGCTGAGATACAATTGGGTCAAAAAGAATACAGCTAATCTAATAACTTGTGAGTTACATATTTTTTGAGATAAACAGTTTTACCAAATTGTTAGGCAACCCTGAAAGTAGATGTCGTTAAAAGTTATAATTATAGATTTTTGGCGTATATTTCGCATTTTTTTCTGAATAATAATAATAATTTTTCGAAAAGGTATAGTATATTATAAACTAATGGTCAAAATTCTAATTTAAAACCCAAACTAGTGTGCAATAACTCCAGTCCGTAAATTTTTAATTTCCTTTCGAAGTGATAAGGGTCTGATGCCAGGTAAGATGGATGGCGCCCTTAAAAAGAAAACCTCTTTGTTATATCTCCCTGCAGTTGTCTATAGAAAGTAGTTTGGTTTGCTATTCATCTTTGTGAATATATTTATCAGATGATAGCCTTTAGATGCATGCCAATCAACCGAATGGTGCATTCAACATTTCTTTTTTGACTGCATAATATTGGGATTGACGGAACATCACGAAAGAAGGGGAAATTTGAATTTACATATTTTATTTGTAGCGGGGCGTGCATATTTTCGCTTTTGATACGTAGATGAGACGATAATGACAGTTTTTGTGAAAGGAATAAGTATGATTGTAAAGTACTGATGATCGTACTTCTTGACTTGACTCGAATGTATGTGGTTACTCCTATATTACATATGAATTACTTTATGAATGTCAGTTTTCATTTAAATATATGTGGTTATAAATTCATTTCACATTTTATAATAATAAGAAGAGACTTATGGTTTTATTATTGTAATCAACAAAAGATTGATTGTTGTAATCAATTTTTCATTGTTACAATCAATATTTTAATATGACTGACAATGCTTTTTGAGAGTATTCAAGCTTCTTGGGGGCCTTCGTGGTGCATTCGGCCAGCAGAAGTGCCCTTTTTCCTTCCCGCTACCCTTGGTAAGGAGGTATAGGGATCGTGCTAAAAATCGCATATCGAGATTTTGGTAAATGAACACGTTTTAAGGTCCCTAGAATCTAATTTTAACATTTTCACGATGATGTCTGTGTGTATGTGTGTATGGATCCTCCACTCTAACTCAAATACTATCATTCGGAAAATTTTGAAACCTTGTATTTCGATTTTTTTCTGTAATGGAAAGAGCCCATTAGATTTCGGTGAAAAACGGATAACCGGAAATGGCACTTTACTCAAAATAGTTCTTCTTTGAAAAATACCTTTAAATGTTATTTTTTCGATATTAATGTTATTATAAAAATTGAAGATTATTAAATTTTCTATAAATTTGCATTAATACTTTTTCTATATATTTTATGGATAAATTTATAAAATTATCTTTAATTTAAATCCCAGAGCCTACGAGCCTACGCTGTAAACAAACAAAACGCAGTTATTCAAATGTATGTAACTGACAGATAAATGTCACCATAAAAAAACTAATCATTTCAAAACAATATTAGTAACGTTTTAAAAAGAAAAAAGTAAATGTGAACCCACTCTGTAATTGGGATTTAATCCTGTTGAGGGGTTTTAAAAAAAGGTAGTTACTTGGATTAGATTAGACTATAATTTAAGAAATAAACTGTAAAAATTAGAGTAAAATTCGCTAATCCAAAAATAAGGATTAACTTAATCTTTTTTGTGAGTCGGGCTGTAAATGGCGGGAAGTATTGTGTTGGCCACACCAGATTTTTTAGAAGGAATTACTGTAAAACACTAAAATCATGTACCGTTTGTTTACAATAATAACAAATTAACTTCGGTTTTTTGTAATTTTCGGTTTTGGAGCCTAAAAAACTTCAACAAAAGTAGGTATTGAATCACAAATCATTAGTTTTCGAAATAATCTTCCTTTCCTAGAAAGTGAAACTTACAAATAAAGAAAAATTGTGAGTGTACACCTGTTAATTGAAAAATAGCGTGTTTTAATAACCCATATTTCATTATATAAATGGGCAAACAATTAAATAAACATTCTTTGTATTAGTAATGATTCATACGAAGTGAATCATGGCGTTAAACTAAAATTTATGATGTTTAGAAACTTTCTAATAATTGCACATGATTATTATTATGTGGCAAAGATAAATAATGACTGAAAATTTCCCAAACTAATTATAAGGTGCTGGAAAATAAGAAGACAATTACTCTTTCGTTGATAATAAAAGAAAAATTGTATCTGAGTCGTTTTCACGTCCACGTGAACAGTTATCAGTTCCCAAACGTATCATCTGAATGTCACGTTAAATTCCAACGCCTAGTTTTTAACCAATAGGAAGAACTCCGTTACCCCGATAAATTTCCGCTACCAAGTAAATAAATAGTTGTTCATTTTACAACTGTCAGTGTGACAGTTATTTAATATTTCAAGTTTAAAAATAAAATAATAATAATTGAATTTTAATTATTGAAAATATTTGGTCTAAACAACATTGACAAGAAAACTTATGATTTCCCCCACCATCGAGCCATCGGATCCATGGTCTTTCTAGTTTCAAGTACGATGGAACTTGGAACCGATAAAAGTCTGATGAGTAAAACGCAAAAATTATAGAAATGGTGCGTATAAACAGGGCCGGCTCAAGCTACAGGCAAGCCAGGCGATCGCCTGGGGCGAAATTGGTTTTAGGGCCACATTTTTTGAGACTATTTTTTTTATAAAATAAATTAAAAATCAAATTATAAGTTTACTGACTGTACTGACTCGTTCAGTGTGTAGCTTTAATCATAATGCTGACAATTCCAGTTGCAGCAAACTTATATTAATTAAATCCTATTTATATATTTTAACGTTGTACTAAGAAAGAAGAAAGGTTAAATTCATTGACGATTATATCAATTAAAAACTTTGTCATATCAAATACTGAAGAAGTAATTGTTGTTCAGGAAATCTACTGAAAAATACCCTCAACATAAAAAAAATTGCAACAAAAGCTTTTATACGGAATCCTGTACAGAAAAATACGATGCAACAACCCCTCGCCAATTTGAAAAAAGGCGACATATTTTGGTTTTTGACATTTTTCTTGAAAACGGTGATCCGTATCGAAATTTTATACAAAACAAGATTCTTATATTTTTTACCTAGGATGAACCGTTAAAGAGTTAAATTAGATTTTCTGAATTGCAAAATAACGAAAAGTATTTATACCGAGACTTATACCTATAATGAGAAATATTTTTTCTTTCCCTATATACAGGATTAGTCACGGAAGAGTTATTTTGAAAGTCCGTTTGTTTACAACCCAAAATACTAATGACAACAGACTATATTTAATTGTTTAATGTAAAAATGACAGAACCATCACTAGACAGGCAAAGCAATCGTGAATTAAATATTCTATCGTATTAAGAGAGGAAGCTAGACGCTGTTGTAAATTGTATTTTGTGTTGCACACAAACGGACTTTGAAAGTAACTCTCCCGTGACTAATACTGTATATGGTATTAGAGAAAAATAAAGCGACTCTGTAGAACCCAAAAGAAAAAATATCCCTGTATTTTAAATATCCAAAATATTTTCAAAAAAATTCATGCATATTAAGATTCTGTGATAGTTCGCGAGTTATGGACACAAATCGCCTCTTTTATAATTTTTGTAATAAATGAGGGGCGCATTTTACAATTTTCACCTGGGGCGCTCAAGTCTCGTGCCGGCTAGGGTACCTTTATAACCAGGGTATGGCCATGGCGTGGCTCACTTTTCGTCCGCCATTACCGGGACATCTGTTATATGTGTTGTTCTTGCGCAAAGTATTATGTATTTTCGTGGCTATTTGTTTTATTTTAATGAAAAACACATTTAATTATCATTTTAATATGTATTTAAAGTGTAAGTAATATATTTTATCTTATTTACTTGTGTAGTTTGTTAAGATACCCATCACGATTACTGTCACTGAAAACAACTAAAAATTACCAATATTAAGCACAATCATTTAAATTTTTAAAAGGTAAGTTTAGAATATACAATTATTATGTAAATAAGAACTACAGATATTAAATTAGATGTGATAATAACAACCCACGTCATATATTCTACATAACCTCTAAATGTATATCTTAATAATAATTGTGTATCTCTTAAATAAATTAATTTTTCTTACCTTTATAAATTCACAGTGTGATAATTTAATATTATTTTATAATATAATATCACATTTATTACAAATAAATAGGAAAATCAATTACCGACAATGGCGGCGATCTTGGCCCATGGCCATACCCTGGTTATAAAGGTACCCTAGTGCCGGCACTGCGTATAAAAAACGAATTTATGAATTTCTGCTTAATGAGTTTATGGGCACGATCCATTGGTGAATAAAAAAAATTGCCTGTACCTTAAGACATATTATAGAGTATGACAAATTTCGTTTGAAAAATCAGTTTGTTGGAAGAGATAATCATAAATAAATTTTATTTCCTCCAAAAAACTAGGTAGGTATCCGATTAATGCTACTCGTTTTACGATATTCGTCGGACCAATTAAAAAAACATTTAATATTAAGTGCGTTCCGCTACAAAATCTTATTACGACATAAAATTCAGAGAGCGGGGCTTATAAACCGAGGAAAGTTGAGTGGCAGTGCCACGGAACACGGCTACGCTTACGCTACGACTTCGTTGAGGTTATGTCAACTCGTTCTTGGCAGGGACAACTATGCCTCTTTGTCCGCGGCGGCTCTTATAAACATTCCGTCGGGAAATGGGCCAGGGTTTCAAATTCATAGAATCTTTTATTGCTAGAAATATGGCGGTCGTGCTATAAACTCAGTAGGCTTTGAAAATTTCGAGGGGGATAAATAGTCACGTGCTAGTTCAACCATAGAAAGATACGTTTTAGTATATATAAGCCTGACATCATTGTATAGTACTTTAATAATATTTATGATCAATTTTAAATGTTATATTCAAGGAAAAAAGGAATTTTGTGAAAAATTTATGGACGCCACTGGGATTAGTAACAAGACTCCAATGAAATCAGAGTACAATCTCCTACGCAGAGTAAATACATATCTAAAAATCTGGCGTGGCCAACACAATACCTCCCGCCATTTACCGCCCAAGTCACAAAAAAGATTAAGCCAATCTTTATTTTTGAATTAGCGATTTACTCTAATTTTGGCAGTTTATTTCTTAAAATATAGTCTAATCTAATCCAAGTAACTACCTTTTTTATAATAACATGAAGATTAAGTTTTCAATACCGGGATAGAATAGAATTCAGTAATCCAAAAATGAGAATTAGCTTAAACTTTTTTGCGAATCGTTAATTTTTATTACATATTTACTTATGCGAGAAACTGTATTGAATTCCTTTCGTATTGTTCTATTTACTTTATTCTTTTTAAAACGTCACTATTATTAATTTCAAATGATTAGTTCTTTGACAGTGATATTTATCTGTCAGTTACATACATTTGAATAACTGCGTAACCAAGGAGTTTTGTTTGTTTAAAGCGTTGGCTCCGGGATCTAAATTATAGATAATTTTATAATTTTATCCATGTAGAAAAAGTATTAATGCAAATCTGTAGAAAATGTAATAATCTTTAATTTTTATAATAACATTAATCTCGAAAAAATAACATTTAAAGGTATTTTCCGAAGGAAAACTATTTTGAGCTTTAAGTAAAGTGTCATTTCCTAATCTAATGGGCTCTTACCATAATAGAAAAAGTTCGAAATACAAGGTTTCAAAATTTTCTGAATAATAGTATTTGAGTTAGAGTGGAGGATCCACACATACATACACACACATACACACAAACACATAGATATTATCGCGATTTTTAGCACGATCCCTATACCTCCCTCACCAAGGGTAGCGGGAGGTAAAAATGAACACACATCATTCAGAACAGAGACCAATAATTTCAAATTTCAGAACTCTTTTCGGGGAAGAAAGGGTATTGTAATAGCCGTGTTCCATCGGGCCTTGATTGTGATTTTGTGAATCCTGATTAATTTAATCGTGATCCTTTTGAAACAGGATTTCAAAATTATATCAAGACAACAACAACACAATCTAGTGTCAAATGTTAATGTCATATGCAGACTAATGCAAACTATTTTATTTTATAAATAATCAACTGTCAATTGTTGTAGGCAGAATTAAAAATGGATTATATTGAAGTAAAAAATTATGTTCTTGGTAAGAAATATGAAGTATGTTTATTTCAAACAAATCTTTATTTGGTTCATTACACGCTTTTTAGTAAATTCTTATTTCCCTTGATGCCACAAAACCCACATTTGTAAATTTCTACGCTCGAAATAGTATATTATCAATTTGTTCTGAACTGAATACATGTGAATCACTTAAAAAGGTTGATTCTGAAGGGAAGGGGGAAGGTTGTCTAGTGATCACAAAATGAGAAAGTGGGGATAACGAATAGGAAACAAAAACATTATTCTTCTTAATCATGATCACTTTCATCATTTAGATTACGAATCACAGCCCGAAGGAACACGGCTCCTATAATAATGATAAGAATCATAACGCTCGCAAAAAGTGGAGGGAGTACGTTGATAACCAATAAGAAATCAGTATACGGGAACATTGCCTACAGATAATTTGGGATGAATTCGTTTTAGGATGAACTGTCAAGGATAAAACAGCACTCCACCATTTCCGAGACATCATATCTGCTTGTTATTTATTTTTTCACGTAGTCAGCGATAAATAAACAAGAGGCCGTTGCTTAGCAACCGGACGTTGTTCCGTTTTCTACTACGATAATTAAAACTGTTTACTGTTGTTTTTTCCTTTTTTAAGGATTACGCGAACCTTGCATCAACGGAAACATTAAAATTTTGTATTAATAAATTGGTTTCGTTGACGTATATGTTGTTAATGTCACTTGTTTCCTTGTGTGAGATATTTATATACCCGCGTGCCTATATAATGTGAGAAAAACATACATACTGACAAGCAAATGGAAATTTGTAAATAATGTATTAAGGTTTTTGTGCGGCAGTCTATCTACATGCAATGTTCTCAGCGGCGTACCTAAATGAAATGGTGCCCAGGGCAAGGGTCGTAATTGCGCCCCCTGTCAAAATTTAAAATCAAGCTTACTTCTTTCTTGCTTTAGTGTAGCGAGATATGTGGTATTTGTATTGTTAAAATATCCATATAAATATTAAAAAGTAACTTCAACCATAAATGAATCAGCACAATAACAAAATAACTATCAATATACGGGTATTCCGCGACTCGACCGACAAACTTATACCATATTTTCCGGGGGTCATTACGATCAAAAAATGGCATTAATAACGTGCTCAAAATCGGTTTTTTCAGTTTCTTCTCATCAAAGCAAGATCACAATCGATTATGACCCATGGAGACTCTCAGATAATTTAAGATCTGTTTTAATTTGATGAAAGATCTTTCACAGCTAGCGATGGAAACTGCAATAGTCAACATTATTTACATGGCTATTCGAAGATATTCCCCGTTGGCGTTTTTCGGTTTCAACATCCCAGTTTTGACAGAGACTAAGTCCAATTTCCAGAGCTTCAGTCACCAAAGTTTCTCTTTATTTGCGAAAATAATCTCTTAAACCTTTCAAATCTAAGGCGGCATCATGAAAGTTCATATTTATATCTTGCAGTCTTTTCTGAACTCTATCAATAGGAATGAGTACTTGCGTCCAAAATCCAAGTAGAGTCAGAAAATCGAGTGTACATACGGTTACACAATTGCGTAGCAACATTCTTGTTTCACTCGTTTCTTTTGCATCATCCATTATAGTCTCGAGAACTTGGAGTATGCCGTCAAAGTAGTTGTTTATCGGCTTCACGGCTTCCATTTTTGCACTCCATATTGTTTTTGACTCAGATTTAATAACTATGGGCGTAGCATTTTTGAGTATTTCCCAGCGTTGCGTAGACGATGAAAAAATAGATACAGAGCTTCAACAGTTCCAAAAAATGTCAATACGCACAGTAATCAACAGTTTTAACACTTGAAATTCTGGCACCCAAGTTACATACGGATACCAAGGGCTCCAAGCAGCGCCCTCTTGGTTCTGGCGCCCAGGGCACCTGCCCTGTTTGCCCCGCCCTAGGTACGCCACTGAATGTTCTGCTATATTTATAATGTTTTTGCTCTGTTATATTCAATTTAATTATACACATTGACTACAAATGGGGAATTTTATACCGCTCTCCAAAAATAGACGTATGACAATGCCATGTGTTAACATATAAATTGAAGCAGAGTTGAGATATAAAAATATATGAATCCAGGGAATATATTTGGGTCTATGTTTATATACACAACCATAAAACGCCAAATAGATACAATATTACTCTCATTTTATTTAGGCCACGAGATATATTGTGTATTTTCATGAAATATTGCATATACACTGCGCTCCGCGTATGTGTTATCGGATTTATATATTTACGAATCAAATAACATTATTGTATCATCCATTATTTATAAATGTACCTTTTATGTAAAATAAATTTCGTTTGAAAAATCATATATTTATTCGAACTATTTTATTCTCTGATGTGTGTCGGCTAGTAAAGTAGCTACATTCAGTGGCAGCTTAACGGGGGGGGGGGGGGCTTTTGGGGTCTATAGCACCCGGGGATAGATACGTAAAGCGCGTTACACCGAGCAGAGCACGTTTTAAATTTTTTTAAAATAAAAAATTTAATTAAAGCAAATTTAAGAGCCAGGGGAAAAAGGATGAATGTCCATTTTCTAGCAAAATGAGATGATTGGTACTTATAGATTGAAGATGGGCACTTTTAAATGGTATGTGTAAAGGAGGCAAAACGGTAACAATCTTAAGATACAGGCCTCAGAAATTGTAAGACAAGATCTGAAAATCTGATGTGGCCAGCACATAACCTCTCGCCAGATATTTTACCTGGTTGTACGCATAAAACGAAAAATATTTTTAAATACAAATACATATATTCATGTCTCACTACAAAATAATTCTCACATATATTTGCAAAATCTGTGGGATATTTTATTATAAATTATGTACAATACATGCATTTTCTTTATATTCAATATCCTGAAATTTTCTTTTTCTACTTTCCTTTTCTTTTTCTTTATTTCGTCATTTTTTCGCAAATTCCATTTATATTCTTTTTTACGCATATTCTTTTGCGTTGTTGACTTTTTATTTATTTTCATAATCTTCATAATGATGTACAAATATTTTTGGCAGCGGCATATAAATATTTTTGACAGTGACATTTATGTGTCAGTTACAAACATTTGAATTTCTTGCCTTGAAGTAGTTTGATCTGAGAATTTTTACATGAAATTATTTTATATGTATTTCTTTATCTGTAAATCTATAGAAGATATAATAATGAATTTATATTTATCGAATAAAGAATTTAACGTTTTTTAATATAAGTATTTACATAAATTTTCGATAAATAATATTTAGATGATTTTTTTCTTGTAACTACTACTACCGGTTGTCCAATTGTTACCAAAACGTAATCAACTCTTCTCATTATTGTTAGATTGAGGAATCCGTAATTAAAAATGTCTTAAGTCTTATAGTATTTGAGAAATCGTGGATTGAACATCCACACATACATACGGACATCATCGTAAAAATGTTATAATCGGATTCTAGGGACCTTAAAATCTGGATATGCGATTTTTAGCATGAATTCAATACCTCTCTTAGCGAGAGGTAAAAAAAAGTCAACAACGCAAAAGAATATACGTAAAAAAGAATATAAAAGGAATTTGCAAAAAAATGACGAAAATAAAGAAAAAGAAAGTAGAAAAAGAAAATTTGAGGATATTGAATATAAAGAAAATGTATGTATTGTACATAATTTATATTAAAATATGCCATAGATATGCAAATATATGTGAGAATTATTTTGTAGTGAGACATGAATATATGTGTTTGTATTTAAAAATATTTTTTGTTTTATGCGTGCAACCAGGTAAAATATCTGGCGAGAGGTTATGTGCTGGCCACATCATATTTTTATGTAAATAAATTTCGTTCGAAAAATCATATATTTATTCGAACTATTTTATTCTTTGATGTATGTAGGCTAATAAAGTATCTAAATTGTGTTGAGCACTGTATATTCCTAATTGGAAAAAGTTTGGGATGCCCTGCCTGGTTCACTGAACCACTTAGCCCCGATGTTGTACCGAACATGCATAAAGCATCACTCGGTACGGACCATGCTAACTATGACTGATTATGCATGAAGTAGATTGTCGATCCTTTTGCATCTCTCTTTAACCGCTTACAGAGTCTCAAAGTGGGAGAGAGATGCCAATAGAGGTCGTATTTACAGCGGTTAGAACCCTGCTCGTTTCCTTCTTGAGCAAGGGCTTTGTTTAGACCTTCTAGGGCCAAGGGATGCTAAGGACCGTAGGAAAACACCCTGGGTTGGGTTAATGATTTTTGTTTACGATTTATTGTTATACGATGTCCATCAAAAGTTGTATAACTTTTTTTGTAATGGAAACGGCCGTCCATCCAGGTATTAACTGCGCTCT